>JAFIRS010000938.1:0-490959 GCA_018342105.1 Gonioctena quinquepunctata | reverse complement strand
CCATGCCAATCACGCAAAAGTTAAGTCTAACGTAGAGAATCCACTCACGTATTAAGCGATTTTTAAGATAGTACATATTTATATTGTCGGAAAACATCGGGTCCTGCCGTTTATATTGTCGGAAAACATCGGGTCCTGCCGTTCACGCATTAACCGGTTTTATGTATATATATATATATATATATATATATATATATATATATATATATATATATATATATGAATGTCTCAAATTCTTATATAAAAACAGGCATTATTTTGAGCCCTTTGTATTCCCTCACTCATATGGTACTAGGCACATATCAAATTTTTATTTTCCACATCATCACCTATCGTCCACTGAAAGAGGTTCTTTATATGCAAGTATACATTTTTTCAGTCATCTATCTTTAGCCATAAAAAAAATCATAACTTCAATGAAATAAAGAAAACACTCATCACAATGCTTCTTGATCTAGAACCCTATTCAGTGGACGAATATCTCCATTTTGTGATCTACAATTAGTGTAAGTTGTACGTTTATTAATATTTATTATATCACGTTTTTCTCTCTTTGACTGGCTTGTACATTTGTATTTTTACATTTCATGTATCATAGTGCAATAAAGATTATTATTATTAACTTGTATACTTATCAATGGCAGCCTGTTTAAAAACGGAGGAAATTTCCTTATTCAAATACAAGTTCACGTGACCATACCAGCCCTTCGGTCCCACCCTAACAGTATGCTAATGGTTTTCCGAAGAATGTTTTTTTTTATTTAATTACAAAACACATGGCAGCCTGATCAAAATCGTACCAAAACACATAATTTTCGAAAAAATTACGAATCATTTTTTAACTCAGTTACAACAATATTTAACAAGATTTCAAAACTTCCTAAAAAGCTAACTGTTGGTCCAGATGGAATACCAAATATTGTTCTAACCAGAGTGTCTGTACACTTGCTACATTATTGCTAAAACTATTGAACATGTCTCTTAATTTAGGAATTTTCCCCAATAACTGGAAAGAGAGCTATATAATGCCTATTCACAAGGCTGGTGATAAAGCCAATGTTATGAATTATCGGAGTGTTTGTATTCAGTCATCAATTCCAAAATTGTTCGACAGTCTAGTATATGATGAGTTGAAATGGGCATGCAAAAGGCTTCTAACGGAGAGACAACATGGCTTCTTCCAAGAGAAATCCACTTTAACAAACCTACTTAACTATCAGGCGTATATATCTTACCTGCATTAGAGAAAAAGTTACAGATCGATGCCATTTATACAGACTTCTCTGAGGCATTTGACAGAGTATGTCACATTTTGCTGTCCAAGCTTTCCAATATAGGCCTTCTTCTTCTTCTTCTTCGCACAAGGGGGGCTGGTTCCGAAGAACTCCGTGCACGTAGGCCTCTCTATTTGGGCCCATTGTGCGCCCACTTGTTCTGAGAAAATCAGCTGGGCATGCCGATTTCTTTGACAAAATTCAGCAACTTCCTCAGATGAATCTCCTTGACGTCCTCTGGGTTCAGAATTATGCTCCCAAGGTTTATCTCCCTCTGGTGCACCAAAGCTGGGCACTCAGTGAGGATGTGCGACGATCTCTCGTCATCTTCCAGGCACCATCTACATAGGGGATCATCTGTGATCCCGATGAGCTCCATGTGCCTGTTCAGGTGATCATGTCCCGTTAGGAGCCCAGTCACAGTCTTGATGTCCCGTCTGTTAAGTGACAGGATCTCTTTAGACATTTTTTTCGATGGCCCCTTTGTGTGCAGCTTTGATTGCCTCATACCTGGCGCCTCTTGCCATGCTTTAAGGGACTGTTTTTGTAGCAGTTCCTCCATATTTGAGATTGCCAGGCTGCTGGGTATTCCCAAGATGGGTTCAGGTCCAACTGGGGTCTTTCCCGATCCTATCTTGGCTAATCTGTCGGCATCCTCGTTCCCGGGGACACCTGAGTGTCCCGGGACCCATATGAGGCTGACTTTGCTTGTTTTCGATAAACTTTCTATGGCGTTTCTACACTCGGACACCAGTTTGGATACAATCCTATTTGCGCCTAACGCGTAAAAATTGATGCGACCCCAGGTCGATTAAATCAAATTAGATTTTCCACTAATTGTTCTAATAGCAGCTTTGCTGTCCGAGTAGATTGCAGTAGGCCCTCGACTTTTATTGTCGATATTTTCCTGGACACAGGTGAGTATAGCATATACTTCAGCCTGGAACACTGAGGCATATTTGCCTAAGGGAACTGAGATTTCTCTCTTTGTTACTTCTTCGTAGACCCCTGCGCCGGACATTCCCCCAAATCTTGATCCATCTGTGTACCAGGTTGATCCATGGTTTGGGGGTCTATCAGGCGCATTGTCTTTCCATTCCTCCCTTGTGGGGATGATTATATTGGGTCCTTTTCTAAAATCCAGAACAGGCGGGGTACTGCCTCTTTCCATTAATAGCTGGACATCCTTCCTTTGCCCTGTTCCAGATAGCTGAGTATCTATGGTCTGCCTCAGTACCGATCCATTGGCTTGCGCCTTTGAGTCTGTATGCAGCACGCATGGCTTCATGTTCAATGACAAGGTGCAGAGGGGGTAGTCCTAGTAGAACTTCTAGAGCTCTAGTAGGCGTGGTCCTCATGGCACCTGTTATTCCTAGACAAGCCAGTCTTGTACTTTATCAAGTTCATTTCTGGACTTGCCCTTTGTAGTACCGGTCCACCAAATGATGGATCCATACGTTAGTATCGGGCGAATGATCGCCGTGTATATCCAGTGTAGGGTTTTAGGTGTCAAGCCCCACGTGTTGCCGAAGGCTCTTCTACATGCCCAGTAGGAGCAGGTAGCCTTCTTGGTTCGATTTTCAATCTGTTCGTTCCAGGTCAGCTTGGAGTCTATGATGACTCCAAGGTGTTTGGTCGACGCTTCATACGGAAGCTGTCTTCCTGAGATTAGTATCTCTGGAAGAGTTCCTATTTTGCGTTTCTTGGTGAAGAGTACCAAGTCCGCTTTTTCCGGGTTGACTCTCAGCCCACCGGCAGAACACCACTGTTCTACTCTGCCAAGAGCTGTCATAATGTTTTCTCCTAGCAGGTTTACCTGTTGGTCTTGAGCCAACATGACTAAATCATCTGCATACGCTTGTGTATACAGTCCTGACTCATTCAGTTCTGTGAGAAGCTCGTTTACTACTAGGCACCATAATATAGGTTCCAATGATAAATTATTAAACTGGTTTGAGAGCTTTCTGATTGATAGAAAACAGAGAGACAAATTAGGTAACTTTTGCTCGAAAGAAATCGAAGTACTATCAGGTGTTCCCCAGGGTTCACACTGTGCACCATTACTTTTCAATTTGTTCATAAACGACATTAGTAACATCTTCGAAAAATGTGAATGTTATTATTTGCTGATGATCTGAAGTTGTTTACAGTGATTCAGTCCGATCTAGATATGGTCCAGGTTCAGAAGGACCTGGACACTTTAACAAGCTGGTGCAACAAAAACTTCTTATCTTTGAACATGGAAAAATGCTGCGATATTAGCTTTTTCGGGGGGTTAAAAAAATTTGACACTTCTTATTGTTTACATGGCACTGATCTAAGAAATGTCTCAATGGTAAAAGATTTAGGGGTGCTCTTCGACCACCAGCTGAACTTTGTTGAACACATTAGGAGTATCTCAATCAAGGCAGCAAAAATGTTTGGGTTTCTAGGTCGTAACACCGAGAACTTTTCTGTCACGACCTTAAAAAATGTTAACTTTTCTATTGGTAGATCCCAGATGGAGTATGCCTCTATGGTATGGTCACCATTCTATATATTAGAGAGAATTCAACATAAACTCCCAAGATTTTGTGCCTTCAAATTAAACATGCCAATAACAAACCATGATTATTGCACAATAAGATCAGCTCTTAATATACCTATTCTTGAAAGTCGTCGGCTCTGCTTTATATTCAAGCTTGTTAATGGTCAAGTATCAAGTCCAGAGTTATTAGCACTTATCAACTTCTATGTTCCAAATCGCTCGGTTCGGTCCAATCAAGCATTTTACTAGGATACCACTCACCAAACTATGGTTTTCACTCTCCTTTTGACAGAACCTTCAGATTGATTAGTAACTTTGAACTAGATTTGTTTAGTAGCTCCGTTAATGCTTTTAAGAATAAAATTAGGCATCTGTGACACTCAAGTCCCATCATCTCTGATTGTATCTGCAGTTATTTCTAAGAACCTGTTAATGAGTTTTTAGTTTTAGTTCTAGTTTATATTTTTCAATAGTTACATTTCTAACTTTTTATAACTTCATGTGGAATTTTACATTGTATTTGGGCTTTCCCGTATAAATAAATAAATAAATATGAAGAACCTAGGACGACTCTTTGATTCATGCATTATTATCATGCGGATATATGGACAATATTGTCCTCTAAAAGGCATATTGAGTAAAATCGTATCTCAAAATCTGTTACTATCCCACGGTCTATTACACCGTACTGTTTTCTGATCAACCCCTGAATTACACAGAACGAGTTCTCAATCGGTAGCCATAATACACCATAAGCATGCCCTGTCATGCCTCTCATTTGTTATGTTTCATTCCCACACAATGAGAGACATTCACAAAAATGAATAACATAATGATAAAAGATCTTTATTGATTATATGAACAAAAATATAAATATAATAATGGCCATCGACTTCAGCGAGTTAATTTGATGTAGTAGCTGTAAAGTTTTTTCCCTATGTTTACAAGTGTTGAAAATGTAGTCTTCTCAAAAAAAAAAAAATTCCATATGGCTTCTTCTGATAAATCTTGTAGTGTTTCTAATACTCTTCTCTCTGGAAATATATACCATTAAATTAATCTTCTGGGGTTTTGATGCAAATTTCTTGGTAAGTATTTGATTCCTGTCATGGATTGGTTGCACCATCGTTTTGACGTAGAGTAGAGCATTTGTTGGGTTGTGAAGTGGGTTCATAGGATGATGCATTTTGGCAATTGTACAGAGAGATGATGTTTCAGCTTCTTGTAGATTCTTCAGTGCCGGGTTTCCAAAGTTGACGAAAAGGGGGTGTCCCTATTCAATCAAAAATTAAAAAATATTGGACGCGTTCCGGATGGTGATACCTTGATTTTTGTAGGTTAGAGTATGAAAGTTCTACGATTAACTAGTGATTGAAATGTGGCTTGTTATTCCTAGGTATTTTATTGTTTATGGAGAGATTTGGTGGTTCAGTAGGGTTATTGCAGGTGAGGTTATGGATGGGTGTGATTGAAGATAAGGTAGAGTTTCCGTGGGTTTGCTAACAGCCTCCATTTGTTGAGTTATGATTGTATGTGGTCAGTCATCTTTTGCAGCTCATCATTGGCTTTAGTTATTATTTTTTAGTGGGAGACTAGTGCTCTGTCATCAGTATATTGTAAAATGTAAGAAGTTAATCCTCCATTTTGTGGATTTTGCTATTGCATATTAAAACAGAATATATTGAATAGTAGGGGAGTTAAAGTTGAACCTTGAGGTACGCCCTGCTCAGCAGATAATTCTTCAGAATAACCATTGTTGACTTTGACTTTCATTGTTCTTTCATTTGGGAAACTTTTCACCTGAATGATTCATGTTGGTAAGTGAATATGGAATAATTTATAGAGAAGGCCTTCATGCCAAACACTGTCGAAATGCCTTGTTTATGTCTAGGAATATGGCATTGGATATCATATTGTTTAATTTGGCTGTTTGATACTAGCATAGTCAAGGATGTAGAGTGGAGCAATTCCTTTTGAAACCAAATTGATGAACAGAAATTTTATTTCTCACAAAAAAATTGATTTTATTTTTGATGATTTTTTCCAATAATTTACCCAGAACAGGAAGCAAGGTAATAGTTGTTTGCTTGTGATTTATCAGTGTTTGCTTTCGGAATAAATATGAGGATCCCTGTTTTCCAGATTTTCTGAAAATGTTGTTGACGAATACAGTAGTTGAAGAGTTTGATTATAAAAATATGTACTTTATATATTTTGTTTTTAATTGACCAAGGGATATTATAAAATCCTGGTGATGAATTTCTTTGTTGCTGTATTAGTAGCTGAAAATAGTCCTCTTCATCAATGGTGGTATTTTCTGGTACCGGATCATTTTGGAAGAATTCATCACATTAGTTGTGTACTCTTTCCTGATTTTTCACATCAAAACTAGCACGTTGGGTTTGCGCAAAATTCTCCTAAAAAAATTTAGCAAAAATACTGTGAATTTGGGCTTGTATCTTGAGAGTTTATTCACCTGCTGGTAGAAATTCTGACCATTGGCTCTGTTGACTTTTTTCACAAGCATTTGACCAAGAGGGTGTTTTCTATTGATCAATCATTTTATGAACATTTTTGTTGAAATCATTTATTTGGGTTTTGATCTCTGGATTAGGGTTATTGCGTTGATAGATAGTCTTGATACATCTTCCGTTTGTATTAATAATAATAATAATATTTATTTCACTTGTTAAACAGTATGAAAGCATTACAAGAAACATTTACATACAGTAACAAGGAAGACGTCTGTGTATAAATAAAAAATTGATATAAAACAACAAAACATGACAGATACTAATCCGGACATATAAAGGTAATTAACAATTATTTATCGGGAGAAGTTAATAAAACTCGTCAACGGTGTAGCAATTTCTTTCTATGAGATATTTTTTTAATTGTCTTTTGAATATGGAGATATTCATTGAGTCCTTAATAGAAACATGTAGCTTGTTATATAGTTTGGGTCCGAGGCAGAGGTGACTCTTCTGATAGAGAGAGGTTCGGTGGGGGTTCGGTATCAGCAAACCTCTAGCTCTAGTTGCATATGGATGGTCTTGTTGGTTTGCCATAAATTTTTCTCTATTCTTATAAACGTAGAGACACATCTCATATATATACAGACCAGCAACTGTGAGTATTTCCAGCTCTCTGAATGAGTTTCTGCATGTCTGTCGCCATCCTAAATTAGCAATTATTCTGACCGCGCGCTTTTGCAAAATGAATACTCTTTCAGCAGACGAGCTCATACCCCAATTCAAGATTCCATAGCGCAAGTGACAGCCAATAGTTGCATAATACACACAAAATGAATGATTGTTATCTGGATAATATGATTTAATTTAATTTGTTTTTTGTTATTTTAAGAATTTTCACTACTACTAACATGATTTAATTTAATTTGTTTTTTGTTATTTTAAGAATTTTCACTACTTTTCCTGTAATTGGGTGTATACCTGTTGGAAATAAAGATCTATCTATCTATCTATCTATCTAATACAGATTCAGCAGAACCTCTATTCCACAATGATTCGACATAAATCTCAGTGCATAACAGTTCTTTCGTAGTTTATCACATAATGAATCTATATGAGGACTCCAAGTGAGCTTATGATCTAGAATTAGACCTAGCATTTTTGTTTCTGGGTTGGATGTCACCTCTAGTTGGCTATCTTCATATATTTTGAGAGTTTCAGTGGTGTTATGCATTGAGAATTTTACTAATGCTGTTTTCCTGATATTTAGTGCTAGATAATTTTTGTCAGCCCATTTCATTATTCTCTCGTATATGGTTTCTGTTGTTTCTGCAAGTGCTAATGTATTATGATCAGTTACAAGAACATTTGTATCGTCTGCATATGCAACTATATGTACCTTCGAAAGACTATGTAGATATTGTATCAAGTCGTTCGCATAAATAAGAAAAAGCAGTGGTCCGAGTATGGATCCCTGTGGAACCCCTTGTTTGCAGGCCAAGGACTGACTGTGAACACCTTGGATTCTCACTCTTTGTGACCTGTTCTCTAGATAGGACCTCATCCAATCTTAGGCAACTCCACGGACCCCATAGCGATGCATTTTCTGGATCAGTAAATAGTGATCAACGCAGTCAAATGCCCTAGAAAAATCGAAAAACAAACCACAAACTTGTAGTTTGTTATCCAAGGCTGTTACTACGTGCTCAATGAAATCATACAAAGCTGTTTCCGTGCTTTTATCTTGCATGAAACCATGTTGGATTGACGAAATAAGTTCATTCTTAAGGAAAAATGTTAGTAACTGATTTTTAATATTCATTTCGTACAACTTAGATATACTAGAGAGAAGACTTACTCCTCTATAGTTCTCATAGCTATTTGAGTCTCCTTTTTTGAAGATTGGGGTAACGATTGCAAATTTTAATTTTTCGGGAACACTCCTTTTCCATGGAAAGATTATCAGATAGGTCAGGGGGTAGACTAATTCTTCAATGCATTTTTTCAGAAGATTGTTTGAGACCTGATCATATCCGCTGGCATTAGAATTTTTTAATTTATTTATTAATTCAAAAAACTCATATTCCTTGATTGGATGGAAAAAGATGGAGTTTGGGCAAAGTGCGACTATATTTTCCATAAAATTGAGATCATATTATCTTTGTTCTTCAGCTTTTGTGAACCTTGTGTTCTCCATCAAAAATGGAAATATCTTTGGGTTTATAGTTTTTTTTCTGGATATTATTTATAGTTTGCCATATGGTTTTTGGTTTATTGTGAGAACTATCAATCTCATGCTCAATGCATCTTTGATTATTCTGCTTTAGTTTCTCCCTGTATGTTATAGTTACTTGGCGACATATGTCCTTGAAATTTTCGTTTACTCTTGCGCATTCTGAGTATAGAGAGACCATATTCTTGAGGTTATAGAGTTCTGGGGTAAGAGGGTTAGAGTTGACTTTCTTTGTTTGTTTTGTCTGTTTAAGTGGAAAAGATACATCAATATAATATTGAAGGATTTCGTGAAATCTATTATATGCTTCATTCTGGACATGTTTCCTTGTACACATTCTGCCAGTTCTCATTTCCCAGTAATTTTTTGAAATCTGAGATATTTTTCTCTGAGAAGCTTAAATAGTAAGAAATTGGCAAAGGGGAGTTTTTGGTGGTATTTTTTATGGGGAATTTAATTATTTGTCCATTTAATGAGTCTTATTATGTATGGTGGCAAATCATGCGTGAAGTTCTTGGTTTTTATTTTAGGAGTACTTTCTATAATAGAGTTCATGAGCTTGCTGATAGATAGTCTGATTTATCTGAAAATTGAAAAATCTACGACAATAATGAAGTTATTTATGTAATATTTAATAGAAAACAAGTACTTCCCCGGCTAAAGCCACACTGGACATTGAACTACATCTGATAGATATTGTGAAAGGACCCTGACTCTAATGAAAAAATCTGAAAGTGGAAATTTTCATTCAGGTAGTAATTTGATTTTCTATTCCACTCTTGATTAAGAACTCATATAGATGGATAAGGCAAAGAAGAATTTCCAAAAAAGGAGTATTCACCAGAAATCATTTGTAACATTGATGCAAGAGTGGCATCGTATTTTCTAGGTCTTCAATATATTTTTGTCAACGAAAATCTATTTATATTAGACTTCCTACTTAAAATGCCATTTGATGTTTCAGAATAAAACTTTTACTGTGAGCAGTAATGGAAAAACTGCAGGACTGACTTTAGATTGGAATTTAGGATTCTCTTTGCATGAAGGTGACTCGAAAACGCCACTCTGGCAATACAAATTTTCACAACTTCGAGGATCTTCAGACGATGGAAAGTCCAAATTGAAATTGCATTTCCAAGATATTGATTCGAAGGCAATTGAAACCAAGGTTGAGTATAATCCAATATGTAGGTCTTAAAATGTCATATCGATTTCGTTTTCAGGAACTGGAATGTTCCATACTACAAAGCTTATTATTTTGTATGCACGCTTTTTTGACAGCCAAAGTTGCATCCGTCGATCCAGGTTTTTTGTGTTCAATGATACCCTAGACTTGAAAAAGAAAAATAGTACTGATAATGTAAGTTTTTATGTTTAAACTTTGAAAGGAGTAAATCCGTTAAAATTATATGAAGTAATTGTAACAGATATTTCTAGTAGTCACAAATTATTTGAAGTATTATCTTTGTAGGTAAACAAAGAAGCATAAGTTACATTCCAATTTTAGATACTTTGGTATTAAAGAGCTGCGGAAATTATTTGAAGTGTTTGCTAAATCGAGCATTGACAATAACGTAATGTAACAAAAACATTTGGCTGTATCTGCAGATAATTTTGACTAGCTAGAAATATCGTGAATTTCGAAGTTACTATATGAAGTCTTGGTTCGTGAGGTAGTGATATAACTGCACGACGTCTACATCGCACCGCATGATACCTGTCTATTCCACAAATTGGTTAATAATATTTGAGTTCCAATAGGTATTTTATGAGAACGTAGCTCAAGGGCATTTGAAAAATTATTATTATGGTTTCCTTATTTATTTGAATTGGTTTCATCCCAAACCAGAGAAATATAAAGGGTGTCTAGTAGCACTACGCCTGCTCCCAAAGAATAGATGCTTGAGTCAAATCATGTATTTTTGCTTTCTGAACACGAATCCGAAATAAAAACGCGACACTCTCTCACCCTTTCCAAAGTTGAGAATTCGGGGATTTTCAAGAATTGTTTTCTCACGCCAAAATCACTCAAAATGCATCATTTTTACCGCTACACACACATTACACACAATCACTCATTTTAAACACAATTTGGCAAGAAAACAGTCGGTTCTTTCGAAAAAAATTCTAGCAAACAACCTTTTTTTTGGGGCGGGTGGGGATTCTTGATGAACCCAAAGTACTGGTTCTTCCTTTCCTTGAGAGTGTAGGTCTTCGTTAAAGGAAACCTTATCCACTAAAATCACCCTTTTTTACCCGAAAAGAGCCTGGGACTATCGTACAGACATACTTCAGGCTCTCCTGGCAGTCATGTTATAGTCTACCTCTTTCTTGTCATTCCTCCTGCTCCTTACACTTCTGAGGTCTTGTAGAAATTTTGCGACCTTGGTATTATCTGGCTGTTATAGTACCTCCAGTTTCTAATTCAAAATGATTTCTCTCTTGGTGCCACCTGTGGCAAGCAAAAATCGTGTGTTGGGGGGGTCGTCTACATTTGGGCAGTACGTACACTGATCATTTGTTGATTTGCCTATTCTGAAAGTATAGGACTTGAGAGCTTGAATCATGAAGTAGTCCGACATTTTGAATTTGCATTTGAGCCAAGTTTCTATGGTTGGTCCACTGCACGGATTCCATTTTGTTTGTCATTCCTGAATTGTTGTCGTTAGGTTGTTTGTTGAGGATGAGAGGTGTTTGTGTAAAAGAGGATTTTTTCGATGGAACCTGCTGTTTTTCTCAAGTTGTGCCCAAAATGAGTGATTGAAGAAAACGATGCTAGTAAATCACCGAATACTCAACTTCGAAGGGCTTTAACTGGGAAAAGGGTAAGAGAGCGCCGGTTTGAATTCGTATTCAGTGGCGAAAATACGTAATTTGACCTAAACGGCTATTCTCTGGGAGCAAAAGTACATTCACCCATAAAAAGTGTTTACAAAAAAAATTATTTCAGATGCACACTTTTTTATCATTTTTGTGTTGAAGTGACTTTCTGATATTCAAGAAATATTCCCAACTTGATTTATTGGGGAGGAGACATCGAATTTTTCTTTTTTTTAAGCAACAATCTTTATCTGGGGTAGAATGATGAGAATCCAGCATCACATATTTGACTTCTGACAACACAATTTTTTCATACATAAAACTCATATACAGTGTGTCCTTGAAAATAGTGCATTCCTTCCATGTGCGGTTAGTGTTTAGTATTTAGAGTGAAAAATCCTTATTTTATATATATATATATACATATATATATATATATATATATATATATATATATATATATATATATATATATATATATATATATATATATATATATATATATATATGTACAGTGTCACACATAAAGTTCGCAACATATGGAAGTTTTTTTTATTAATAGATATAATGAAAATTTGTCTTTGCAGTTAGTTTGTACTTGAAAAATGAGTAAAAAACAGCCTTTTTCCTTTTGTCATGTGCTACTCTAAACCTGTCAAATTTGACATTTTTTTTAAAAATCCTGGAAAAATCAGTTTTTTTTTGAAATTTCGAAAAATGCCAAATAAAAAAGTTGCTCAGTTTCCAATTTTATACCTTTGCTCCAAATTTGGACTCTCTACTGTCACTTCGACTGTTTTCCTTTTTTTTAAATTTTTTCGAATCTTTCGCTCTACCGATTCAAACGAAACATGATTCAAATTTCATAATTTTGATGAATACGAGACTTAAATGTCATATCTTGCCCAGAAAATACCCACATTGGCCTGTTACCAGAAATAAAATAAATGCACCTCCAGAAATTCGTCTTTGTTATTGCAAAGTTCATCTAGTTTTTTCATTTCATTGTGAAACTGATTCGGATTTTCAATGTATGTACGTTAATATGTCAGTAATCGAATAAACGAATTTCTTTTCATTCTTATTACACTCGTATTTCTTTTTTTAACAGATTTTCATTCCGTTAGCTGCAGATGAGTTCGAAAGATTTTGATGTAGTTTACACCCAACAGTGTGACTGTTGGATGTAAACTGTAAGATGTAATTTTCGAGCAAATAATAATTTTTCGCAACGTTTTTTGAATTAATTTCATAAATCTCATATTCTTTATTTTTACCATTAGATGTGTAAAAAACATTAAACCAAAATAACTATAACCAAATTCACAACAAAACATCGTAACATTCATTGATTTATCTCAATAATCGTATAAAGAACCCGAATTCATCATTCAGTATGCCGTCCTTCCCTTCTATAGTCCTTTCATTCACATACATTGTGGCATTTTCAATAAATAGGGGATTTATTTTAGAACAACACTCCCGAATGGTATTCTCTAAATGTTCTTTGTTTGCAAATGGTCTGTGCTTATAACCCCATAGAAAATAGTCCATTGGAGATAAGTCTTGGTGGCCAATAATCTTTCCAATCTCGCCCTATCACTTTTCCCTTAAACATCTGACTGAGACACTGTTTCACTTCTACCGTTTGGTGGATCGGTGCCCTGTCAAGCTGATACCACAAATTTCGTCTAACACTTAGAGGCAGATTATCCAAAACTTTAGACAAATGATTCATAATGAAATTTCTGAACATGTCTGCGTTCAAATTTTGTCTAAAAAAATTTGGTCCAATTATTTGGTTATGTAATAAACCACTTGAATGAATATTAGTCACGGCATTCATTCTATTACAAAATTTGGATTATTGTTGGACCACCATCGTCAATTTTGGGAACTAACTATTCCGTTCGACGAGAAAGGTTCCTCACCGTCTGTCCATAAAATCCTGTAGGGAAATGTGATATCATTTTCTCTCTCACCTTGGAACCAAAATGAAAATCCTACTCGAATATCGGAATCTCTTTCTTTAAGAGTGTGTATGAACTTTGGCTTATAGGGATGGAAATTATTTTTGTGCAAAATTCTTCTCACAGTTTCTCTGCCAACCCCTGTATTTTTACTAATACTCCTAATATTAGTTTTTCCGTTTTCAACAACGCTCAAACAAACATTGAGTTGTTCTTCTTCATTTACCTTATTGGATTATGTGGTTTCTTGAAACGATTGTCTATAGAGCCAGTTTCTTTGAATGTTTTCAATATCCTTCCCACGGTACTAAAGTGAATATTTCTTCCTGGATGCCGGTGATTGAAAATACAAGCAACATCTCGATATGGCACATTCTCACCACATAAAAGAACGATTTCCACTTTGTCTTGTGTGGATAACATTGTACATAAAACTTATTTGTGAATTATAAATGTATGAAAATCTGTACACAAAACAACTCGATTTATTAAACGCAAATAATTTGACATTAACCAAAACAAAAAATTTTATTATCATGTTTAGTACAAATCGCTAGAACGAAAGTCTTTTGAATAGTTATGAAACTGTAGGTCATTTTCATTTTTACAGAAAAGTATAATATTTCGGGTTTGTTTGTAACTGAATTATTGATCAGAAAAATAATCAAACTGGATAAAAATCTATTAAAATAAGAAATACGAGTAATAAGAATGAAGAGAAATTCGTTTATTCGATTATTGACATATTAACGTCCATACATTGAAAATCCGAATCAGTTTAACAATTAAATGAAAAAACTAGATGAACTTTGCAACAACAAAGATTAATTTCTGGAGGTGCATTAATTTTTTTTCTGGTAACAGGCCAATGTGGGTATTTTTTGGGGAAGATATGACATTGAACGCACGTATTCATAAAAATTATGAAATTTGAATCATGTTTTGTTCGAATCGGTAGAGTGAAAGAATCGAAAAATTAAAAAAATTGGAAAAAAGTCGAAGTGACAGTAGAGAGTCCAAATTTGGAGCAAAGGTATAAAATTGGAAACTGAGCAACTTTTTTCCTTGGCATTTTTCGAAATTTCCAAAAAAAACTGATTTTTTGAGGATTTTGAAAAAAATTCAAATTTGACAGGTTTAGAGTAGCACATGACAAAAGGAAAGAGGCTCTTTTTCACTCATTTTTCAAGCACAAACTAAGTGCGAAGTCAAATTTTAATTATATCTATTAATAAAAAAACTTCCATATGTTGCGAACTTTATGTGTGACACTGTATATATATATATATATATATATATATATATATCGAATGAACAACTTTAATTTCGATGAGTATCAAGAGATAAATAATAGATAAATTTCCAATAGCTGGCGCGGTAGATGGAATGCGGTGATAACATGATCTTTTACACGTTTGATGTTTGCCGCGAGGGGGACCGACCAGGTGGTCAGGTTGACGGGAGTCTTATCAATATCTGAAGCCAAGCACGACTGGGCGCGATCAGTACTTGGATGGGTGACCACTGTCTGCCAAGGAATGTTCGTGATATTAAGACCTGTACAACTGCAGCTTAGTAGCATACTCGCAGCTGCAGGCGATATATCAATGAGCACGAGATATATTGAAAGATATGCCATCCTTCAGAAGGGACGTTAAGATGGCGGTCCCGAGTTCATAGATTTTGAGCTCGTTAAAGAACCCTACCTCTGGTTGAAAACACCAGAGCATTCGGCAAAATTTCCGGTTGAGGAAAGTGTGCTCACTGGCATCGGTATTGAGCCTAGCTGCAGAATCAGGCCGATGTTAAATGGATGATTTAAAAAAATAAGACAAATAACACTTCACTCTATGAAACAGTGAAGAGTTTGGTATTTACTTCAATATGCATTTTCATCAAGTCTCAGTGGCATTTATAGTAGTTTTTTGATGCTATGTTATTTTGAAGTTTTCTCGGTTTGTTTTTTTTTATTAATAATTAGGCAACCCAACAGAGTTCTGGCACTCCAATTACAGGGCCACACAGTTTACAATAGAAGTTGAGATAATTTCATGCTTGAAACTAGAACTGAACCTCATTAGAATAAAAAAGTAACAGGCTATGAGTGAAAGTGTCGTAATTCTTTCAGCAAATGGGTGAGAAAAATAAAGAGGATTTGCAGGTAGAGTGGGAATTTACATTGAAAGAGATTCTGCTGACGATAAAGTCCAGTTTATCCCATTATCCAGAGTTTTGTGCAGGAATATCACATAACTTCATAAAAATGGTAACAGGAAACACTGGGTATGCAAAATGTATGTTTCATGACGTTCACAAAGTTTTTGGTATAACTTCCCGTACCACTTCTTCATTTTTGAAGACTATTTAACAAAAAAATCTCTATATGAATATTACTATATTAAATACAAAAGTATTGTTGCACAGAAAGTTTCTTCATTGCAATGAAATGAATAAAAAAGTGCGTTTACTCATTTTTCTTGTGACATGTTTCGTTTGATACCCTCAGAATGGGTTTAGTCAAGATATATTCTGAATTATATTCCAAAAGTGATAATTTGATAATTCTGTATTTCTAGAAAATACTTAATTTAACATTACAAGTATATTTTCTGATGAAATAATCTACTGTAGCTAGAAAAAAATTTACTCAAATATGTATATTGAAATAGTTTGTTGAAACAACCAGTAATGAACTTGAAATGCATATTTGACTACAGGATGATGTTCTTGATATGTGCATATACAAAAATATACTAATGTGAAATCTAATGATACCCAATATGTAGAATTTGTTTTTCCCTTAAGAAGAACAAAATCAGGCAACTTCCACTAATGTTAAAATGTGTTTTAAGTGTTTTGTATGAGATACAAAATTAGTGAAATATTCCCATATTATAGTATGAACTTTGGAAAGCACAAGTATGAAGTAGAGTGATTGATGTACTTGTATTAAAAGAAATTATGCACATTTCATAAACAAAACCAATTACTGTACACGTGCACATTTTATGTTACTCGTTCTCTTAGCATGCAAATTGATTTTTTTAAACCGAAGTTACATCGAAAATATTTATTCATGTAATGAATGCTTCTGGTGTCAGTGTGACAAAAAGGACACTTTTTATGAAAAATGGCTTTTCCTACATATTTCAGTGTAATGTAGTTTTCGATGAGTTGATCAAAATGGTCAATGGACATAAGTTAAAAATTTACCCTTTCCAGGTTTTGTGGTTTGTCATTTTGGTGTTTTTTTGGCAATCAATTAATAGTAGATGGAATTGAATTAGGATATTTCAAGTGCAAATATTGAACAAAAGACGCTATTTGCTGTACAGGATTTATCAGAATTTGTTTAAACTGTTAGGAAATGAAACGACGTTGACCCTAGAGTAATCAGCATACGACTGACTTCTTTATTCATCATAGTCATGGAACAATGGATCAGCAGTAGTACACTATTACATATACAAGATGGCGCTACAGTATAAAAGTATTTAAAGATTGTTGAACTTTCAACACCCCCACTCAACAACTTTAAACAATACCAAGAGCCTTCATAAAATAGTAATGTTTTTCAGAACCTAAACTTTTAGTAAAAATGTCAGCTAACATCTGATCTGTAGACAAATACCTAACCTTCACCAGGTTATTAGCAACAACCTCCCTAATATAATGATGTCTGACATCAATGTGCTTCGATCTTTTATGGTAAATTGGATTAACTGACAAATTCAAAGCACCTTGATTATCATTGTAAAGAAAAATACAATTCATTACACCTGTTAGCTCATACAATAGATTCCCAAATATGTAGCCTCTTTCGCGCCTTCTGCCAGCGCCATGTATTCTGCCTCGGTATTCGAAAGTGCTACTGTTCTTTGCTTAACACTATTATATGATATGACTGAACCACAAAAAATTAAATCATAACCACTATAAGATTTCCTATCTATTGAACTGTTTGCCCAATCAGCATCAACGTAACCTTGTAGTTCGTTATCATTATTTGAAAAACAAAAACACACATCTTTTGTACCTTTGAGAAATCGTAAGAGTCTTTTAGCAAATTTCCAATGCGTTTCGTTGTAGCAAGAATTGAATTGACTAAGATAGCTAATGCTGAAAGCAATGTCTGGCCTAGTCAGCACTGCCAAGTACATTAAACTTCCAATCAATTGTTGGTATGGAACATCAATATGTTTACTATCACTTGTGCAACTATTTAACTTGGTTCCTAATGAAGTCTTGACTCGATTACAATTAGTCATATTGAAAGGATCTAACAATTTATCTATATATTTCTCTTGGCTAAGGCTTATAGTTCGTTTCTCATCATCATACAGAATTTGCATCCCCAAGCATTCACTAGCCCTGCCTAAATCTTTGACTCTGAAATGAGAGTTTAACTGTTTTTTCTCAAAAATTCAGTTTCAACTTGATTCGAAAAAACAAAGAAATCATCCACATAAAGTGCAATAATTGTGATATAACTATCACTATGATTCTTTATAAATAAACATGGCTCCATATTGGACTTGGTATAACCCAAATTCAACAAAACATCATTTACTCTCTCATTCCAGGCCCTTGAGGCTTGCTTAAGACCATAAATAGCTTTTTTTAATGTAAGAACTTTACACACTTCGGTTTTTGGACACACAAAACCTTCTGGGATTTTCATATAAATTTGTTCTTTAAGAAAACCATTAAGAAAAGCTGTTTTAACGTCTAGGTGTTGTTTTGGCTTTGGTTTCCTTTCCGACCTTCTTAAAGTATCTTGAATCGTACTTTCACTTGGACCAATATATTCTTCATCGGAAGTATCTATTTCTGAACTAGAATAACTACTAATTGTTTCAGAAGATTCTTTATCGGCAAGTGATGAATCTGTAACTTCATTTTGATCCCCCACTGAGTCTACACATTCATTCCCATCGTTTTTATTATCAGAAATCTCTACTTGAACATGTCCTTTGTTTCCTCAATGATTACAACATCTCTGCTAATAACCACCTTTTTAGTGTCTGGATCATATAACCTATATGCTATGGTTGTGTTACTATATCCCACTAAAATCATTTCTTTTGATTTTTTGTCCCATTTCAGTCTCTTCTCTTTTGGAACATGTACCATGGCCTTACTACCAAAAATTCTCAGAAAACTAATATTTGGTTTTTTACCTGACCATACTTCTATCGGAGTCTTCTTGTCCAAACCAGAAGTTGCACTTCTGTTTCGCAGATATACAGCCGTGTTGACGGCTTCAGCCCAGAATTTTTTGTCCAAGTTAGCATCAAACAATAAACATTTCGCTCGTTCAACCAGAGTTCGATTCATGCGTTCTGCAGAACCGTTTTGCTGAGGAGTGTAGGGAGTGGTCATTTGGTGTAATATTTCATGTTTCCTTAGAAAACATTTGAGGTTTCCACTAATAAATTCCCCTCCATTATCTGATCGAAGTATTTTAATCTTCATTTCTGTTTGATTCCCTGCCATATTTTTAAATTCGATAAAACGGTCAATTACCTCATCTTTGGATATCAAGAAGAAGTCATCTTCTAAGACTAGGAAATACTTGGCTCCGCCAATGGATTTTACCTCCATGGGCCCACATACATCAGCATGAATTATTTCTAACACCTTACTTGCTCTTGTGCCCCTTTTCGGAAATGGTAGCCTTGTCTGCTTTCCTTCGTTGCATGTCACACAGTTGTACCTGTCAACTTTGATGTCCCCCGAACATAATAGCCCCTCTACAACTCCATGCTTCATTTTCAAAAGGTCAGTGCTATTTATGTGACCCAATCTACGATGCCATGTTACTCCGGTAGCCACGTCAGTACTTGCTAGCATACACTGCAGTGAAACCTTTGCATTCAGTTTGTAAACATTGTGTACAAGTTCTGCCACACCAACCACTGTATTTCCTTTGTTGTAAATTTTACAACCTAATGTATCGAAAATAACTTGATTACCATTCTTTATTAGTTGACTAACTGACAGTAAATTGGTGGTTAACTGGGGTACACATAGAACATCTTTTACTTTGATGTCATAAGTAAAGTCTTCCACCATTGTCATAATGTTTACTGTGCCTACACACTCGACAGAAAGTTTCAAATTGTTCGCAACCACAATTTCTTGAATGTCTGTGGTTGTTCACTACCATCACTGAGCCATTGTCTGTTAGGAGTCAAGTGTGCACTTGCGCCTGAATCAACATACCATTCTTGAGTATTGAACTCGGCGCTTAGAAATACAGCACTCAAAAATTTTTTGTAGACTCCTGGTTTTCTCTTGACGATTTCTGGGGACAATTCTTTTTGTAATGTCCTTTTTGTTTACACTTGTAACATGTAATGTAATCATTTTTGACATTTTGATTATGACATTTACCGACAGAGCCCCTGTCAGTTTTTCTGACGTCACCAGTGTTACCATCCCAACTTCTTCTTTTGGAAAATTTGCCGATAAATGCGTTGCCTGTGTTATCGGCATCAATTTCCATATCCAACAGTTTTGTTTTAAGGGAGTCCATCATGATCTTTATGCCTGAGTGTTTGATCGCCATTATCATTGGGTTGTATTTTTCTGGTAATCCAGCCAACAACAAAGATCCCACCCACTCGTCATCGATTTTGAAACCTGTGCCTCTCAATCTTCGAGCAGTTTCGACCACCTGATTCACATACGACGCCATTGTGTCACAGTTTTCCCTCCTCAAAGAAATAAGCGATCGTAATAATCCAATTTTTCTCGTGAAGCCTGCATCATCAAATAGGCCTTTGAGTTTTTTCCATAACTCCTCCGCCGTTGTGGTCTCTTTAATGTGAACATAAAGAGAAGGATCAAAGGTTAAAATTAATTTTGCCTTCGCCTGTCTGACTTTCACGGCGTCGGCTTCCGTACCATCTATGCATCCTTTTAGACCATCTAGTATCAGATAATTTTCGACTGCAAAGGCCCAATCGTCGTAGTTTTCACGACCTTTTAATTTGGGAACACTCGCGATTGAATTACTTGTCATATTTCCAGCAATATGCACTCTAGAAAACAGCACCGGCCACGTGTTCTGGGCCCATAATCTGTTAGGAAAATGAAACGACGTTGACCCTAGAGTAATCAGCATACGACTGATTCTTTATTCATCATAGTCATGGAACAATGGAACAGCAGTAGTACACTATTACATATACAAGATGGCGCTACAGTATAAGAGTATTTAAAGATTGTTGAAGGTTCAACATTAACACACCAGATATGGCACAATTCTAAAGATTTACCAATTCTACTTGTCTTCAGAATCATACCATATCTAGTGTATCGTATATAAGATTGAGTTGACTCCTCAAAACACATTTTGTATAGCAAATATCGTTTTTTGTTCAATTTCAATATCTGGTGGAAATATTTCCATTATTTGACAATTTGAGGTCCACAGGAAGTGACGTTTTGTTATTTTCAATAGAACACCCTGCATTTAACTCAATTTTTCAATTCATCCTATCAACTACCAACGGACCTTTTTGGTATGTGGAGGAATCCTTCATCTCTGCTCGGGTCCATTGGAATGCTTAACAAATATCGTGATGAGGGAAAATAAATCTTGAAATGACAGTCGTAAAATATTTCAATAAGAGGAAACAGACAAATAAATTCCCTAACAAATTTTTTGGTTCAAGGAAGATTTTCGAATATTTATGTTTAGAAGAAATGTTTTGATTTCCTAGGAGACAGAAAATTCAGTACGCCGTGGGGCTCTATGTTGGGCTATTGCCCGGTCTCACGAGGGGTCCCTATCGCTTCCCTGATTTCCTATATGAAACATATTTTTCGTGACTTGAATAAACATATTCCCAACACCTACCACCGCGTCACCCGTGTTCCTATACGCGATAGAAAAATAGCCTTTCTAAGCAGTTGAGAACTAATGCAATAAGTTTACTTCAAAGCGGTAGGCCGAATGATTGAATTAACTTTCTGCCGTTAGGAACGCCTGAACTGATGACCCTCAAGTCAATCGTTGAAAGGAAGCTGAACTGACTCAAGACCCTCCCCAGCCTCAGAGGGGTTGTCATCCTGTAGTCTTGGCACTTGAGATCAGCAAAAACACGGTTATTAAATGGAGGGCTAAGGAATGGTATAGAAAGGTTCATTAACATCAACTTTATTGTAGCAGCCAATGCAGAGATATCTCTGGAACAACAGCAGCAACCATTTAATTATTTGTATATTCAAGCTTGTAGCCTGAATTAAGTGAAATAACAGGAAATTCAACGAGGTGTGGACAGTAGATCATGATACTCGAAAAATAACCATAGTTGACTCCTCAAAAATGAAAAATTAATATCTCCAATCTCTTCTTTAGATAATAGTATTCTCGAAATCAATGCAGAAAATTTCTTTTCTTTCTAATCCGGAACTCGGCCTCACGGTATTCTTCTGAATCAATCAGCTTCAAAACGGATGGAAAATGCTGTTACTTTGATGAAATTAGGTTGTTTCACTTTGCAAACTATAGATGTCGCCATCTATAATTTGTTGTATTTCATATATTTGTCCTTGCTAGAAGGTACTAATTCTCCGAGTGTTTTATTTAATCGCAAGAAAGACCACATAGCCGTCCTGAATTTTCAGCACACTAGGTTGAGTTTCACTTTGCAAACTATAGTTGTCGCCATCTATAATTTATTGAATTTAATATATTTGTCCCTTTGCCGGAAGGTGTTAATTCTCTGAGTGTTTTATTTAATTCCGAGAAAGACCACCTAGCCATCCTGATGGTAGGGATGAAACGATACCTCGTAGGTATCGATACTTTTACTCGGTAGGGAATTGAAAAAAGTTTCGATACCTATTCGGTATCGAATGAAAAATATCAAAATCTACTTGTAACAGATAAAACGAACTTTTTGTAAGCCACAATAAAATAATTTTAGAAAAGTTAGGTTAGCTTTCGTTATCGTTCGGACCAATCCACGGTCATCTGCATGCTAGTTGCGCATTCAAGAGAATTTGGTTCAATTGTAAAGAATTGAAGTTGGCCAACTTTGTTCTTGTTACTTGTATGCATAAACACGGCCATTGTAAAATGATTAGTTCAACTTATCTTATGATTGCTAATTGATATTTGTTAATTGGTGTTGCATAAATCCATCATAAGTGCCTATCCACATGACTTCTTCACAGTTCAAAACAGTGAATAAATGTATATTTCATTAATATATTTGGAGACCCTAAAGGAGAAATATAAACAGTACTTACAAAGTTCTTAATATGTATTTATTTTTAAAAATAATTCATATATTGATTTTATATATTATAGAAAAACAGATTGAGCAACACATTCCAAAAACAAGCGCCAGCTTTAGAAAATAGCCTCTCACAAGGAACAGAAGTTGCAACTATATGTAAAAATGTTCGCGCCTGTTTGTATAGCAGTGGAAATGCTGACTTCAACTCTTCTCATTCCTCTAATTGATTAGATTTCAGTGACCAGACTGGATTAGATAAATAAATTGACACTTCATCGCCTTTTGATTAATGTCTTTTTCGCTTTTGGCCAATGGCAAGCTCTTTATGGTGTAGCCAGAAATCAAAATCTTCTTTGGCAACTTTTTCTGAGCCACTGGCTGAAGTTGACAAATCTTCCTTTAAACGATATTTTAATTTTTTTATACCCCGGCTACATGCTTTTGGATCTTGGAAGTGCAGGTTAAAGCGAGGATTTAGTAATGTCCCCAAAGCTGCATACATATTAAATTCTATGAGTCCAAATCTTTTATTACATTCTGCCAAAAGTTTGGTTTGCAGTTCAGTGACACATTCTATAGAGGAGATATGAGGAAATTCACCATAGGTATGATATTGGACAATGTGACATAATTCTGACCTAAAGATTCGAATGATTTCAATAAGTGAACTAATTGTTTTAATATTTCTATTTTGTGCCCTTTTTTGTCGATCCTTCTGGAATCCCATTATCAATCTGTATGGTACAACTGATAATTGATATTCCTTCTACAAAATGGGCAGTTCTTCCCAAAAACTCTTCTCGTGCATTTTTTCTGTCCAAATATTCATTTGAAATTATTTTTACATATTCCATCTTTACTATGTCATATTTATTGCCTAGCGGCATCTTGAAATGTGTTAAAGAGGAGGGCATTGTATAAAAAGGTGCTTCTGTTTTCGTCAATTTTAAAAATCCTTCATCCTCTACGATATGAAAGAGTCGCATGTCTTTGCAAATAAAGTATAAAATGCACAATGTTATAGTATTATACTTGATACCACCCTCTGAAACAACGAATAATCATATATAAATTACATGAAAAATTAAATAACTCCAGATTAATATTCTCATCAAAATGCATCTCCTAACCTCTTTGAGAAGCTATTTTCTTAAAACAACCTATTAATGTGTCTTCAGAATTTGACGTTCTGGACATTTCACTCTGAATCTTTGAAATGGTCACCGGAACGGAAGCAGATGCTCTTGATGATGAACCACCTACTTCTGCTGGTTCACAGTCCTTTTCTTTTTGCTTTCTCCTTAACAATATTAAATGAATATGTCAAATCAGATACTCATGAACTGTTATACAGTATATCATTACATTACGTTCTAACAAAGAACAATTTTGACAAAGGCTTTAAATACTTTGAACTTACTTTGAAATATTCTGTTTAGCAGAAACATAACCAGTATCAGGATGGGTTTTCATATGTGTGTGCAGGTTAGACGTAGTGCCCCAATTTCGCACATATTTAAAACATTTCTTGCACTTAGCAATCATTTTATCATCTTGTTTACTGAAATACAACCAAACATTCGCTTTTGACAACCCATTTTCCATCATTTAATAAGAAATAAGAATCATAATCATTCTAAAATGGTTAAAATGCATAACGAACGCAATGGCATGAGATGAAAGATGAGTGAGACGTTAGATTAGATTCTCTCTATGGAAAAATAGTGTGGGGTAGCATAAACAAAAGTGGAACTGTTGGAAAAAAAGAGGCTCATTTTCAGTGTAGCTCGGAGTGACACCGTGACACACTTCGCTACAAACTGGTATTTATTTGTATCGTTTCATCCCTACCTGATGGCCGGGAAACCATAAAACAGCTGTATGCGTATGGTGGTTTTCTCGGAATTAAATAAAAAACACTCTCCTTTAATAATATCATGTACTCGAAATATTGTTTTCAGCCTCTCGAAGACACTTCATTTTTAGGTGAACTGATATTTTCAACAATATGCAATGACTTGATTATGGATACTGGAGATTTAAGGTATTACTTATTGAATATCAAAGAAGGTGTGTCAAAAAGTTGTTCGAATTTGTTGATGAAAAATCTCTATTTTTCCAAATGAAAACCTCCATTTTATGCCCTATTCCGAAACTGAGTCCCAATTCCAATTAACTTCCATAATATCTATTATGTTGTCAAATTAGCCTACAATTTAGATTTTTCTGGTAGACTGTGCATCGCATCAACAAGATGTTTGAAAGTAAAATGAAATAAAAGTAATTATTCTGTCAAATTTATCTTTTTGAAAGTATATTTGGCTCATGTTGAATACAATAACCAATTTTGTGAACTTTTAATTTATGGTGTATGTAAATGAATCTGACAGAAAAATTTACTTTATTAAATTTGCCGTTAATTGTTTTTACATAGATATGGAATATTGTTACGAAACTGGGTCCGTGACTATAAAAAATACTCGAATAAATTCATTGTCCGTTTATTCCATTTTGGAAAACACAACACAATAATGCATTCTGACACTGAAATTATCACAATATCGCGCTGTACTAACTTCGAATGAATCACACAAATAACAATAATACATAAAACTGTTCGTCTGTCACGTGCGACCCGCTTATATATTCAAAGCATAATTCTGGAATTTCCGAGAATGTTATTTCTCCATCTGGCTTTGAAACATCTCGATGATTCTATGATGTCATCGGAAGGTCCCGACGGCCACATGGTCTAGCACGTGCGAGATGAACATGGGCGTACTCTAATTATTTCTGTGAAAATATAAAAAATTTAAGCAAATACGAAAAACCGATGTCAAACATTATATGAGATATAGGTAAGGGAAGAGAATCTGAACCGGAGGTCCTTTCCGTAATACAATTCAATTACCAGAAATAAATGGGTTTTTCATTAGATTTTTCTTCACTTTGACTGAGTTTGGTCCATTTTTCTCACCCTATTTAATACCTGATAGATGTGAAAGTAGCAAATCAAATAACTCCAGAACAGTTCATTTTGGGTATATAGTATTAGATCAAAATCACAAAAAGAATGAAAAATTCGAGTTAAAAAAGTGTTTAATTGAAAATAAAGAAGGTAACATCCCTTCCGTTGGTACCAGATATTACCAAGGAAATAATAGTTTTACCAAATAGACCAAATGTCCCATCTTGCCCCAAATTTCAGAATCTCGTCTTGTTTAATTTACCATATACTAGCACTCCTTTTCAATCCTTCTTTTCAAAGAAATGTAAACGAAATTACGTGAGTTTGATGTACAGCATACAAAGCACATTTTGACGTGTCTGTAATATACAACTTAAAATAGTATACCAAATCAATCAATCAAATATACTTTATTGTCCGAAGATAGATACATCTCATTGACAAAGTCTGGAATCCTAAATTTAAAAGGTACAATTAAGTGCCAATATACACACAAACGTTAACAACAGTTTTTTGACAATACACAAGATAGTAAATAAATAATACAAATAAAAGATTAGGGTCGACATTAACTAATGATTTAAAAATAAAATGGAAAATCTAAAAGGTTGCATCTTACTTGATCACATTAATTACAGTCTAAGTTAAATTGATCTTCGTAAAATTCCTCTGTAGTATAATAGGCCCTCACAACCAAGAACTCTTTCACTTCTTTTCGGAATCTAAATACACTTTGTATTTCTTTTACCCTATATATTTTGATACTCGTGGGCCCATATGTTCTTTTTTTGTCAATTTTATTATATATGGAGTGCCTTGAATAGACTTTGAACACATTTTGCCGGTTTGTTTTTGTTGGATAAAATTGAAGTTGTGGAATAACTTGTTCGTTTTGTGTTGATAAAATATTAGATTTTTTCGATTTTATTACTGTAACTGATTGATTGGATATGTTTTTTTTTACTGGAAATGGACGCAAAAGGGTAGACCTATCGATTGGGCAGGGGGCGGCCCGCACTGCGACCATTGGAAAGGGGCGGGAATAAAAAAAGGAGATGATTGTGGACCTTCTTTTTGAAGAGCTGTAGGTTATAGTTATCTGGGAAAATTGGTTTCGGGAGCTTGTTCCAATCCGTAGCAGCCCTGTAAAAGAATGATTGTTGATGGAGAGTGGTCCTTGCCGTGTCAATCTTGACAGTAAATGGGCGAGATAGATATGGGCGAATAAGATATTTTATTTCTCTGAAGCATCTGCCATGAAAATATTTGTAGAATAATGTCAGGTCTGCAATTCTTCTTCTATGTTCCAGTGGGTGGAGAGTATCTGTGAGGGTTGGATTGTTATCAACCGAATGCTTTGGTGGCCGCGAGCGTAGAGGAGCTGATGCCAAAATGGTCTGGGTTCGATTCCCGGCACGGCTACTGAAATACCAATTTATTTCTGTAGTTTCGTTGAGCGGGAGGAGATAGGTGACCAACCGAACATTCTTGGTACCTAGATAACAATCTTTCGGACTGTCCACGGTTACCAGCCGAGTAGTGCTTCGGATGACACTTAAAAAGCTAAGGTCTTCTTAACTCACACAAGTCTCTGACTTCCGCGGGTTGCTTTGCAACTAAGTTGGCTGTTAAAAACACTTTGATACTCCAGCGGAGGTCGGATTTGAGCCTTGTACGTCGTCAACAGTTGGTCAGGAGTAAAGAACTTCCTAGCTCTCCAAAGAAAATCCAGCCTCTGGCTTACTGATTTAGCGATGTTAGCAACATGGTCACGCCAAGACATGTTATTGGACACAAAATGGAGGGACTTGATTCAAGGGTGTTTCCGGACATTGTGATGGAATGATTTGAGGAGTTGACTTTCTTGGAAAACGTGATGCATTGTGTTTTTTGGGCGTTGAACTGAACAAGATTTTTGGTTCCCCATTCAACGATGGCTTCAAGATCTCTATTGATGGAGTTAACCTGTTCCTGCCTGAATCTGTTTCTGTGATTCGAGTACAGTTGAATTTCTCTCGAAGAGAGAATTTTATATAGTATTGTGCCACTAGAGGGTGTTATTTGAAAAAATGACTCATTGGTGAAAAAGTGATTTCATCAAATTTGAAGGCCTGTAGCTGCGGAGTTGTCGATCAAATTATCATTTTTATTTAAAGTCACCGACAATTGTGCAATATTCCTACTCCTCTAGATAAGTCACAGGAAAGCTGGCGTCGAAAGGAATCCAATATGCCTGGAGAGCTACGGCAGCGACGAAAAGGAAATTAAAAAACGGCGCAAAGCGCTAACGTAGCTGGCCCATCGGGCATAGAGCAACAGCGACAGTCCAAACGTTTACGAATCATGTGCAGGCGTCGTTCGAAGGCAATACAGTAAACAGTGATCATATAAAGATCGACGACAACGTGACAGCGCCAGCCGAGTATGTATCGCGACCACCAAATATCGTTGTGTTGTCAACCGACGCCGACACGTCGGGCATCAAGCGCGTACATCGATGGAGGGTGCTACCGTAGACTGTGATGTTATTTAGTAACCCACCAGAGATCCTATAGGCTTGGAGCACCTTTGTAAGTGGCGCCGCACTGGCGGAATCGGGCGAATTCGGACGTATAGTGCAATTTATCCGTATCTGCCCCTCTAATAAATATAGTGTTTTAAAAGTTCGACAGTTTGAATTTTTTTGTTAAAAAACGTATAAACTTCGACTTAAATTGAGCCCCTGTTTCGGAAATTGCGCTAATAATGAATAAAAAGCAGATAGATAGATATATAGTTTATTTCACCACGTTACATAATAAAATGTTTGAGACGAGTCATCTGCTAAACGTATTGAGGCTGCATTACAGGGCTGAACAGTGTACTGCGAACACATAATTCGCCTGTCATCGTATTGTTTACATGTAATTTTTTTGTCATGTTGAAAAGTTTATTATATTCGTGATGGAGCAATTGCTTGCAACTGGGTTCTTACCCGTTACAAGCCACATTGTTTTTAAAAATCAGTCTGTAAAAAAAGGAGAAGCTTTGTGCGATCGGGTCACGTGTGTCAGGTGCGGGAAGTAAAAAAATGATTATTCCAGCATACATGTGGAAGTGATTGACCAAGTAGCAGCTTCTGTCGAATTAGAGGTCAATAAATACTTTCACAAACAATTGATAAAATTCAATAAAAACTTACATGTCTAATGTTGCAGTACATTACACGAATAAAAAAAATATTAAAGAAATATGAATAAATATGAAAAAAACTATAAATAAATATATTCAAAATATTGTTTTCTTTTCTACATACATACATTTTCTAGAAGTTTACTAAAAAAATATTTTTGATATATATATATTAGATGAATGAAAATATGTTTCAATTACGTTTTTTCATATTATTATAATTATTAGTATAAATTGAATTGTTTATATCAAAATTCATCAGAAATATTTATTAAAAAAACGAAAAATATGTCAATTTACCTTTTTCTCCTTTCATAGATTGATTGTAACAAAGATGTTACAAAAACTTCCTGCACTCGCAAAGCGAATGCTTTTGGCGACTGAAAACACGTTTTCGCAGTATTTTCATACATAAACGCTCACTGAGGGACATTGCAATTTGAGTTGAGGTTATCTGCGGCTGACTCGTTCATTGTTGTTCATTTATTATACGCGCACTTTAGACACTGGGTCTCTCTTTGATTCGAAGCTTTTACCCGCCGAATTACAACACAAACGCCGTTTTAACGTTTGCGACCGAAAAATGTAAACTATCAAACTTTGTAACCACACTTTTTATCAAACCCTTAAATGCGGATAAGTGACACTATAGGGACGAGTTCGCCCCATTCCGCCCCTGCGGCGCTGCACGTTAAACTCCTCCCCCGTGCTCCAAATCTATACTTCTCTGTGTAACCATTGTATTAACCCATATATGCCTAAAAAGTTATTGCGGTTAATTTTCCTACATTTTTTCATGTAAAGTCACGAAAAATAAAACACAATGACCATAGCTGTTGTTTATTTCAAAATGGTGTTTGCAGTTTTTTTACTTTGAATGTGTCCTACATATAGGACAATAGGCATATTTACGACTGTGATATTATGGAGAGTGATATATTACAAAACATTTCACATGTATTCCAACATCGCATTTTCTACATCTGGTTGTAGTTTTAGCATGACACTGAGCACACCGGGTCTGCTTGTCCTGAGCAACGACTAAATGATCCAAACGGTCATACCTCATTTCCGTCATATGACAAGGTGGGCAAATTCTTTTTTATATCGCTCCAAGAGAGTTATGGCTATGCTTCTTCTGAATGCCAACTGGTCCATAGCCTTACCGGATCTTTTGTGAATATGCCATGCATTTGTTATTGCAATATCAATACAATGGGAGATTAGGGAGAAATACCATTTCTTTCCTCTTATTTGGACACGATACTGAGCTATATTTTGATCTGATCGATCAACTCCTCCCATATTTTTATTATACAATTTGATCAGATGGGGTTGTGGTACATGAACAAACTTATTTTCTTTCTGGGAGTATCGTTTCACTGAACTTACTGGTTTAATTCCACCTTTGGTAGATCCAAATGTAACAATATTATTATCATATCATAAATAATGTTTTTATCTTGAACTTTTGCATAGTCGAAAATCCCTCGTTTTTCTATTTTCATAGTTTTTGTATTCTTCAAAACAGACATTGATATACAATTTTCACGAATGGTTCCAGTGCCGTAAATGCTCTTCTTTAGTAAATTATCTAACAAAGCAGGAGGAGATGTGAAAAAGTTATCAAAGAAGAAGCGACATCTTAAGTCTGCCCACCTGCTTCTTAGTCGATCAGCATAACTAAGTACAACCGATGCACCAAGCCCTAATGGTTTATATGTTTCATTTACATAAGTTGCAGCTCCTTGGTATGGTTCAAACCAATTTATATATCCAAGACGATTTACGCCAACCCAAAGTTTGAAGCCATAACGGATTGGTTTTCCGTGAATGTATTGCTTGCAGCTATGTCGTCCATTATAAGGAATCATGGCTTCATCGATACTGTGATGTTCTTCAAGAACTGCATTTTCCAAAAACTTTTTATTGAGGTGACTGAAAAGTGGTCTGAGTTTGGCAAATTTATCTGACTTATCAAGAGTTAGATTATCCGAAAAATGAATATGACTCATTATATATTCAAACTTGTCTCGAGACATTGCTTGAATGACAAGATCATTGTGTGCATCTCTTGAATTTTCCAATACATTCTTCTATGGGAAACAGAGGAATAACCACTCAGAATCAATATTCCAAAAAAACATTTGATATCTGATACATCAACAGATATGTTTTTGTTTTTTTGACGTGAATATCAATTTGTTTCTTCTACTATTTTGAACAAAATTTCATCATCAAAAAATCTAAAGAAAAGCTCAACTGGAGTTAGGTCCGGTTGCAAGATATCTGAAGTATCAAGGGGAAAACATAATTGTCAACTGGTAAGTCATCTCTTACATACCGAACTATTATTACATTTTTTTTGTTTTTCCGACTCCTCTTCTTGTTTTTTCTAATTTCGGCGAGTGGTATTTCATCTTCAGAATCCCAGTCATCTTCCAAAACAACGGAATTTATCTCCACATTGCTTTGCATCTGGCTTGCAGGTAAGTTATTGATGTGCATTTGATCTTCATCGCCAGAGTCCTCATCGGTAACGTCACCACATGCATTAACAGGTGGAAGCAAGGTTATTGAGTTGGCCTCAATTTCTTCATCTTCTATCATAGCTAGTGCCTCATGTAATGAAAATCCCCTGGAATATACAGAAAAAATTGATAAAACGTGAAAACATTTCAAATAATAAAAAAGTCGTTTATTTTCCTAATGTCCTAAATATAGGACGTCTAAATATAATACATCATAGCTCATCGTAATAAAGGAAAATCAAAAGAGAAACATAAGAAAATATAAACTTCAAGCCGTATCATTATGAAAAAGTCATATTTTTAAACTTATTATAGTAGAAGTTTTAGCTTACCTAACCAAGCGCACGCCAAACTCCGACATTTGAAAAAGTCTTAGATGCACTATTATATTTTCGAACCTATTTGTCAAACAACGGGTGCGTTTCTTTCAAAAATAAACTGCTTACTGATGATATAAGACATGGTGCTTCCTCGAATCACAGTGACGTAGACAAGAATCGACAAGTCATTTGTGTACTACATATAGGTCATTAGGCATATATGGGTTTTAAAGAGATTTATAATTAATTTAATACGAAACACGATTTTATTCTGACGTGTTTACAAAAAATGAACAATGGTACAGCCAATCAAACTTCAAGGATTCATAACCGAAAACCACTAAAAAATTATAATTTTTTCCAAGATCATCATATTGAAACCTGGTCATTGTCACTTGATCAATTCGAAAACTACATTATACTAAAAATTAAGCCAAATTCACGCAAAGCTATTTTTCATAAGGAAATTGTGGCATCTGTCATGTTGCAGCTATAAATGGTGTGTTTTGCTGAATAATTTTGATACGTCTATAGATTGATTTCCCATCTGATGTACAATTAGTCCACTAACCATCTCCTGTTTAGATTTGATATTATTTTTAGTGAACTATGGATGTACCAGGAAATTCACCACATGGAAACTTTTCATTAAAACTTCCAAATATCTATTTGTGTGCTATAGAGCTATATCATTTATAGGTTAGATCTTGTGTCACTTCTGCTATTCGAGATATATGTTTCCTCATTCAAACCACTTCCTCTGATATATATCTGGAGTAGCGGGTCAAATATATAATAGCGTTCTGGTTAACGCTGTACTTCATCTCGCCATATCACTGTAGATAGATATAAACAATTACATATAGTCAATCGTGAATTTGTTCAATTATAAAAAATCTTAAGCAATAAGTGTACTGAAAGTACTTATTGTATTCTTCAACAACTAATATAGTTTCTGAACCAAAGTTTGATGAGTGATCTGAGTATTGTTAATTATTGTTGAATATCAAGACATGATAATTTTAGAATCTCTTAAACATTTGGTGCTGTGAAGATGACTTTTTCAAGTGATTTTTCAACATCACATACTAGTAGGTCAACACTCATTTTGAATAAAAGAAATCCATTATGGAATATAACAAAATAAGCGAGTTATATAATTTTGTTGCAGATTTGATTACTATTGTTGATGAAAATATATAGCAGTGAAACTCTAGTCGTGAATGGGGACTAGATGTCGACAGTCAAATGTATGTAATGTATAGTTTCAAGGTCATCAATGTCATGAGTTACAATTTTGAAAAACTTGTTGGTGTAAGTGATGTTCCGATACGCGCAACAATAGAACTAGAAAAGTCATGAAAGTTCCGAGAAATTCCCAAAATTACATTGAAAGGTGCAATTCTGACAATTTTTTCACTTATTAGTAAAACAGAATATAGGGAGTCGAAGTATGTTGACAGCGCCACCGTTCGGTGATATTTTTGAATTTCGGGGTAGCTTGTCGTGTAGCCAACATGGTTTCCAATGCAAGTTTTGTGAAAAAAATGGATCAAAAAGAATTTGTAGCGTCGTTGGTTGCTCGAATACTGAGTATAAAAATCCCGAGCTTAGTTTTTATCATTTTCCGGGGCAATATGGTGGCTGAAAGAACAGAGGGAGAAGTGGATAGCCGCTTTTCCCCTGCAAGAGTGAGTACTTATTGATGTTCAGTAACAATAAACATTAAATTGAAAAATATATTCTAATTTTAAAATAATGGAAACTAGGAATAATGATTCCATCCTTCTTGGGTGGATTTTTTTCATGAAATGTGAGTAATCCAAAGTAGGCACAGAAATATTTGTAGGTTATATTACATTCTGTGTCTGAAATGTATAAGTAGGTACAATAATCAGAATTCCTCCGATCGCATTTTAAAGGAAATTTCCTTTTTTTCTTTTAAAAAGTTTTTGTTATCAAATCTTCGAGTAGTTGAGTTTTGTGAAAATATATTAAATCCAGGAAGTTGATCTTATGAATGGCACAATAAAACTTGGAATTTGAGTAATTCATTCATTCTATAGTCAACTCGAGATTCATATCCTTCTTATTTTGTGTTCATTTTTATTGCTTAGTAAATGGTTCTCCACAGAACGATTTGGAAATTTGTCAAAAGCAGCTCGAAATACGTTAATAAACAGTTTTCAATACATATTTTTTCTTTAATTGGAAGGATTGTGATTTAATATTCATTCGAAATGTTTGCAAAAGCGTTTTCCACCTTTGCAGTTGCAATTGGTCTCACGTACTGATTGATCGACATTCAGCAAAAAAATAATTAGAATTATACTAATGAAAATAAAATCAATTTTTCGGAATATTTATGATTAAATTCTTGAATCGTAATGCAGATTCAAGATTAAAAGAAGCCCCTTATTGCCGCAAATAAGCATACCAAGTTTTATCAAAATCAGCCAATATATATATATATATATATAGAATTTGTAGTTTTATTTGCTGACTGAATACGAATTAAGTGATTGGTATTTGGGTTATGCAGCAGGCCAATAAGTGTACTCTTTTACACGGATTCCAAGCTTTCGATAATATTTATTATCATCATCAGGGATGCTACAAAATAGGAAGACACATAGGAATATATAATAGAGAAAAACAAGACATTCATAACTTACAGTGTAAGTGAGGTTATGCGGCGATGATGTTAAAATTATATATAAAGTTATATGAACAAAACTGTGTATACAACTCACAGGAATCAACTACAATCCACATTACATACGTTAACAATGTATTCTTATGTTGAGAATTATGAATCGTGTTTTACTTTGAAAGGGTTGTCAACTAGACATGTCTAACAGAGGTTCGAGATATTTCTGCCTTTTCTGCAATAATTTTCGTCGAAACTCTTGGTGTCTCAGTGACTGTCAGTAAAACATTTAAACACTTTTATATTTGTTTTCAACCAAACCAGTTTCCTTAAAGTTTTGCAATATCTTTGCCACCGTAGTAAAATGCAAATTTTGGTCTGGATGCCTTCCATTGAAAATTTCAGCTACTTCTCTTGTGCTATGATAATTTTCGCCATATAGCAATACTATTTCAATTTTTCCTTGTATACTCAGTTTTGGAGCCATTTCTATTGATAGATTGAAAAACACAAAAACTGATAAAGAACGACAACTCCAAACAAAATTTTAAACAAGTTATTGTGACATTTGTTATTGTTACAACAAAAGTAGATATTCTTTCAAAGCCGCATTATAAAATTCAAAAATATAGCCAAGTTCAAATTTACTAACAAATATTAAATTTAGCAAGGATAAATAATGTTTCTTGACATGTTTTTTGAGTAACCTTCCACAGTCTGAAAATGAAAATATAATCAGGAAAATCTATACACTTGTATAGATTTTCCTGATTATATTTTCATTTTCAGACTGTGGAAGGTTACCCAAAAAACATGTCAAGAAATGTTGTTCCTCCACAAAAAAACACATTCATTCAATACTGATAAATAATGTATTATTAATTTTTAATTGCAAATATTAGTTGGTTTGAATTTTATTTACGGGGTTGAGAATATTGAATAAGCTCATGTGCATCAATATACAGGGCATGACTACACCTAGTGACAAGACTAAAGTATGTTTCCATAATTAATCTCCCGCAAAATGTCTATTCCACAAATATTTGATTGGTTTTGACCCAAACTTATGTGATTTAGGTTATTAAAGCCGTTTCCAAATAAAACAAGATTGTATGATGTTTCTTAGTAAGGGTATAGGAATAAAATGGTGTTTTTGTTTTGTTTTTAAATCTGGTTCAAAATTAGTACAATTTTCTCTATACATTTTTTCGATATCTTGTCAATTTGACCCATTTTTCAGCACCACAGAAAACTTTTTTTAAATTCCCGCCAAATCTGAGGTCCGTGATATAAGTCGCAACGGATTTTTTAGTAGTCAGACATGCAGAAACAAACCGCCATTAGAGTTTTTCAGAAATTTCAATAACAATTTTTTTCCCATATGTAGCCAACTTTATGACGGACACTATATATATATATATATATATATATAAATATATTGATTATGATAAGAAAAAGATCCGATTGAATTTTTGAAGAACTATAGATGGTGGCATTTGTAGTTTCATATTCAACATTGTGCCTTATGAGAAATCACGGCTTTCATCGTATTTTACAAAAAGGACTACTCTCAAGCTTTCAAAGATCTTAAATGTTTCTTTTATTATTTTCTCTCGTTCTCTGCTTTTTTATTGAAATTTGAACGGCGAAATATGATGAAAGCTGTGATTTCTCAAAAGGCTCAATATTATGTATGAAATTACAAATGCGAATATCTTTTTACTGGTTTTCTGTTGCCCAGCAAAAATTCAATTGGATGAAAACGTCTGAATTACCAAAAGAAGATTTGGGATGAGGAATTAATATAGAAAATGTAGGAATATTTGACGAAATATTACAAGTTCTACATTGGCTCAGCATCCATTTCACAAGACAGCATTATTTTTTTTGCTGAGTAACCGCACTCCCCAATTTCTTTTTTCGCTGCATTTACTTTTACTTGTTTTCTTTTTCGTTGCCCTAATTTACCCCATGTAAATATCCAATCATAAACAAACATTGTTTTTTGGTCAATTGGTAGGCGGACAGGGTGAAGTGAAGAAAGTGTCAGATTTGCACCTTGTACGTAATATTCGTGATATTCAACTTTGGAATCATTTATCCTCGGCTTGGAGTTCTTACAATAATTCCCGTCTATCATAACATAATGTATAACAAAGCAGAGTGATTTTGATTTAATTCCGAGAAAGTCACTATCTGCTTACAGCTGTTTCATGGTTACCCAATCATCAGGACGGCTATGCGGTCTTTCTCGAAATTAAATCCAATCACTCGAAGAATTAGTACCTGTATTCCACATAATTTATTATACTTTATACTGCTTAATTTTATATGTTTCCTCCCGCTACCCTCACCCCAGCTAAGTTGTAGCAGAAATGTGTTTTCATTAAAATAGTAATTGAATCTTCTGAAGTATAAATTAGGACTGTAGCAAACTCTTACACTTTATTTTGTATATCAACCAAGTCTACTAGATCTTAAGATATTTTTTTCCTCTGAAAATATTACTTGAGGAAAGTCAATCTTCAGTTTTCCAAATAATATGTGATTTATATATATATTTATCGTTGATTAGTTATTATAGAAGATATAAAACTTATGGATAAGTCTGGCTTTGCTTACTGTTTCAAGGACTAGGTTAATGCAGTTTAATATGGTTGTGATTCAAACTTCAAAATCCATGTTTCTCTTCATCATATATTCATAGCAGGCTGGAATACCCACTAATATATTTCGAGAAAGACAGTTTTTGGTAGATTTTTGAGTGGTTCTTGCATGGCGGCTGGAACAAAATTCTTTCAAAATAACAATTTATTTTAAATACAATGTTGTTTCATTATTGGCTATTCCACTATTTTTTTGTATTTTGTTGACACTATTAGAACAAACACATCTTTTATACCTGAAAGCATTTTCGGCAAATAGTTTCGTAACATTATTTTTTCGAACAATTTCTTTTTCGTATAAATCAGTGATGAATTCATTCACAATCATTATTGATGTTCTGGAATTGAATGTGTGTATACCAGCCGATATTGATACGTAAAACTCGAAAGATTGATTCTGTTCAACTAGTGGAACATGACTTTCCAATATTTGTTTAGTATAACTGAGATTGAAGACCAAATAGTATGTTTCTCTGTGAAAGTATAGTTATTACTTGTTGACAATATAAATAAATTTATTTAGTATCTTGATTGATTGTTTTATTTTCCAGATACATTTCCATACCAGATATTGCAAGAATCAGTAAATTTACTGAATTCGTACTAGGGTTACAAATGTGTATCCTACAATAAATCGATACATATTTCATCAGAGAGGGTATCCCGATTTTTTTTATTTTCCAATGATACAGGAAACCGTGAATTCTGTTGAAGTAGGGTTACAAAAGTATTTCCCAGTTTTATCACCTTCTTACAGGTCGTCAATTCAAGCTTGTCCTCGAGGTTTGGATACACAGTAGCATAACACTTGAGAGCTCAGTTTAAGCGGTGCATTCGTGGTGTCCGAAGAGAAAATTTAAAACTGGTGATATTTTGTGCGTTTTTAAAAGTTCTTAATTCCAAAATGCCGTTTACAACTAAAGAAAAAAATAAAGTGTTAAGTGGACGAAGACGTGAGATATTTGGCAACATAAAATTGTATGCAAGCAGAAGCAATAGCTGGAGAAGTCACTATTCCTCACGCAAAGGTAAGTTTTTTTAAAGTCAATTTTTTAAATTAATTAATTATTATGTTTCTGTGTTATATTAATATAAAACCTATAGTTTTGTGCAGATTTTCATAGTAAAAATTATTTTATAGGTTCAAGAACGTGTTGCGGCAGCAACAGGAGCTCTATTAGGAATATTCGACGAATTTAAAAGGAAGCGAAACAAGTTGAAACGGGCCATTCCACAAAATTTTCAACCTCTAATGAAATGAAAATTAAAAAAAAGTTAAAACTCTTCTTGACGACGGAGATTTAGCAATTATGCGATGATCGATTGTTAATCATCACATAACTGAAAAGACGGTCCCTACATTGAAGACTGTTTATAAAAAATTCGTGGAAGATATTAGCTGTGCTCTGAATAAGTATAGTATGTTTTTAAAATTAGTCCACAACAATGTGAATTTTTACTGGTTGAAAATATAACTTATTTAGTGAGTTTTATATCACAGTGTGCAGAATTATGTGTTTTACAACACTATTGCACCATTGAATCAACATCATTGTGCGTTATCTAGTAATTCCGGATTAATTAAAATCTCAAATCCTTTGCCTGAATAAAAAGTGAATAGTTCCTGGGTGCAAAAACTGTGATGTGGAAGATACCAAGAGAGCAGTGAACACCTGTTTTGGTTCTCATAGGCGCACCAATTCAAATTATTTAAGGTTAATATCATATAAAGATGTCCGAACAGTGTAGTTCAAATCCTCTGTGCTCTCAAAACAGTGGATTTAAATGCTGTAAGAAAAAATCTTTCAACTACTATGTGTGTGTAAATTGTTTCGGTCTGTTTCATCAAAGCTTTACATGCAGGAATAAAAAAAATAAAAAAAATCACATTTTTGAGGGATAACAAAAGTTGCCCTGAAGAAACAACTTCCCAGGATGAAAAACTAAATGTGCTTGAATCATCTATTAGGGTGCTATATAAGACAATATATTGCAGAGCAACTATATCAAGAAGTTGAAAAATGAAAAGGATATTTTCATGGAAGAAGCATTAAATTCTGAAAGTGAATTTAGTGTCCTACTGGAACACAAAGTAAAAATAATACAATCTTTGGAACGTGAACTGGATCTCCTCAAAAAAGAACTGGCAATGAAAGAAGAAAAAATTGGCAGCAAGACAAAAATGCACAAAGAATATAGTAAAATACCCTGGTAAACAATTAATTGACAAGAGTATACTGAAAAATAATCACATCCCATCTAAGTGTAATGAAGAATGTATTTTCAACTAATGGCTTCACTGTGGAAGTAACCAGCAAAGATCAGATAGTGTCAACATCAAATGACTTGGAAACAACAAATGACAACATGAGTGTAAATCATAGCTTAAATGGAACTGATATGGATAAGGGGGAAGATTCTACATTTTCATAAGAGTCGCAGAGCCACAACTACGTGACAACAGGTAACATCCAAGCTGCCCCGGAATTGAAGAAAATATTGATACTAGGTGATGAATATTCAATGAATTTTTCTAGCGCGCTATCCAAATCTATTGGCGGGGAGAAGTTTGTAATAGAAGAGATTATAAATCCAAATTATGAACTTGGTGTCTTAACAAAAAACATTTTTCAGAATTCAATTCAGTATGGTCCTGATGATTATGTGAAATTATTATTCAATACTCAAGATATAAGCAACATTAATAGTCTAAATGTAGCAGTAAAACAGATTCTATCACTGAGCAAAACCACCAATCTTGTGCTTATATCTGGATGCAAGGATCCTCTTGATGATTTTATAAACAAAATAATTCAAAATAGTATATCTAGATTCAAGAAACACAGTGTTAATTCATCCCTAAAATTTTTAGTTTACAATATGGAAAAAGGTTCCAAATTCAAAATATTACAGAATGTGATCCAGTTCATTTTTGAATCAAAAGAGAAAGTGGTCTTGAAGTTAATTAAGTTAGAGAGAAACCTAAATCTGGAAACAACTTCAAACTCCATTGCGGCTCCAGAAGTGTCTTTTTTAGAGATTCAGGATGCTCCTTAGATTCAAAGATAATATCAACCAAACACAAACAAAGGTTATCTATACTATCGTTAAACATTCAATGTATCTGCTGTAAAAGTGATCAATTACTTGTATTAATTGATGATCAGAAATCACATGAATTTATTTTAGTAACAGAGCACTGGCTCAAAGAAAATGAACCATGTCATATTTATAATTACACAATAGCTTCCAAATTTTGCAGAACAACACTGAACAATGGAGGAACTATGATTTTGATCAATAAATAATAGTTTTAAAAAACTAAAAAACACGCTTTTATAGAAAACCAGACTAAAAAAATAGAAAATAAGAATTTTTTTTATATTATTTAAAAAAAAGCGTGGGGTGCATGGTATCGCCTCGGCCAACAATTACCTGTGATCTGCGACATTTCTTACTTTACTACCCTAGGTGTGTAATGTACTATATAATTATTGATACCATGCACCCCACGCTTTTTTTAAATAAAATACATTTTTTCTTATTTTCTATTTTTTCAGTCTGGTTTTCTATAAAAGCGTGTTTTTTAGTTTTTTTAAACTATTATTTATTTTCAACTTTTCAGTTCATTATTATTACTATTATTAATTTTTTTTAACTATTATTCTCTAATATTGAATAGAATCGGACCATAATCACAAAACTCGCGGCCATTTTGGAGCCGCCATCTTGAATTTTTCAATTTTTACAAAATAATCATAATCTCCGACCCCAAAAAACTATTATTCTCTAATATTGAATAGAATCGGACCATAATCACAAAACTCGCGGCCATTTTGGAGCCGCCATCTTGAATTTTTCAATTTTACAAAAAATCATAATCTCCGACCACGAAAACCCTCAGATACCAATTTTGAAGCGATTCGGACCATAATCACAAAACTCGTACGCCATATTGGAGCCGCCATTTTGTTTTTTTTTCAGACAAAAATTTCTTAATGCATTGTCACCGGAATTATGTACACCTGCCCAATTTCAAATCATTCGGACGTCTGGAAGTGGGTCAAAATCGCGCCCAAAGGAGTCGGTTACAAACAAACAAACAAACATACAAGTGAAGCTAATATAAAGCGTGTAAAAATGAACTAGCAGGCACATTCATTTTCGAAAATGTTACCACCTTTGAAAACCTACTTGTCGAACATTCCTTCGAATTTTCACTAGTGTATTATGAGAGTAACAATTTATACTTATTATGATATATATATATATATATATATATATATATATATATATATATATATATAGAGCTCCAAATTCAGATATAAACTTATTTTTTGAAAACTTATTCTCACAAAAGTATCTGCTAAGATGATACTTGCAGAGGATTTCAATGTAAAATTTTCCGACGAAGAGTTCCAAATCACCCAGACTCTGAGAAATTTACTCACTTCTTTTAACCTGACATGCATGTATCGGAGCCGATGCGAATTTACTCACATTCGGCAACTACAATTGACTATGTTTGCTCCAACTTCAATGATGATGCCATTGACTGCACTGTGATTCCTGCAGTCCTCTCTGACCATGAGGCTATATTTACAAGTTTTCTTCTAAATGAAAGTGCAAAGAAAAAGAGCAATAGGTATGGTAGAATTTTCAGTAAAGCGAATTTTGCTAAATTCAGGGATTTATCTTCAAGAACTAACTGGGCGCTAAATCTGAACTCGCCCGAACCCATTGTTGAATTTCATGAAACTCTTTTGATTATATTTGAAACTTGTTTCCCATTACAGAAAATAAAGGTAAAGAACAAAAAACCGTAGATTGAGAACGATTGGTGTAAACACACCAACATTGAGTATTTCGTAAGTTATCTCAAGAAATATATACGAATTTACAAATCTGTGATAAAAGCTGCAAAAGAGAAGAATTATAGAAATAGGATAGACAATGCAGATAATAAAATTAGAGAAAACTGGTCCATAATGGACCCCCTGCAATATATCATGGGTTTATTATTACCAAATAGTTTCTACTTGGGCAATACTGATATAAATGAACTTAAACTTATTCTAAATGACGTAAAAAAGAAAAAATCTTGTGGGGTAGAGGAAATATTGGCGACAACGTTACTAAATCTACCAGATGAAGCATTTCATGTCTTAGTGGAAGCAATCAACACATCATTTGAAACAGGTGTATTTCCATCCTGTCTGAAAACTGCAATTATTATTCCACTGCATAAAGGTGGTCAGCTTAATGATCCTTCAAACTTCAGACCCATTGCATTACTTTCAACTCTTTCGAAAATTATCGAGAAGTTAGTTAAGAAAAGGCTACTGGCGTTCATTAATAAACATAACCTTCTGTCCTCTTCCCAATTTGGATTTCAAACAAGTAAGTGCACCAATGATGCGATCTTCAATCTTTTGAACGAAATGTACATAAGTTTAAATGAAAGTGAAGCTGTTGGAGCGGTGTTTTGCGATTTATCCAAGGCATTTGACTGTGACAATCACGAAATACTGCTCCAGAAGCTGAACTGTTATGGCTTCAGAGGTGTAGCAAATAAATGGATAGAATCATTCCTCTCTAACAGAGTACACATGGTTAAATGTCAAAATAGATTTTCTGATCCCACAGTATTACCTATGGTGTTCCTCAAGGATCAGTACTCAGTCCAATTCTTTTTCTCATTTATTTAAATGATCTCAGTAACCTAGATATTGAAGGAAAGTTCACAATATTTGCAGATGATACCACATTGTTCTGGCGTGGGAATAATGTTGATCTTTTGAAAGAAAATATCCGGACTGAAAAAGTTAAACGGCGGTGTGACTCCAACTTACTTAGTTTCAATGTAGATAAAACAAACATATTAACCCTTAAGTTCAACTATAACAACTTATCTCTAGGCAATCACACTGTGACGAATAAACCACGTACAAAATTCTTGGGCATTTATCTTGATGATAAGCTGAAATTTGAGGAACACCTAAGAAGTCTAAACAAAAAACTTGCGTCAGGCTGCTACGCCATCAGAATTATAACTAGGGAACTTGGATCCATTACATCCAGAATGGCTTATTTCTCGCTTATTGAATCTCACCTGAGGTATGTCATTGTCTTTTGGGGGTTCTGCAACACCCAATTGATGAATTCGGTATTTGTATTAAAAAAAAGAGCAATTCGGTACTTTTGTAAAGCTCAACATGGGGATCATTGTAAGCCGCTCTTCATCAATCACCGAATATTAACAGTTACCTGCATATTTATCTTAGAGACAGTCTGTCTAATGCATAAAAATAAAAACCCTATGGTTAGTGATCGACCTTACAACACACGGCAAAATAATAATATACTACTACCCAGACCTACATCAACATTGACCAAAAATTCCCTTATTTTCGAGAGCAAAAAAATGTACAATCACCTACCTACCTACCCTCTTCAAAAATATAGTGAATGCATCAATATTTCGGAAAACGGTAAAAAATGAACTGTTAAAAAAGCATACTACAGCCTGCAGGAATATTACAGTGACAATTTGTTCTAGTTTAATTTAATATACCTAGTCTTATTAATCTTTCCTTTGAATGTATTCGTACCACTTTAACCGAACTTTGTTTTTAATGTGTTGTTTTCGTACCCTGTTTTTTTCCCTTTATTTTTACATTGAATATTGTGCTTCAGTATTATGTGCTCTAGTAAATATTTAGTGATTAAACATTTAAGAATGCTCGACGAATACTAATGGTATGCTTAGAATTGAATTTCTTAAAAGGATGCGTCAGTACCGAGAAGAAGAACGCCCTATAATATATATGGACGAGACGTCTACATTCACTCATCATACTCACGGAAAGGGAAGGAGCGATGAAACTTTAGAAGGCTCAGAAAAACCAATAGGCAAGGGACTGCGTCTTATCATAGTGCTCACGGGTGGCGAAAATGTGTTTGTTCCTAATGCCTACATTAGGTGGAAATCCAACAGCACAAGTAGCGACTACCATCATGACATGAATTTCAAGAAGTGGGTTTCGGAGAAATTCATTTTCAATTTACAACCAATAGTGTGGTAATTGGTATGGGGTCCATAACAACTGGAACTTCGCCAACACCATTGTCAGGGAAAGTGGAAATGCAAGAATGGTTACGGGTTAGAGATATACCTTTCGATAATAATATGTTAGAACCACAACTTTACAGCCTAATAAAAATCCATAAACCAAGGCACAAAAGATATGAAATAGACGAACTTTTTAATGCAAAAGGTCACGATGTATTGTGACTGCCTCCATATCATCCAGATCTGCATCCCATTGAGTTGGTTTGAGCAGAAATGAAAGAATAAATCACCGGAAGAAAACGTGAATTTTAATTTTAACCAGGTCATTAAATATTATGATGACTTCTTCAAAGAATTCTCAGCCAACAAATGGAAATCTCAGTGTGAGCGAGCTGAACTGTTTGAGAAAGAATATATTTCAAAGGAACCGCCAATAGTAATAGTTATGGAACAGATTGTACCGGGTTATTCACTATAAATTACCCACCCCTCAAAAGTTAAATGTAGAAGTTGTGTGGTTATGACTGAATTCTGATAAAATTCTATCAAATATACAGTAGCGTGCAGATTTCAGGGTTTTTTTTTTAATAGGATACCCTGTATATTATTGAATTTTTGGAATTATATTTTTTTTCTGATTTAAAAAATATACCATATGTTACCCCTATCTTATACCGTTTTTGAGTTATTAAACGTCGAATAATTTGTTGTAACTCGTTACTGTTAATACCTTTCCTATGAAAGTTAATTTTTTTAAAGTAAGCTATGAAAATGACCACTATATTAGGTTTGTTTAGTGAAATTTCTTTAATGGAATAACCAAAATGGTTTACAGTGACGAAGAAAAAGTTCAAATATTGATACAAAAATAAATTACATAGATTTATTTAGGAAATTTAACTAACATGATAACTCATAAAATATGTTCAATGTGTCCACCATTATTGTCAATGTATAATTGAGAACGCTTCTTATATTTATAAGTGCATTGGAAATTGTTTCATTATTGACATTCAGACTCTCTATTTCAAATAAAAATCGCTTCTTTAATGAATTGATTATTATCATTATTATCAACAATGTCTTTTAGAAATCCCCAGAAAAATCAATCCGTAGGAGTCGAGTCCGGACTGTTAGGTGGCCATTTAATACTTCCGTTATTTCCTATCCATATTGGGAATACATTATTCAATCCGTAGTGGTCGAGTCCGGAGTGTTAGGTGGCCATTTAATACTTCCATTATTTCCTATCCATATCGGGAATACATTATTCAAATGTTCTTGAACGGGTAGGACACTATGCGGGATTGCCCCATCTTGCATCCAAATCATACTGACAAGCTCGGCTTCCGAAAAATTCTGTAAAAGAATATTTTCTACTGGGATGAGTATTTCTTGATAGGTAACTCCTAATATAATCATAAAATATAGTGCCAACAATTTTATTTCTAAAAATTCCGCACCAAACCCAACAGTTTTTATTCCTGTTTTCTTTATTGTTTTACCAATCTTTTTCCGTTGTCCTTTTTTTCCCAAGATCTTCTATTTTTCCTATTGAAAACTCCTGCCATAGAAAAGGATGACTCATCAGTCCATAATATTTTAGTTAAATAATCGGGATCTTCATTCAAATGTTGAATCATCTGTTGGCAAAATTCCAGCTTTTTTCTCTAATGCGTCTCTGTTAAAACTTGTACGGGTAAAATTTTATATGCTTTGTAGTTCTTTTTCAAAGTACGTTGGATTTTGGAAAAACTTTCACCTAATTGATCGGCTACATTTTCTAAACTACATTCAGAATTTTCTAAAAAATAATACAATGTTTCAAAAAAGTCTTTTTGTGAATTAATATGGATAGACTTACCTTCGAAATGAAGCAGTATATTAGCTGTTCTTCCTGGTTTTCTTGAACTACACGCTTTTTCTACTGAAACTGAAGGTATGATTCACCTTTTGGAAAAGATTTTTGAATGTATTTTCTGACGGTGTTGGACGATTTGAAAACAACACTCTATATGCACTTTTTGCTACCCGTTAATTTTTTTTGTAAGTTTATATTTGAACTTTTTCTTCCTCACTGTGAACCATTTTGATTCCATTAAAGAAATGTCACTAAACAAACATAATATATTAAAAATGAAAAATGTCTTATTCCTCAAGACAGCTGACTACAAAAACCTATACAATAGGTGTATGTTGGTCGCATATCCATAAAAAAACAACTACTTCCCTGGCTAATGCCTCGACGGACGTTGAATGACATCCGATTTTTAATGAAATTATGGCTGGCTATCAAGAATGTTACAGATTTCTGTCTCTTATTGCAGATATTTCTATCCTGGAATGGATGACATTCATTGGTAATGTTTTAGTTGCACTAGTTGTATTGAGATGGCGTTAGCTCAGTTCTGCTAATTCCATTCCAGCATGCATTGAAATTGGATTGATGTTAATTATTACAGTCTGGTAACACAGACATTAATCATTGTCTGCTTGACCCACCCTGTACTGATGAGGGGCAAATACCCCGAAACCGGTCTACAGGTGGTCAGCTTGAGTGAAGTGGTTAATATTGATCCATTTTGCAACAAAAATTTGCAAAGTATCTTGTAGGACTTTGCACGTTTATCCATCGGATGTCATTAAACGTCAGTCGAGGCATTAGCCAGGGAAGTAGTTGTTTTTTTATGGATATGCGACCAACATACACCTATTGTATAGGTTTTTGTAGTCAGCTGTCTTGAGGAATAAGACATTTTTCATGTTTAATGAAATTATGGCTGGCTATCAAGAATGTTACAGATTTCTGTCTCTTATTGCAAACATAATATAGTTGTCATTTTCATAGCTTATTTTAAAAATGTTAACTTTCATAGGATAGGTATTTACAGTAACAACTAGTCAAACTAAGTTATTCGATTTTTAATATATCAAAAACGGTGTAAGATAGGGGTAACATATGGTATATTTTAAAAATTCAATAATATACCCATTATAAAAAATTATCCCCTGAAATCTGCACGCTACTGTATTTTTGATAGCATTTTATCAAAATTCAGTCATAACATTTACATTTAACTTTTTTTTTCTATAGGAAATAATAACGATGATTGGGGATGGGTAATTTATATTGGAAAACCCCAAGAGAGCGATTTGTCTGGAATAAAGGAATTAAATGAAGATGATAAGTTTTGAGCCCACTTAACTGTTGAAAATAATAAAACCTACCTTAATTTGTGAATGTTATGTGTAAATGTATTCGTAAATATTATTTGGAATTATAATTATTATTTAGGTTATAGTTATTGGGCATATTGTTGTCTCATTATTATTCATTTGTTTTATATATATTAATGCAAATGCTAATTCAATATATGCTTTTCAGATGCATACATATGTAATAATTTGTTTGCCTGTTTTGGCAATAATACAGTTGATTTGAAAATCATTTACATGGAAAACAAAGGAAACTTTCATGCCGGTTTCTCTTGAAATCCATAAACATAAATATTCAGACAATTTGTTTAAATTGGATCCATTATTAAATCTTTTCCAGACCCAATTTTTTATCAGTGTTCTTGATAAAGCTCCCATGTAGTGAATACATTTTGAAAATAAAAGTGAAATTAACAAATTATATTTTATTTACCATTAATAATACTTCATTATTAAAGAATACGCCTCTTCTAAACCCGTAATTATTATGTAAAACTTAATTCCTTAACCGAAAATTCATAACAAATAATTGTTACACGGACTATACACTCAAGGAACTTTCCGTTCTTTGTCTCTGTTGCACAGTGACTCTTTCACTCTCTCTTCGGTGCATCTCAGAGGCCAAGCTAGAATGGTCGCCCTGTACCACAAAGTGGGTTGGTTTTATAGAACCCAGGGCATGTAGGCCTCACTACTTGGACCCATTGTCCATGCAGGTGATTGTTTCCCTTTAGGAGCTCAGTCACAGTTTTGATATCCCATCAGTTAAGGGACATAATCTATTTCGTAAGTATCTTTGAAGGCGCCCTCTTGCCGTGTTTTATTGAACTGCTTTTGTAGCAGTCCCTCTATGTCACAGACAGCCATGCTGGTAGTAGTATGTCTGCCTCTTCTTTCCCAGGTACACCTGCGTGTCTTGGGACCCATATATAAGCCTGACTTTCTTCGTTTTTTTCTAAATTTTTAATGGCATCTCAAGACTCACTGTTCGCCTCAAGTGATAGCGCGTTCAGCCGTCTCCGTCTCTTTTCAATCATTATGGGCTTACATCACAGTCGCATATTTGAATATTGTGATTGCGGCTGAGACTGAAAGCTGCAACGTAAATTTTGCTATGTCTCGAGGCGCCACAGTACCTATAACTTTTACTATTGAAATAATATAAGCTATTTACTCTTTACCAAGATGGAGACTGGCAATGGAACTCTATTGTAAAAACTGTAAGGAAATCTAAGAATCCAAGAGGAAGACCATTAAATCCCGATCGTCTTCCCCATATGGGCAGTCCCCACCTTTCGGCCTATCGGCCCTAGGGAATCAGATACTGCGGATAATCCGGATACGCCGGATCCCAGCTACCAACTCAGAGCCTTGGTGAGGCCATCTGATAAGACAGATGACTGGCTCTGGGATGTCAGTGACCAAGCGGGTTGATGCGCTGCTCCCCACCGAGTCTGTCACCTACTTGTTAGGCAAAAGACTCCCCTGTCTTTACCGAATCACGATATTTTTTTCCATTGGTCCACTATCTAGCAACCTTGCCCCCCAGAGTCCAACACCTTGTGGCGAGGCATCGGCAAGCCGATAGGGCTATCCTCTCCCCCTGGATACCCATATCTACAAGATAATTTCAATTTCAGCATGATTTCTCTTGCATCAACTCAAGTAACGTTTGATGGATTTCCGTCGCATCAGGCTTTCGCCGTTTCGATCGCATCTGCAATCATCTTCAAGTGAATACTGACAGGCTTATATATCTGTCGGTGCACTGGTGCGTCTAATTCCGCAAGTTGCAGTGATGCGTGTGATTTCGTGCTTCTGCAGTCCGCCAGAAAGAGCAATGAGCGGTTTCTATATGTTTCTGATTTCAACCCTTCGCTGGCTAAAGGCGTTATTGACGAATGCTCATCTCTATGTAGAACACTTGCGTTGCCCCATAGAATTCAATGGTGCTCAGTCCAGGCGTGGTCAGTAATTTCCAATTTTGACGTCTCTCCGCGTTGAGTCCATTTCTTGTGTTTATCCAATCTTACCGATAACGGCCTCTTTGTCCGATGTAAGAATCTCCGCATCCACATGGAACCTCATTAATGCAGTTCTTACTGATTTCGGTTCTGTTGTGAGGTTTGGTCTTGGTGAGTAAACTCCGTAAAGTACTGCCGGATTGGAAGCAGCTCTTGATGTTGTACTTGTTTCCGATCTTCTCGGATATACCTCTGATGTACGGAAAGTAGATCCATGTGCCTTGTTGTTACTCTTCGGCTGTCTCCGTTCTCTCGAGTTGTTTCAATACTCCTCCCAGAAGTTTCTCGGGATATCCATTACGGTTTAGGTCCTCTCTGATGTGGTTTAATCCGGCATCTAGTGACTCCTTGTTGCATATGTGCACCACACTTTCCTCCAATATGATCTTACGATCCCTCTCTTTGTCGAACTCGGATGATTGGAGCTATGGTTGAGATAGTGTCCCGTATGTGTCTTCTTTCTATAGACAGAGGATGTCATTGCCTGTTCTCTCAACAATCACATCGATGAAAGGTAATAAGGCACTGTTGGTTTCCATTTCTATCGTGAATTTCGAATGGAATTCCTAATGCTGTTTATACTTTATGGAGTTTCCTCACCAAGACCAAACCTGACAACTGAACCGAAATCAGTAAGAACTGCATTTAAGTTCCATGTGAATGCGAAGATTCCTACATCGGAGAGACGAAGAGGCCGTTATCGGTAAGATTGGATGAACACAAGAAATGGACTAAATGCGGAGAAAATCGGGAATTGCTGATCACACCTCGACTGAGCACCATCAAAATCACACGCCTCACTGCACATGGCGGAATTACAGACGGACAAAATAGTAAGCAGCACCTAAGGTTGTCAGTATTGAGCTGAAGACGATTGCAAGTACAAGCAATCGAAACGTCGTGAAAAACTTTGGAGTCCATTAAGACAATGGATGCCCGAAACGAGTGTTATCAAGTTACCACAATGTCTACAACCTTCAAATAAACATTTCTTCTTTCTTTCAACAATCAACTTTAATATTTGTAAAAAATTTGATGATTCTTCATTTTTCTTTTAGCATTCGATTTCGAATAACCGTTCTTTTTGTATTTTAAATGTTTGTACTCTTTTATATTTTAAATGTTTATAACTATTTTATAATTACCTTCTTCTAGCTTTGTCAATGATAATTTAATTCTTTCGATATTAAAGCATATTTGATTTGATTTGATTTAAAGATTATTAACAGAGGGGCCTAGCATGTGGTATGTGGTTTGAAAGAGAGTGTGATATCCGAAAGTTTTTACTAATTTTTCACGAGACATAGTGAACATATTGAAGTGTATTTTATACCATTAGAATCCTACACACAAATACACACAAATATCAATTCTTAAAGAATTTCTTAATTCTTTGTGAAAATTGTAAAGATCATTCTGAAACTAGCTCGGCAGATGAAAAAAGTGTGTTTGAACAGACTATAAATGAACTTACCGAAAGTACAGAAATGATGAACAGCCAGATTGAAAAACTGACACAAAATAACAACTTATTTGCTGATGAAGCTGTACAGCGGGAGGACGAATTAAATGATATTATTAAGTCACAAGAAGAAATAATCAGAGAGTCAAGAATAAAAATAGATGAACTTCAAATTATTATACATAACTTGACCAGTAAACCAAAACAAACAACATCAACGCAAACAGAAGCCAACAATTCATCATCAAAATTAATCCCACCAGCAGACAAAAACAAAAGGATCCAGGTGAGCAATGCAGATCAATTGATTGAAAATGTTAACAAGTCGGCAGAAGGTTTAGTATTAATTGATGATTTTGTGCCAATCCAAGAAAGAAGTGAAAGTGAACCACTTAGTCCTCCAAGAAATAAAAAAACACCAGCGAATCAAATAAACACTAAGACGGAGGGATCATGTGATAAAAAAAAGTCCGAAGTTGTGAATCTTATTGAGAAGAGTCACACTGGAATGTCGAACGATGGATTAACATTATTGGAGGAACTAGAAAACTATGAAGGATCTGCAGCGTATTCTAATAACAGCGATCCACATGAAGAAAGTGACCTGATATTACTTGAAAAAAGCTTATCTAGAAATCCCATTTCCTCAAAAAAAATCATGATAATAGGTGATCAATATGCGGTGAATTTTCCTTTAGTCTTGAGAAAAAAAACTCAATACACAAACTACCAATTTGAGGAAATTTTGAAGTCAGAAAAGGAACTATCGGACTTGACAAGCAATATCTTTCAAGATACGATACAATATGGATCTGAAGATTTTGTCATAATTATGTTCAACACTAACAATGTTAGTAATAATAGAAATTTGACTCTAGCACTAAAGCAAATATTGCCCATTGGAAAATTCACGAATTTAATAATAATGTCTGAAAAAAATAAACATATGGACCAGATCATCATTAACAAAGTTAAGAGAGAAATCAATAATTTCAAGAAACGTAACAGATGCAATTCAATACGATACATGATTGATAGTAGAAAAAAAGGAAGTAAGTTTAGAATACTTAAAACAGATGCAATTCAAACGATACATATCGAGTAGCGATAGTCAAGAAAAATCCACTGCAGAATCTTTTTTAGAGCCCGTGGAAACACAAAACGAACAAAGGTAATGTGCAACAACATCACAAGAAGCTTATCTTTTTTCCTACTTAATATTCAATCTTTGCGCTATAAAGCGGATGAGCTGTTTGTATTACTTGAAGATAAAAAATTTCCAAATATTGTCCTTTTGACTGAACACTGGCTTGTAGATAAAGAACCATGTTTTATGGAAAACTACATGATTCTTTCCAAATATTGTAGAAGTGATGGTTATGGTGGCACTATGATTTTAGCTAATGAGGAATTTGCCAGCGAGTTACTACCTGAAAATGTTACAAAATATAATGACCTCACAATTGAAAAAGTATTTGAATGTTCTGTATGTTTCTTCAAAAAACTAAACCTATATGTCCTGTGTCTATATCGGTCTCCTTCCTCTGATGTGAATTTATTTGTAGAAAATTTTGAATTAATACTGAGTGACCTTCCATCGAAATCAAATGTTTGCTTAGGTGGTGATTTCAATATAAATTATGTGAATGATAATTGTGCAGCTACACAAGCTCTTAAGAGCATATTACAATCATTCAACCTTAACATGCACGTCAGATCAAACACTCGAGTTTGTAAATATTCCTCCACTTGTATTGACTATGTATGTACTAACTACGACCTTGAAAAAGTTTCATGTTCAGTTATTTCCTCTGGACTATCTGATCATGAAGCTATAGAATGTTCCATTCTTCTAGATGTAAATGAAAATAATAGATATAAATATGGAAGACTTTATAGCAGTGCAAACTATAATAGGTTCTATGAGAACTGTCTTGAATTTGACTGGGAACGGGTCTTACTTTTAAACGAACCTTTCGTTGCTTTCTATAGCAAACTTTCAGAATTTTTCAGTGTTTCATTTCCTATCCAGAAAATTAAAAAAAGCGTAAAAAACTCTGGATAACATCTGGGAATCAAAACATCCTCAAGGAATCTACGGTCCCTTAGTTATATAATAAAATTCACCTTAAATCCAGATTTCCATGCCTATGTTCATAACTACCGTAGAATTTACCGAAATGTTCTTAAGCTTGCGAAATCTAAATATTTCCAAAATAGAATTGATTCCAGCGAATAATAAAAAGAAAGAGACGTGGTCCATAGTTAATGACCTGCGAGAAAATCCTAAAAAAAGGAACAGTGTAAAAATTGCAATCAGTGCGGATGAGATCAATGAGTTCTACAGTTCAATTGCTCGTAAGCTTAGTGACAACATAATTGTCCCTTACGACCCTCTTATCAATGTCCATAATTGTCATACAAGGGATACTTTTATATTATACGATACTAGTATTGATGAAATCTTCGAAGTGTTCAGGGATATCAAGAATAAAAAATCAACTGGATACGATGACATCTCCATGAACATATTTCAAAATCTTCCAAGAGTAGCACTTGAAACTCTTGTCGCATTAATTAATATTTCCTTTCGCAACGGTAAATTTCCTTCATTCTTGAAAAGGTCTGTGATAATTCCCTTGCACAAAGGCGGTAGTTTGGACGATCCCTCAAATTATCGCCCAATATCCCTCATCCCGACTCTGGCTAAAATAATTGAAAAATTCGTGAAAAAAAGGCTCAATGAATTCCTTACTGCTCATAAAATCATCAAAGAAAATCAATTCGGTTTCCAAGCTAAAAAGAACACCCAAGATGCAATTTTCTCCTTCCTGTATGAGGTATATTCAGATATAAATGCCAGAGATGTAGCAGCAGCAGTATTCTGTGACCTCAAAAAAGCTTTTGACTGTGTAGACCACAAGATACTTTTGCGGAAACTTTGGAATGGTTCGAGTCCTATCTAACTGGGCGCAGTCAAGTACTAAAAAGCGATACTACTTCAAAATATATTAATATTGAGTATGGAGTGCCACAAGGATCGGTTTTAGGACCTACTCTTTTCCTTGTATACATAAATGATTTACTGAGTTTACACACTTCTGGAAAAATTACTTTATTTGCAGATGACACCACCATTCTATGGCATAGTAAAACTGTTGACGATTTGAATAATAAGATATTCAGAGACATACATACAATCAAATCTTGGTGCGACTCGAATCTCCTTTCATTTAACATGAGAAAAACAAATATAGTAACTTTCAAATGTACTCTTGAAGATATACCTCTCGATAATGAGATGATTGAAAATAAAGATTGCACAAAATTTTTGTTTTTTTTTATTGACAGCAATTTGAAGTTTGAAGCATACGTCAAACAACTGAAGAATACAATCTCCTCAGGGTGCTATGCAATGAGAATTATTTCAAGGGAGCTTGGTACTGTCACGGCTATGACCGCATATTATGCATTAATTGAATCTCAATTGAGATATGCTATACCTTTCTGGGGGGTATGTAACTCCAGTCTGCTGGAGTCAGTACTTAAACTGCAAAAGAGAGCCATCAGATATGTGTTCAAACTAGGACCACGCAATTCATGTAAGCAGTTATTTGTAGAAAAAAAGATATTGACAGTTGTGGCTCTCTTCGTTATGGAAACTGTCTGTCTTATACATAAACATATTTCAAAATTTGAAAATATTTCATCATGTCATAATACTCACCAAAAATCAAAAAATAATTTAAAATTACCCTTGCTTTCTTCATCTCTGGTAAAGGACTCAATTTTCTATAACGGCGTCAAAATGTATAACCACTTAATTACCGTCTCATTCTAGAGAGAGCCACGATAGTACTGAAAGCTTTAGAAAATATATTAAAAAACTACTCGTGAGCAGACCCTATTATAGTTTGCAAAAATTTTACAATGACAACTTTCACTAAAAAAATGTGAACTGTCTTTTAATTTGTGATTTTATTGCTTTTATTGTATTGCATACTCGATTAGAGCGATGCTTATAAGTCGAAAAATTGACAAAATGCTCAAATAACATTTTTCATTTTTATATCGATATTTTATTCATGTATTGACATTTATTTTATTAAATAATATGTATGTGTTTGTATATATGTATATATACTAAATGTTCAAAGAACAATTTTTATAGGTGTACATTTATTTTATTTTATTTATTTTACATGCTTGTGCGTATATAACCATTATTATTTTGTACTGTTTACCTTTTACTTTGTCAACAAAACTAGATTTTATGGACAATAAAGCATATTTTGATTTGATTTGAAAACATTTGAACCAGAATTAACTTGGACAAGAAAATGTTTGGTCTCAGTTCATCAACGATATTTCTATCGCATTGACGAAACTCACCCAGTCAGTGTTTGAGGAAAAAGGGTTGACATGAATCTTGTCTCTTTGCTTGACAAATATATATAGAGCAAAGACAGACTGCATACCTGTATTACTTGTATTACTGCAAACTCCCCAGAAAGCTATCCCATATCCCAGCCGAGTCTAGCAACGCATAGTACACAGCTTTGCGTGGGAGGCAAATTTTTTATTGATGTGTTCATCAAATTTTAGATCTTCATCCAAATAACTAGGAGTTTTGATGTAATGTAATTTTCTATAATGTTTACTCATAGAGAAAGACCGAAAATTGTGCATTTGAATGATATTACAATGTTTTTTTTTTCATTTTGAGGGTTAGGAGGTTTGAGTTACACCAATCTTTTATTTTAATGATATCTCCACACATTCTGGTGTGTAACCTGTCTTTGTCATGCCATAATAATGTATCGTCTGCAAAGAGAGTGAATCTTCCCGTGATTGATATGTTAGTCAAATCATTGATGTACAGGAGAAACAGGATAGGACCTAGAACAGAACCTTGGGGTACATCACATTTCATAGAAATGGTATTCGAGTCCGAAGACATCCTTAAAAATTGCTTCCTTTCAGAAAGACATTATTTGAACCAGGCCACTGGCTGGTGTCCCTAAAGCCGTATCTGCCAAGCTTTTGTAGCAGTATGTCATGATTGACACAGTCAAAAGCTTTAGAAAAGTCGCATAGAACAGCTTCTGCATCACATGTATTTTTGTTATTTTGGAAGCCACACTGATGCATACTGAATATATTGTCCATGAATTTCATAGTTCTCCGTTTAACCAGTTCTGCAATTATTTTTGCTAGTGTTGGAATTAGGGATATTGATCTGAAATTGGCCGGACCTTCTTTGTTGCCACCTTTGTGAATTGGTATCACTACCGACGTCTTGAGAAAATATGGAGGGAGTTCAACTAGGACAGTAAGAGCACTGCCAGGAAAGATTTCAAATATTTTTATAGAGATATCATCTAGATTGGTGCTGTTCAAGGAAAAGGTATTTTCTATGTATATTATTTCTAGGTACTCTAGTGGGTCATGAGATGGTGTGATTCATTATGGGCTTTTTCGGCTATGGAACAGTAATGATTATTTAGAGCTTCCGGTTTTAAGTTCATATCAGTTGGAATTACTTTGCATCTTTTCCCATGAGTTCATTAGTTATTGTCCAGCTTTCTTTAGTTTTGTTGTTAGATTCAGCTATTCTTTTTTTATAATACGCGTTCTTCACAGCTATGGTTATCCTTCTTTATGTTCCCCTGTAGTAGTTATGAAAAGGAATATCATCCGTGAACTTTCGGACGTGATGTAGTGATCTTAGGTTCTCAGAAGAAACTTTCATACCTTTTGTGATCCAAGGTTCGAATTTTTTCTGATTTTTTTTTAAGGAAATTCTATCTTGTTTTTTTCTAGAAGTATTTCAACTAGCAGTAGACTAGGCCAAGCAGTTTCCAAACATATTTGGTAAAACCTACGATAATGATTTCTTCTATAAATTTAACTTTTCAATAGGTGATTTCAGTATATATACTTGTAGTCTGACAAACTGGAGGGTATAACTATACATGAAATAGCAGAATGGTCAATATTTGTGCACATATAATCGATCATTGATATTATAGATAAGTCTGGTAAGAAGGATTATTAAGATTTATTTATGCTTTTAGTGAGCTCTACAATTAAGCTAGATTGTAGGGGGTCGATATGGTTCTGCAGCCTCTCCGTACCTCGACCTATAAGGTCTATTCATGACCCGGGATTCCGAGTCTCCTTGCTAAGCGTACCAGTTTCCTGGGAGCAAACAACTGATTGAATTCATCCAGTGTCAGATGTCCTAGATTATCCTATTTCTGTATTAAAAATTCATTAATATGAAAGGTGGTCTGATGGAATAGGAAAAAAGAAAAATCAACCTATACTATTCATAATTTTATTCCATGTTTTTTCCAATGAACACATTGTCAATAATAATTATAATAAAGAGCAGATTGCGCCATTATGAATAATCATGCAATCAAACAACAGGGATATAACTTGAAATCGAAGCATCATGATACAGTGAGGCAACTGATAGTTTGGCACATTGATAAGAAGTCACTCAAATAGCAGAACCTTTTAGTGATATAATGAAATAATTTTTTTTTAACATGTTATATTGAAACCAACAAGTGGTGGCCCCTGACCTTGGCGCTGTTTTGATTGTTTTAAGTTGCGGATTTAGGCATCTGAGGGAATACCATTCGTTAGTCGTATTGTATTTTCATTGAATATCTGTTACTATTGAATAATACTTTCAATCTACTGGTACTTTGTTTTCGAATGATTGATACATAATCCATTACATTCAGACATATTCGAATTTACAAAGTACCATTTTTGTGCATTTTTTTATAAGGCAGAAATATTCCAGGTGGTTCTAAGCACACATAATAAGACAGGGCCTGCTCAGTTCCCATAATCCACTGGTAACTTAATTAGAAAAAAACAATGGAAACATTACACTAAACATTCACAATGCAAAAGGATACCACCATAGAGATTAGTTAATATATAATGGCACAATCTGGGCACTAGCTACTTGACACATCAATATAAATAAATAGAATTCAATATTTTAAGGTACCTTTAAGGCTAGTTGAGATCACTAGTGCACTATATATCCCTATACACTTGCGCAGTTGCATGAAACGATAGAGACAGAGCTGTCCGTCTAGTTTGCCATAGTGGTCCAAAAGGAGCGACGAAATGTTTATAATATAAACACTACCTCAATTTTGTGATGGCCATAAAGGTTGAATTATAGTTTTTCTCTCGAATTGCTATAAGATGAACTTGGAAACATGGAAATTTTGACTAGCCCTACATCTGCGATATTATGTGGACTATGCTCAAGATATAATCAATAATTTTGAGAGGTTATGTTGAACCGAATTTCTTTGATGAACCAACCTTTATGGCAGTGTGAATCGGATTCGAATGATATATTTCTGAAAGTGGATATCTGATTTGATCAGAATATCATTCGATCCCCTAGTTGTACAATTTCTAGAATACCTAGATTATATTAGGTATTTTGGAAATCAAAACAAAATACACTAGGCCATAGATACATTTGTAAATTAATTAATTTCACTATACATCTATGAATTTGCTAGTTTTATTTCATTTCGACATTGGTATGTTATTGTTAATAAACTATCAACTCTGCAACTTTCTTCGATAAAATTAAAGAAAATGGGGTCGGGCCCGATTTTGATGAAACATTTACAGATGCTTCAAGACATGATGAAAACACCCCAGCAAGCGGAATTTTTGGGCGAAAATGACAACTTTGTCATAGTCATTTGTTTCCAAAAAGGGCGGTATAACGTATTTTTCCTTTGACCTTTTGTTATAAACAATACTCAAACATTGGTACTTACAATGTTGCCAAATGAATTGACATTGATACAAATTTGCAAAACGTAAGGGATCACGAAACTTAATTCTTGTAGGTATATGCCGAAACGCGTGCGAATTCAAGAGTGAAACTATTGTGAACAAAGCTAGTTTTATTGGGAAGGTTAGCCGTATAAAAATGGGTTGTGTCTCCTTGATTTACATTAAATAGTAACTGGATTACTTTTCCTGTGACCAAAGGATGATTTCCACATATAATAATTCTGATCCATGTCAATTCATTTGTCAACAATCCTTTGATTATTGAAATTTGAAATGAGTTTCAAACATTTTATGATGATAAAGATAAATTATTCTTAATGCTTGTGGCTGTGCTCAAACCAAATCTTGACATTTTGTTCCTATCAGTTGAAAAAAACAAAAAGCAGAAAATCAAAGGGAAAATTAGTGTTTTTTCGAATTATCAAATGTTATGCCGAGAAAATTAGGATAAATGGGTAAATGAGGTAGGTAAAAAAAAGACATCTGTAGTTTTTGAAAATTATCCTTATCTCTCGCAGTCAAATTTACGAAAAAAAATTGATTGTCGATTGTCATCATGTTTTGAAGAAACTGTGGGAGATAAATTGAAATTGAGCTTGGCCCTATTTCCTCAACATTTTCTATTAGATAGATATAATTCATAATCAATCCTAGGGATAACAAAATTTTCAACACTAAATCTCACAAACATAACGTTAAAATTATATAGATGATCATAGGTACATTTTGACTCTAAATGAAAAATTTGTCAAATTATACCTAATAATCAACAACAATGGATCCAATGGGTCCATTAATCACATTTCCATTGAAAATATTGGCTATATATTTTACTATTTAGGTAAGTACTTTTTATATCATCGTGTTGCACTTGGCAAATATGAATTTCTTTGCATATCATGCTCACAAATAGTTTGATGAATGCTTCTTGGTTTTCTGTTACGCAAGTCGACCATGAAGTTTGACTAATTAGACAGTTTTCCCCAGTCGATATTGTCAACCGAAAAATATTTTGAAGAACACTCTATTGAATGTTCAAATAATATAGAATATATCTTTGTCAAGTAAAACATATACAAGTTGACTGACACCGGCTGGTAAAGAGTTAAAACATAATAACAAACTACCCAAATTCATTCATTCACTGATAACATTGTTATTATCAAAATACCAGTTGGAAGACACTAATCTCGATCTCCAGATGAACCCTATTCAGTATGGCGAAACGAACATCAAGTTAAGTGTCCTGGTCTATTTTTGTCTCAAGTTGGGCGTTTTGATTAGTAACTGAAACAGAGGTTCCAATATCCCAACGTTGGTGTGTCGAAGTGTGCAAGTTATTGGATATTTTTTTAAATGATCTAATTTTTTTTACAAATATACTTTATGACTGACAAACGGGTAGAAATAATTTTCTTACTTCACTATTATCCACCACCTATTAAAACATGAAAAAATGTTAAGCCGCCCCTTGGGATAAATGTTTTTGGCTTGCGTCACTACGAAAAGGGAAATGAGACGCTGCCATGGCATTTTGTAAGGAAAAAGTCATACTAATTACACAATATTTCACATGAGTTTAAAAAATAATATTCGACATAATATAGCTTGATTTACCACAACATGCGGAAAATAAAATGGCGAACTCGTCAGCCACGTGGGAAAGTAGCCTGTGCAAAATTTTAAAACAATCCGAGGTAATTTATTGAATTTTTTGCATAAAAACCTCTAACAATGCTAGTGAATAGAGTTACTGAATGCTAGTGAGGACAGTTGCCGAAACGATGATGCAGTTATATTTTGTAAGTCAGGGTGTGCATAATCTACATTTCTATCGCGTATTCGGTGTGGATTGTATCGTTTGTAAACTAATTTCGTCGATTTATACACTTCAAGTCATTATTTACGTCGCAGGGATACTATATCATTATCACAAATGGTACAGTGAAATGAAAGAACAATTTTGTGTACGGTCCAGTGACAATGAGTGTTTTTAAGCAGGCTACAGAGAACATGCACTAGATCTTGTTGCAGTTGGCGGAACCGCCATATATCACCGAACGAGTGGGCAATGGTGTTATTAGTCCTTTTTTGCTCTAATTTGATTTATTTTCTTACTCCTTTTGGTGGGGGATATCCTACCATATGATTTTCCGCATGTTGTGGGAAAGGTCTCATAAAGATTGGGCAACTTTAGTAGTTTTAATAAGGTTTTCTTAGAGGGAGGAGCAAGAATAGTTATGGACACATCATTCTATCAGATGTTTAGTTCAAATATCAATGATCTCTGTCTCCTACATGTATTTGTACTCCTCCAGTCATATAGAGACATCTACTGAAATATACTCAATTCACCTGATCAGAGTATTCGGTTTGCTGAAAATATTTATAAATCACAAACACCTTCTATGAGGCACTTTGAAACATTTGTGCTTGTTGGATTAGGATAGGTGTTCGTGTGTTCGACTTGAAGGGCACCTTTGTAATAGATGACTTTCTTCCTTGCAATAAGACGGAGATGTTATACACCCCGTATTTTTTGTAAAGATTGTACATATTGAGAGAAAATGCCTCGTGACATTTCATTCCTTAGCAATAATCTGTAGATGTCATGGTCAATAAAATTTTTCATTGAATACTTGGTATAAAAATTTCTCATCTACACTTACAGATTACTGCCAAAAAATATATTACCAAGATAACTTACATACTGATTATATCTCTATCACTCATAATTTGACATTTAATACCGTAAATATTCATTAAGATAATATTGCTCAAAATTCTTAATTTATTTATATAGGTACGTGAGAATATTTTTTTTCATTACCATCTAAAAGTAAAGAATACTGACTGATTGATGGGTTATTTTAAAATGGATTCGCGATGGAAAAAGACGACTATAAGGGATTCGTCTCAGAATATATTTTCAATATCTTCAAGAAATTTCTGCATAGTAGTCCGAGCATAAAATGAAGTAAAAGGTACACTTCAATTAGTTTAATAGATTGCATTTTTGAAATTTCAAAATATAATTTGCTATATCAAAGTTTCATAAAAAAACTTCGATTCCACTTGTTCTTGTGTAGCAAAACGGATGTTTTTACAAGTTGAAAATAGCATACTGTGTTATTTACGGAGTTTGAAGTTTCAGCAACATCTATTGAAAGTTAAAAAATTGAACCACCTACTTTCAGTATTATGGAACAGCTTTGTGAACTTATACATATTTTCTTGTCTGCATAATAAAAATAGAGGATACATGTGAGTAGCTGATCGAAATTACTTAGAGCATTTGGAGGCATAAATTGGGTTGGTCCCCCAAAGTATATCTTGGTGTTGAATCTGATATTAGTGTTGGCACTACAAAAATATATTTCCTCTCAGTAGTAGCACAAGGAGGGTTCCACTTCAAAATCCCATGTTTTTTTATGGAGGTTCATTTGGGAACGTTCATGTATCGTCATGTTTTTATGGTCGTGTATGGTCATGTTTGGTCGAGTATGGTCATGTTTGGCCGTGTATGGTCATGTTTGTATGATTATGTTTGGTCAAGTATGGTCATGTTTGATGTGTAGAAGAGCTGATTTCTAGAAACTGAAAATGTAGTGAAGTCTTGAGAAGATGCAATCAAAAGATATGTACATCATCCATGAAGGAACTCATCCTCGAATATATCTGGATATCATAGCCGCGGGACAAAAACGTTCCCAAATGAACCTCTATAAGACAAAGCATGGGATTTTACAGTGGAACTCCTTTCTCTAATTGTTATTTTGCAAAAACATTTCGGTCAATGTTCGTGAAATGTTGTTTCCTTTTCATTTCTCGTGAATCCATAATAAAATACTGAACCAAACTAGGAATATGAAGGAATTTATATGATCATTGTAGTTATATACGTACAGCTATTTCATGGTTATTGAATGAAATATGATAAATCCTATATAGGGATATCACCAAGAGTGTAACGAAAGTTTTCGCAGAATAGTTCACGAGTTGAACATAACTACAAGACTTACACTCGATAGTGTAGACTAAACTATTTAGTCTTAATCTACGGCCTACGCTGCTGACATGGCCAGTCATTCAATCGTAGAAAAATGAGCACTTTTCATAACCTTCATTTTGATTTGATACAGTATTATATAGTTTAAAGAATCACCAAACCAAGGTGAATACATTTGATGCTCACCAGGCTTATACAATCTATAACATTAAGAAGAATAAATAAGTATATATCTCTCTGGTATAATCACTATTCTCATTTCAACATTCTAAAATACTGGTATGCCACTCTTTTTTCGAATAGGTAGTGTAATGTTTTTGATTACTTTAAATGTCTGCAGGCTAATGTAGATGTTCAGCTCTGCAGATCTTGTGTTGTATATAAGAAATTATGAATAGATGGTAATAACTTCTTGGCCTCCTCCACGTACCATCAATACTCTCTCCAATCCTTCGGTCAACACTTCCAGGAATTCCATATCTGAAAAACAGCAAGAGAAACATTGTTTTACCATTCACGAAGTTAAATAGAGATATTTAGTCACCATGTAGGTAAATTGGGTAGATTGGGCAAATTTGATGATAGCAAGAACAGGCCCATCAAAGTTTGTTTCTCTACCTCTGAAGAAACATTAACAGTGTTGAGAAATAAGAAACTGGTGAAAGCTAACTGTGTCAAAATATTTGCCAATCAGACTAAGGCTCAAAGAGGCTATTACTTATGTTTAAAGAAAGCAACTGAAACATAACAACAGATGTGGCAAAAAAAACGTATAAAATATATTAATAATGTCACTACAATTGTTGGTGCTAATACCAATTGAAAAAACCAATAAGTCCTAATATAGTATAAAAAGTCGATATAATTTATTTGAATGCTGAAAGTTTTCTTGTTCATAAAGATCTGATCATCAGTGAAATATTCTGCTACCACTGAGCAATAGTGATCTTGAGTGAAGCGAGATGCACGAATATCGTTGCAGATTGTGAAACTGCTATAACTGGGTATTCTGTATGGTATAAAAACTGGAAGCCAGGAATAACAGCACCAATAACCAATTGAGGGGAAACTGTTTTAGATATGGTAGGAGCGGACATTTCAAGAGAGATTGCAGGGTGAGAGTGCCACCATACCGGTCATCCCTTGCCAGGACACCCCCAGGTTCTCACTCACCTGCGAGGACGGGATCGTCTAGAGGGTCCTCGGATGGGTACCAGGAAAACTAAAATAAGCCAGCATTTGTCACCGAATGAATAGAAAGCCGCCATTAAATTCGTTGGCAAAAAAAGTGACGTATTTGAGTCTGCAGGACGAACCAACCTAGTACAGCACATGATAGATACCGGTCAAGCCCATACAATTCAACCACCATTTGCCAAACAACAGGAAGTTGGAAATATTGCCGAAAAAATGACCCCGGTGGTACTGGTTATCAAGAAATATGGATCAACAAGATTCTATGTGGATTATAGAAAACTTATTGACGTCACGAAGGGCAGTTACCCATAGCTTTTTCAACTCTTTCCTCAATCCTTAATGCAAATCACCCATTCAAACATCCCCACATACAGGGTGTTTCTTAAGTACGTGCAGCATGTTGCTGTCGTCAAAATAAGAAGAAAAGTTCCCATAAACATATGTCCGCAAGTTATTCGTTTCTGAGATGTAGAGTGTCAAAGTTCAATTCTTAATTTTTTGTGACTACATTTCAAAATAATTGTGATATTCGAGTAAAGTTTGGTATCTGGGAGTATTTTTCAATGACAACATCAAATTTGATGTTAGTTTGTCTCTTTCGTGGGGGTGGCGCCACCTACATGTCTTTTCAGTCATTTGATGTCATACCGTTTTTATAGGTACCTGTATCACGTTTTCTAGTGGAAAAATCGATTTTTCTAAAATTTTTCTGTAAAAAATTAATTCTTGGTAGAGGTCGCTGCGAGCAACTGTTTTCGAGTTATTGGGATTTGAAATAATCGATGCAAGTGATTTTGAATGATAAGATTTTTAAATTCAAAAGTAATTTAGTTAAATAAATTAATTTTCTTTAATTTCATTTTAAAATAGGAATCGGGTGTTATTACAATTAAGTACTGATAATAATAACAGTAATTAAGACCAATTTAATACTAAAACAGTTAGTTGAGGGTAATTATTAAAGTAATTGTTCAAAATGTCCATCTTGCACCATTATGCATGCGTCGGCTCGTCGTCTCATGGACCCACGTACACGTTCCATTATACCTGGTGTATTTCGGATAGCGTCACATCCAGCAATGATTCGCTGACGAAGTTGTTCTTTGGTTTCTATTGGCAACGTATAAACTAGGGCCTTCAAGTGACCCTACACGAAAAATCGATTGGATTTAAATCCGGGGACCTCGGAGACCAGAATTGATTTGGAACTTCAGCGCCTCGACCAATCCATCTGTTTCTGAATCGCTGATTTAAAAATTCACGAAGTATTAAAGTAAAATGCCCTGGCGCTCCATCATGTATAAACCATATTTTTTGTCTCAGTAAAAGTGGAATGTCTTCAAGTAATTCAGGCAAAATATTTTCAAGGAAATCATGATAATGAAAACTGGTGTTGAAACCTGGACTGAACTATTGCGTGAGGGTTTTCGTCACACCACACATGATTATTATGAAAGTTCATTATGGCGTTCTTTGAAAAATAATATCTCTAGTGAATTGAGGGTTTTTTGGAATTTTCTGCAGTATCCATTGTCAAAATGTTACACGGGGAAGGAAATCTCGGGGCAACAATGCTTGGACACGCTGTATGTGATAAGGATACAACTGATTTTGTTTGAGAATTAACCAAACTAATTTGTGATGTAAGTTCAGATTTTTCTCGTGCTTGTCTGTGGATCTTCTTCGATTGCCTGAAGAACAGCTTCTCCAACTTCTGGTGTCCTAGTGGTCAATGATCTACCTGCCACTGAAGCTTTTATAAAGGATCCATACTCCATAAGCCGCTGAAAAAGGTTTCTGAAGGTTTGGTGATTCGGCGCTCGATGATTAGGGAATCTTTCATTATAAATACGTCTAGCCTTGTAGCAATTGCCATCGGCAAGACCGTATACGCACATCATATTAGCCATTTCACTATTCGTGTATGCTGCCATTTGAAAAAGATTGGAACACAAATACAGAAAACAACTTCACTGTCACAAGAACGGATTGAAATGACATGTCAAGTACTCACCTGAATGTTATTTATTTAAATTGGAAAAGAGTCCAAAAAAAACTAATCATTTTTTGACTACATTAAAGTGTTGAATATAGAAAACCATTGAATGAAAGAAGTCAAATGCATTGGCGGATCTTTTCCGATATTTACTACTTAGAGGCGACTTATGAGCCCCACGGAAATAATTCAAATGCATCGATTATTTCAAATTCCAATAACTCGAAAACAGTTGCTCGCAGCGATCTCAACCAAGAATATATTTTGTACACAATAATGTTAGAAAAATCCTTTTTTCCGCTAGAAAACGTGATACAGGTACGTACAAAAAAGTTATAGACATTTCAAATGTCTGGAAAGACATGTACCAAACTTTACTCGAATATCACAATTATTTTGAAATGTATTCACAAAAAATAAAAATTAGAATTTAACTTTGACACCCTGCATCTCAGAAACGAATAACTTGCGGACATATGTTTATAGGAACTTTTCTTCTTATTTTGACGACAGAAACATGCACCTGAATTTTCTACATGTACTTAAGAAACACCCTGTATACACACATAACTCCCCATCTTAGTCATAGCTCTCTCATGTATAACAATCTATTATGTTGAACTCAATTTATTGTGTTAACTTTTGAATGAATTCATTTATCAAAACAAATTATCACATTTTTATATCTATATTTCCTTTCCTACAAAATTAGCTACCTTTTTTATTCAAGTCTTCCCAAAGCGATGTCCTTCTGTTCACCTTTGCCAAAAAAATAATCGAGAACTTTTTTGATCTTTATCAGTAGATATTTTAACTTCAATATTCATCAATGTTAATACCGTTATATTTAGTTTTGTGGTAAGTTTGTACTTATTTTTAAAATACTATATGGAATACTAGTCAATTTTTATTTATAATTTTATTTCATATTCTCGTTGAAACATTCAGTACAATTACTCATCGAATCCTAAACCTTAAAAATCTGATATAAACCATTATTTGAATGACATGAATCAATTTATTTCATTGAAAACAATGACATTTAAGTCAACTGAAAATTCTCAATCCAAGAATTTATATTTCAAATGAATCAAAATACTAAAATTAAACATTCCCTTTTTTCTATATACCACTCGGGTTCTAATATGAAATTTCTTGTGAGCGAATTACCGTGTCATTTGGGTTATTTGCAAAGATACATTTCACAAAAAATATTGATTAATCAAAAGAAAGAGGAAGTATGTATTAATTACGTTTTTAATCCGAAAAATGGGCACAGAAAAGTTTTGAGGATTCCTTAATTTATTACATATCCATTCAACAAAAAGAAAAATAATTTCTTTACGAGTTTCATAATGATTGATCACCTTATTGGAAGTCTTTGTTCTAAAGAAATTAGGAAGTATAAAAAGTCTTTTGAAAAAGTTCTGCACATAGCCCATGGCTCCAGATATTCGTTAATGATGTTGAAATTGTTCTCACCGAGGGAAACATTGCTTGCAAATAATGGCGCTTCATTTAATAAATCCTTTTATTCCTGGAAGTGGTTGTTACAGCTTGTTCAAAAAAACCTTCAGGACCTAATAGAGGATCGGCATCAACTTTAATGGAATAAGAAATGAAAAAATCACAATTGACATGAAAATATATCTGGTCTGTTTCAAATGGTCCCAAATGGACGACCATTCCGAAATATGTCTTTTCTAAAATAACGTTATTCGTAGAAGCTATGGTTCAGTTACAAGTGCTTGAATTATTACATCCCAAACATGGTAAACCGATTTACGAAGAGTTAATTAGGACCACAGGTAGAAAGGGGCGAAAAAGTCATTTTATTTGCAAGGTACTCAAATTGAGAATTACAAAAGATCTTCTTGAGAGAACGGTTAAGTAACAGAAAAATATTATTATGACTAAGGAAATTGATGGAAGAAAGTTATTTTTCGTTGGGTTTTTTAACTCTCAACCCACATTGTAAATGTCGACATTTTATGGATTCTTCTTGTGCTAACCTTACGAGTAATGTTACCTAAAGGTTTCAAACCAAAAAATTCACAACAAACTCAACCAAGTTTCACTTATCTAGGCAAATACTGAAAATGACCTTCTCTGATGAAAGTGCTCTGCGAAAAATACACAAATATATTTTATTAATATATAAATACCAAAAATCGTGAATTTTCTCAAAGTAACCTGGGAAGAACGAAAATTGAATTTTCAGTAAGGAATATATCTTCTTTATACTTACAATTTGACTCTCTTTCCAACTTGGTGTCTTTGGGTGGCCCAGGAAGGTTCAAAATAACTAGTTGAGCATCGTGAGAACGATTGACTATCACTTCATTCAGCCTTATGGCTGTATGCATACGACGAACATTACCTTCGTCGCTGAAAAGAAATAATAATTTTATTTTATTGAATATATAACTTCCATTCAGAACAAGTTCCGGTATAAGGAAGTTCTGTACATTACAAGTATTGAAAATTACTGATAATACAATCACAATATTCGTGAACGATATACTGGAAAAAGATGCCTTATGAATTTAGAATATTTGGGTTAATCTGGTAATTAATAAAAGCGATGATTTTTGTTTTATTTTAAATTTATGTAAACCTGGCATGAGAATTTGGTGATCCATTTTTTGTTTCTGCAATATTTTTGTGCATTCACTTAACGTACTTAACATTAGTTCTACTCTTTTTGGGTATGAACCGTTTTCATTTGCCATCCTAATTCTCATACCAATTCACTAAAAAAAGTTGTCCAACTTACGGGGTTTTAGTAGTCTTATTGTTATCTTCTGATACAGAATTAGGGTTATTATGTTCATTTGTACATTCCTTCTCTTTTTCAGAGGAATCATCTTTCTCTTTTACGTTGTCACAGTCTTCCTTAGATTCCGAATTAGGCTGTAACTGAATAAGATATCAAACGTCCGATCAATCCCCTTTAAACTTTTTTTCTCACCTCATTTGTAGGTTCTGTTGATGCCTTATTATCTCCTTCTGCTCCTGGTTCTTGGAAACGAACTTTTGTTGCCGATTTTGCGTCATTTTGGTGATTCTGATCCACAATTGATTGCACCTAAAAAATTATATCCTCAGCAATAACATATGTGACTGCAAACATCAACATGATCGATGAACGGCTGAAAGATGCTGATACAACTATATGAAAACACAACAGGAACGTGCAATAATGAAATAAATTATGATTCTAGCAAAATACGATTCTGCTTTACCAATGGTAGCTTCTCTTCCGTTGACATTTCATTAAAATCCACCAAAGACTGCACCTTGATGTCAAATATAATTTAAAATTATCAAAATTAATCATTGAAGTTTTACTTTGAAGAGATACTCACCATGCCCATGCTTTCTTTTTTGTTCAAACGTAGTTCCCGCAGCATCTGGTTGCGCTGTTCCATCATCAAGGTTCTCTCATAAGTATACGCAGAGATATCATGGCCCATCTGGAAATCAACAATTAATATTATCTTCAACTAATACCTCTCCTCTGCTTTACCATTTCAACAACTTCTACTTCCGCATGAATCCTCAGGTGATACAGGAATGTTTTCAAATCTTTCTTCATTTGTATGGAATTATCTTCCATTTGAGCTACAGTGAAAATACGCAACTTGCAATTCTTCCATGTCCTATGTTGTTTAAGCAAGAATGGCAGCAACATCAGCAAACCTCCATCGTGTACAATCCACCATATATCGATGTTTCCAACAACTTTATCCGTGGAATTCGGGAAGAAATTTATGCCCTTTGGAACAAGCAATGCCATGTGCGCTGCTGTTACATTCCTGACCGTTTCCAAGAACACTTGCCACGTTCGATCGTCTTCAGACTGCCTCCAGCCATAAGGCCATCCCAAAATTACCGTATTTGGCTTCAGACCTCCTAATCCAGCAGTTTGTACTCTGCAATGTTTCAAAATATAGCAAATACACTCATCGGACAATAATATAGCTTATTTTATTTTCCTTCCACGTTTATTTCTTTTTCCTTTAAAAAGTTATGTATTTTTTATAACTGAATGTCCTCGTAGCTGAATGAGCAATAATGTTCCAAATTACAAACATTGCTTAGTGTACCTCGGCACCTAATAATGTCTACCGTTTTGTTTGTTGCTTCGAGTGCTTCATTTCTTGATTCTATAGTTTTCTTAGTGAGATGCCACATTTGAGCAATTTAGTTTCTGTTAAAATTGTTACTGTACCCAATGAGGGTTGTGATACCTGCCCTGGTTCATCATACGAAATATCTGAACCTGTTATTGATACGTCATTATTATGGTCTGTCTCTAGGAATTGAAAAATAACATAAAAATATGTTTTTCAATTTCTAGTGTTTGTAAACACGAATGAATCGGCACATGATATCACAGAAAAATAGTGAGAGCTAGGGTCTCGGGAGCATTAAAGATAAATGTAGATAAATGATATGGACTAATTGAAATACCAGTAATAAAGGCGGCTTGATATTTTTATTAATATTACGAGAAGTGAACAAACTAATAATAATGTCATTTCCAAAGGGACTTCGAAATATGGATAAATAAAAAATTAGATAACGGATAAGCTGACAGTCATTTACCGGACACAACAAAGTCGTAAATAGAATTTACCGGAATCAAAATAAAACTTAATTATAATGACATTTATTCATCATCCATAGTAAACAGTGGCAAAATTAAGTATACAATTAGTTACAGATGAATAAATATGAAGTCTGTGCGTGGGTATCATCTTGTATCGTAAGAAAATAACTATAATAAATAATTTATTTTTGCACAAAATAATGACATTGAGTTGATGTATTGATAATCACAATAAGTGAGTATATTCTATAGACTAACGAATATATTATTCACTAAAAAATGTTATAAACTAACAAATAATATATAATATAGAATGTAAAACGTATGGCCAATAAAACTAACTATCTTAATTTAATTTTCATTGGTCTACAAATTTATGAGCTTTCACTCTGGAAATATTGCTCAACCACTTTTTGATAGATTTGATGAATAATGAGGAATTGTTTATTCATTCAACTCCAATGGAATGAGATTATATCTTCTCGTGCCAAGATATTGGTAAGTATTATACTTTTCTCGGGTCTCTTAATAACGGAATTCAAATTACATTTATTCGTTTTTCTTCAGTTCTGATTTGTTTTTATACTGTTGAATTACCACTATTAAAAGATCAGCTGTCTGACATCAAACATTTTTGTTTCTTCATAAATTTTATAGATAGGGTATAGTTTAGGTTTTTGATATATGACCTTCAATATGTATCATTGGATTATTTCCAGATGGAAGATGTGCCCCTTTCAGCTATTCAATAGATGTTTCTGTTGAAATACTTAACAAGATATTTGATTTTATAGAGTATGGTTCCTAGCTTCCTGTTAATGAAATTAACATTAGTATCCCATTTCAAATGAGAGTCTATTTGAATACTCATATATTTTATGCTTTTCACTGAATGTATGGTAACGCGGTCATCATCTATTGATAGAGAGAGGTTATTATACTTTGGTAGGTATTTCTGGTATGGTGTAAATGCCATATAGGAAGTTTTGTCTGAATTAACTGTTAGTAATCTGTCGTCAAATTATTCCATCTAATATATAAAATTCTCGTGTCACAATGTTAGTTACCTTACTCCTCCGAAACGGCTTTACTGATTTTCACCAAATTTTATATGCATATTGAGTAGGTCTGAGAATCGGCTACTATCTATTTTTCATACCCCTAAGTGATAAGGGTTGTTCACCCTTAACATTTTTTTAAAAATTTTTGGACATTTTGTGTTTTTATTTTTTTATGATACAGTATTCAAAAATACATACAACCCTAAATTTTCACCCTTCTAGCCTATTTTTTTGGCAAGATTTTTATTACTCTTAATTTTCACCCTTCTACGATCAACCCCTATTAGAATAGAAAAACGGGATAACGGGAATAACGGGATAACGAAAAAACGGGAAAACGGGATAACGGGATGACAGGATAAGGACATAACGGGAAAACGGATTAACGGGATAAATAAAAAACGGGATAAATAAAAAACGGGATAACAGGAAAACGGGAATAACGGGATAACGAAAAAACGGGATAACGGGATGACAGGATAAGGGGATGAGGGGAAAACGGGATAGAGCAAAAATGGGATAACAGGAAAACGGAATAACGGGATAACGGGATGACAGGATAAGGGAATAATGGGAAAACGGGATAACGGGAAAACGAGATAACGAGACAACAGGAAGCGGAAGGAGTCAAAAGCATAATCTAGATGAAACAACATAAAGGAAAACAGAAAAAAAGAAATTATACGCGGACATTGGACAGGACAACGTCTGTCGGGTCAGCTAGTTATATATAATAAATAAGAAGTCACGTTCTGATATTTCTTTCAAATCTGTCAAATTTTTTGTTTTATAAACTATAGCAGTATCATCTGCTAAACTAAATATTCGCCTTATATTAATATCAACATAAAATAGATCATTCAAGTATAAATTGATTGATAAATAGCAATGCTGCTATTTACTCACGGGGCACCCACCCTATCGTTATGATAAAAATAATATGTAGATGAAACACAAGTTGTTTTTCTGAACCTGACCCTCGTCCATTTCCAATGCAATATATTCCTGTATAGAAGCGATGTTCGGGAATAATCACCTGCTCGTTCAGAAATAGAAGTCATCAAGTTCATTCAGAATCAGTGCGGCTCTGTCAATTCATGAAGTTTTGAGATGTAGTTTCAAGAGTTTGTTAAAATTAATTATTGGTAGTCAGATAAGTCATCTGTTCATATCATATCCAGTCGGAAAATGTAGGAGTTTAACAAAGTAACATAGAATCAGTGCGATTAAGTCATCAAAGACAGTTTTTTCTATAGTGAGAGTTAGTGTTGAAAAGGTTAGTTTCAAATCATCCTGTAATCAAATCAGTTCTTCAGAATAACACGAGTTCTCAATAAAGATCATATAAAGTTTACGGAAATGATAACGAATGCGCGTTCAAGCGAAAAGTGTTTAATATATGTGCATTAATGAGTGTGGATTAAATAAAATATAAAGGCATACAAATAATAATAGAGCTCAAAGTAATACTGAAAGTTCAAGTGTGCAGATGTCCTTAGAGGCAGTCAAAAACCAACATCGCATCAATTACTAAAAGAAGTAAGGATATTGTTGTATTTATATTTGGCAATTAACATAGTTTACTGAAGAACTATGTATCTATTAATGATTATAGAAAAATGTCAGATTTGTTGTAACTATAATATGGATTCCTATTTTTATATTTTTGAGAGTATCTGCCACGCTGCGGCGTGGCATGGGATCAAACCAACCCTGATCTGGTGGATCAAGGCTATGCTATCACAGCGATTGGTAACATCAGAACTACACGGGAGAACCGGAGCTGCCAAATGAATGAAGAGGGTGTCCATAGGGAGGAGGTCTGTCACCCCTATTATGGTGCCTGGTAGACAACGAGCTTCTCACGGAGCTAATGGAGTTAGGACTGTATACACAAGCATATGCAGATGACTTAGTCATGCTGGCTCAAGACCAATTGGTAAACATGTTAGGAAAAATCATTATGAAAGCTTTTGGAAGAGTAGAATAGTCGTGTTCCGCCGGAGGGTTGAGTCAATCCAGAAAAAGCGGACTTGGTACTCCTCATCGAGAAACGCAAAGTAGGAACCTTTCCAGAAAAACTTATCTAAGGAAGACAGCTTCCGTACAAAAGCTCGGCCAAACCATCTTGGATTTACCATAGACTTCAAGCTGACCTGGAACGAGCAGATTGAAAATCGCACCAAGAAGGCTATCGCTTCTATTGACACCTAAAGCGCTACACTGGATATACAGATGTGGAATAAATTTGCTGCAATATACGATTTCCAATGTGTTTGGATGTTGGATGGTGTCTATAGTCGATCAGCACAAAATATTACAAATATGCGCAATGGAGAATCAATTAGTCAACTGGACTCTTTGTCTCGAACACATTTACGTGCCAGGCAGTCTCGCAGTCTACTAGAAGTACTCACTCACACATTAATAGTAAGCCCATAACGATTGAAAATAAAAGAAGTTCTTGCGAATTCTGAAATGTTCACACAGGAAGAAAAAATACAAATTGTAAAGTGGTATTTTGTGGGTCACTCGATTCAAGATACAATAAATTTGTTTATTGTTGCATTTGAAAATAGGTCAATTCCGTCACAGTCCGTCATTAGTGGAATTATTAAAAAGTTTGAGAAATGTGGATGTGTTCAGAACTGCTGGAAATGTCAAAATTTCGATGAACCACGTGTAAAAATAGGGAAATAAGTGTATGTGCCACTGTTGAAGCCAGTTAACCTTGTACGAGCCGACAAATCGCAGATCAAATCAATATGAATGACAGAACTGTTTGGAAAATTTTGAAAAGGAATGGATACCATTGTTACAACGTACAAACTATATTAGACGGATGAAAGTTTGTGAAACCACGATGAAAAACGTATTATTTACAGACGAGTCATCGTTTTCTTTACATAGAAAACACAATCCATCCGTTGTACGATATTGGTCTCGGGAAAATCAGCATCTAAGTATTCCTGTGCTTACTGAATACCCACAAAAACTCAATGTTTAGACAGGAATGTCGGGAGACTATATCATAGGTGCCTTCCTTATCGATGATAACATGAACGATGTCAAATATTTACAACTCCTTCAACATCAAATTATTCCGACAGTTCAGCTACTTCCTATTAATTTTGGGGATACTTGGTTTCAACAGGATGGTTGTTCAAGTAACAATGCACGAGCAGTGACACAATTTCTCCAAACTACGTTCCAGATATCGTGTAATATCTACACGTTGTACGATCATGTGCCCGCTCCCCCCCAGATCACCAAATTTATCTCCGAGTGATTTCTTTCTTTGGGGATATCTGAAAGAATCCGCTTATCGGCATGAATTTCAGAAAGCTACAAATCTTGATGAATTAAGGGGGAAAATTATCCAACTTTGCGCCAACATTACGCTAAATCTACTGTTTGATAGATTTGGCTATTGTTTGGCACAACAAGGTGGTTTATTTAAACCTTTATCACATTAGATTCATAGTTTTTTGTTTTGAGTTAAATTTTAGTTTATTTTTCAGAAGTTAACATTATGTTTTTTAATTCGTAGAATGAAAATTTTCAGTTTATTTTTCACAAGTTACGTTATGTGTTTCAATTCGTAGAATGTATCTTATTTTCAAAGACGTTATGGCAAAAAGGAATCCCAACACTTATTTTTAGAAGAGAAATTATTTGTTACATTTATTGCAGCAAATAATTTCTCGGATGCAATGGAACGTCGGCGTCGTAGAGTCTCTTTCCTGATAAGCCAGACACACATCCACACTAAACTGGAATGAGCCAACGAATCCTAAAAGCGGAGTCACGTGCTCTAGAGAGGGAACAAATCAAGAGTAGTCCAGCTCACTAATTATTTGTTATATTTTGTGCTGGTCGACTATAGACACCATTCAACATCCAAACACATTAGAAATCGTATATTGCGGCAAATTTTTTCCACATCTGTATACGGCGATTATTCGTTCGACAATAACGTACGGGTCCATTATTTGGTGGACCAGCACCACTAAGAGCATGTCCAGAAATGAACTAGATAAAGTACAATGGCTGGCTTGTCTAGGAATGACAGGTACCCTGAGGACGACGCCTACCAGAGCTCTAGAAGTTCTACTAGGACTATCACTTCTTGTCATTGAGCATGAAGCCACGCGTACTGCCTACTAACTCAAAGGCGCAAGCCAATGGATCAGCACGGACACTCCGCTATGTAGAACAAAGCAAATGAGGCCTATTAATGGAAATATATAGCATCAGTGGCGAATCTAGGAATTCTGCTTGGGAAGGGGGGTTATGACATAAAAAAGTTATATACCTCTACTTATAGTTACAAAAAAACATAAGTATTTTTTTTCATTCAAATTCAAAGAAACATACGAAATGTAATTAAATAAAAAAATATATAGATATATACTTATTAGACGGTACAAAAACAAAGATTTCTTTCGTTAAAATAAAAATAAATATCACAAAATGAAATCCAGTATCCCGTGTTTCTTATTTGCAAACATTTCAATAACATTTAAATCATCTATTTGCACATCTCTATGAACATGAAGTAGACCCAATCCAACCAACCGCTCCTGTTGCATCGTTGATCGCAGCCAAGTTTACAATCGCTTCAACGAAAAAAAACTTCGTTCAGCAGATGCCGCACTAGCAATGTATTCAAAATATGAAGACACTTTTTTATCAATATGTTAGCGTCACAAGATTTGAAAAGAAAAATAATTTAAAAATTCAAAAAAATTATAATATCAGCTGAACACTTGAAATAATGTAATTTCGTTGGAAAGTAATGTTTTTATTGAATTTTGATAATGGCTATTATTAAGCAAGTAATTGTTTTGGAAGCGCCGATTTTATTTAAACCCGAATAGTTGTTCACAGAATGACTCCATATTTTTTTTGCTTCCTGGAGCACATTTTACATGTGTACCCAAATAAAATTGTTTAAAAATTTATTATTTTGTTAATTATAAATTTCTAAAGTTAACAAAATATGAGAAATTAGGTAAATATTGTCATCATTTTTTCATTGATATTTCACATTATTGTCAGTTTTATGACCGACAAAGGCATTTTACAACGTTTAAAAAAAAATACGAAGTTTTTTGCATAAGATTGCTAATAATTTATTTTGATTAAAAAAAAATGTTTTTTCAATTGTTTTTTTTTATTATTTAAATAATATATTAAGAATTTTTTTCTTAATTAGTAAATGGTTATTCTCTACCTAATAGGATTTTTTTTAATAATAATTTAATTGCGGAGCGTTATTTCAGAAGTGAATAAATCCACATTTGCTATGTTTTGAGTTAGGTACCCTGGGTTGATTGCTACGACATGCAATGGGTATTTTCATCGAAACTTTATAAATACCGTTTAGATAAAACATCTAAATCAGTATTTTTTTCCAATACGCAACAAAATATAATTTTTTCCGGTCAAAAATAAATAAATCCCTGTCTGAAAATTACAATAATATTTCAAAATGGAACCAATCCCACAAGTATTGTCAAGTAGTACAAATTAATTGAAATATCTTGATTTCTCTAAAATTTACCAAAGTGGATTTGTTCTTTTTTAAAATAACGCTCTTCAATTGTTTATTTACTTAACAATTAGTTAAAAACAAACTTCGATTGACATTATAATTTTTGTAATCATAATAAACTCTCAACAACCTAATGCAAAAAAACAATTTTTGAAAAATATTCAACTTAGCCATTTGTTTATAAATATTTTACAAACATGAAGCGTATTTTTTTAAACGTTGTAAAATGTCTTTGAAAAAAAAAAAAAAAATTACAATATTTCTGATTTCTCATATTTTGTTAACTTCAGAAATTTATAATTAACATAATAATAAACTTTTAAACAATTTTATAGCGTGATATTATCGAGTAAACATGTAAAATGTGCTCCAGGAAGCAAACAAATTATGGAGTCGTTCTGTGAACAATTCGGTTTTTAATAAAAATCGACGGTTTCAAAAAAAATTCTTAATTAACAATAGCCTCACATTTTCAAAATCCAATAAAAAAAATTTTCTAACGAAATTACATTATTTCAAGTGTTCAAATGATGCTATAATTTTTTATTTTTTTTATTCATATTTAATGGTATAAAAAAATATTTTATGTGCATTGCTTTCTCGAGACGTGCCCACGCGGAGCGAGAGTAGGCACTTTTTCATGGAAAATTTCCTCCTCTTCAAGAACCTGTATTTTTATTTTCTCCAACATCAATAGTTTTTGAGCTATTACCAAAAAAAGGCCTTATTTTATTTTGTTTTTGTTTAAAAAAAATTGCAAATTCTCGTCGGCGGAAAATATCGAAAAATTCATTTTTTTTTCTCAGAATGACATATTTTAGTATAGCAGCCACGAGGTTTTAGATTTGAGTAGAGATGTGGTGGTCATTCCATCAATTTAAACATTTTGCAGTTTCTTCATTAGCCCCCCCCCCCCCATTGATTACGCGATTGGATAGCAGCCCACCGATTCGGAATTTCTGAAAAGGTTACGTGCTAATGCCCGAGCACATGCTGCAAGATCAGTCATCCAGTATTTTGAGACAGAGAAACTACCAAACAGTCCTAATGCAAATCCCATTTATCATATTTGGGACACGTCAAAGCGACATATGCGATCATGAAATCCAGTTCCTAACACAATTGCAGAAAAAAGAATTGCTGCACAGGAAGAATCGAATTCCGCAAGAAACCATTGAAGACCTTTTGCGGAGCATGCCTAGGAGGATGCAGGCTATCGTTAGAGCTAGTGAATTTTTGCTCTTTCTTAATTGATGTTGTAACCAAAATTAGGATATTCCATTAATTCTTCTACCAATCTGTATAAGGTTCAATATCAATTATTTGGCAATTAATACACGTTATATGTTCCATAAGACATTTTGCAATACAAAATACATAACGATTTAAAGAAAAAAAAAAATGTGACCCTTCCACGCTTTCGTACCAGAAATAAAACAAATGACGAGTAATGGAATTTATATGAATGTAACTTTGGTTTATATGTATCGGTATTTTATTAATTATACTCACAAGTTTGATAGTCCTTCAGAAATATCTCTGGCAACGAGAATTTCAGCAAATCCTTTCACCTTTTCTTCTTCCATAGTCTTGCTCAGGCTCTGTTTGGCTGCCATCGCCTCCCCATATGACCGTGGAAAATCGCCACCAATCACAGAACCGCAAATAGTCAAACCCTTACCTGAAAATTGTTATCAGTTTAGTCCAAGTAGGTTACCGTCATAAGTTTGAACTCACCAGCTTTCAGTTGTGCTGCAAATGAGAATAATTTCTTGTACTTTGGCAACAAGTCAGATGTTAATTTCACTAGGATGAGGATCTGCGGTCTCCAGTTCTTGGTATGTGGAGGACCTTCTTCTAAACGCAGCAGAGAAAATCTAGCTGCAGATAAGGCAAGACCACGAATTCCATCACCCCACTCTTTCTCAGCTCTGAAAAACAACCAACCATCGACTAATATAAAAAATTACATACATAAAATCAAATAATTGGAAGTTTATAAATATTGCAGTTAGTGAAACTATGAGAATAATTCCCACACAAATAGTGAAGTGATTACCCACAATACCTTCAGCAATAAAGCTTTTAGTAGATAAGAGATTGAATCGATTACAGATTCAAGTCGTACAACCCAACCACTACTACTTATTTTTTAGCCCTTGAACTAGTGCCAACTTACCCTCTGTATTCGATGTATTTGTAGATGATTCCAGCCATGGCCATGGCTATAAGAGCTAAGTACCACGAGGTCATAAACATAACAGCAATGCACAATGATAATCCGAGGAAGGAGAGGGACCAATGATAATATTTGAACCTGGGTCTCCAATTGGGAGTTCTCAGTAAAGTCTGTAGAGCGCACGCCAGATTCACGAATCCGTAGCACATCAAAAAGAACATGGAGAGTAGTGGTGCCAAAATATCCACGTTTCCCAATAATATGCCCAATTGGCAAATAGCAAGCGTAAGAATTAGAGCCCTTGTTGGTTCCCCTCTGCTAGAAGACACTGCGAAAGGCGATAAGAACGGTATGATTCCGTCTTTGGCTATAGCTTGAAGTAACCGAGGTGCTCCTGTCAAAGACTGCAGGCCAGCGCCTAACGTCGATAGAATCGAACCTATCAAAATTACCCACTGATTTGGCCAGGCCATGTTAGCTACAACTAATTTTCCTCCTATTGATTCACCGAACCTAAAATAAATAATGATTTAGTAAATATGTCGTAGGTGCCATCATAATACCTTGGTTTCTAACGTAACCTATGATCAAATCTCCAAAAGTGCAATAGCGAAAAATCATAAATGCGAGATTAGAGAAATAATCTAATATTCTTTTAGCATCAACTCAAAGCGTACCTCAAATTTCCATCTTGAGAACCCGCCTATTTTTATTTTTGAGCTGATGTTGGTTGAGCTATCGAAGTAACCATCACTATAGGAAATAAATTAGTAATTAGTATTTTCAGTTCAATTCCATAATAAACTAACGCTGAATAATTATTTAAACAAAAAAATAATACGTTTTTAAACGAACTAAAAAGTATAAAATCATTTCCCTTAGCCCACACAGATTGTCCTGAAAATTTGTGATTGTGAATTTTTAATAGCTATGAAAAAACTATATTAAAGTCAATAACAATTTTATTGTACTGCAAATGATATGAACTGTTGTGAGTTTTCTCAACTACATTCGTTACTATTATATCACATTTTTCGCTTTAAATCTTACAAGTATCTTAATACTCAAAATTCAAAATCAGACATTTTCAAAAGAATCTGTATGGGGTTATGAATTTGTTTAGGGCTGGGAGAAATTATTTTATACTTTTTAGTTCGTTTTAAAAACGCGGTATATTGAACTTTTTCATAAATAATTATTTTCTGACTTTTAGTCTTGTGTGTGATTTTTTTTTTCACATTTTTTCTCTTTTCCTCCCTTTTTTTCACTCTTAATTCTTCAATCTGAAACCTGTTTCAAAATTTGTACCGAACAGACAAACAAACAGACAGACAAGAAAGCAAGTTAATATTGCATTATCGTCCATCAGTTATCAGCTATGTTCAAAGTTCCAAGTCTCCAGCTCATCGGGAATGAATGCTCATCTATGAATATCATACACATCAACATGGATAGAGTTCAGTTATAATTTGTCGTATATTTCATCTCACCAGAGTCAACAAGCTGATAAAACAGGCATTATATCTTAGAGGAAACACGCTAGAATGTTCAAGTTTTATAAGATTCCAAACGAGTAAACCTCGAAGCACCTGAAGTGCAGAGGTAATTTATCGCCAGTGGAAACTGCGGCGAATACGGGGGTTGGCCATAAGGTTTTAAAATTAAACAAGTCCTATGGAATATCTGAGAAACAATTTATTTAACCGATGTGTTTCGCTTGAATATTTGTCAACCGTCTATTTTATAGAGAACCTTTTTACAAGCTTTTATTTAACTTCACATTTGTATTTATGTATAATAAAAAAAATTCAAGTGAATTTTGACCCCCTCCTAGTTGTCCGATTAACGTGATTAACGTCATAATTCCTGTGACAATGCATTATGGAATTTTTGCTGAAAAACAACATGGCGGCTCCAATATGGCGAACGAGTTTTGTGATTATGTTTCGATTCTATTCAAAATTGGTGTGTGGGGGTTTTCGGGGTCGAACATCATGATGTTTTTGTCAAAATTCATGAATTTAAAATGGCGACGTGTTTTGTTATTATGGCCCGATTCCATTCAAAGTTGGTATGTGGGTTTTTTTGGTGACGGAGACTATCAATTTTTGCCAGAATTCAATAAGATGACGGATTCCTTGAATGACTGGAAATAATTGAATAAAAATTAATAAAAAAAACGACGAGCTTTTATACAAATGCACTAAAAATGAAAAAAAAATCTTTAATTGATTGACCTAGGTTATTCAGTGGGTAACAGATTCACAGAATAACCCTAAACAAAGAAATTATTTTTTCCTTCCTAGTGTATTTGTATAAAAGATTGTCTTAATTTTTTTTACTCATTTTTTTACCTTACTCTTTCAAAGTGTGGTAAAAGATTTCAAGAGTTGGAATTAAACGAAAAAAGTTATCTGCATTGAAATGACTTACTCCTTCGTGAACAAATAAAAATATTCATTTAATGATTTCTTCCCTTCCCCGCGTCTATCATATCTCAATTAATATTAGAGCGGAGAACGAACTACGTATCGGTTCTCAAAGTTCCTTCAAATTCACCTACATAAATATATTGTTACAAAAACGAATTCACTGCGCTACTGCACGTTGTCTGGTGCCTGGCCCACGATGATTGAGAATTCCAGAATGAACTGGATGATTCGAGCGACTCCAAGAAAGGCCGAGAAATTATAGTTAGGAAAATTCTAAGGAAGTCATAACGGAAATGACAAAGCAGCAGTTTGCCGAGCATAAATAAAAAGAGGGGAAGGAACGGCGGCAGAAAGAGAAACAAGAGGAGAATTATTTGAAACAAAACGAAAAGCGAGAGGGGAAGGAACAGTCAGAAAGAAAAACAATAGGAAAATGAACGAGTGCAGGAAAATTCCCGGAAAATTCTACAAAAACAGAATATTGAACGAGAACAACGGAACAAATTTTTCAAGCAGATGCTCTAGGAAACAAAAAGGAAGTGGTTGCGGTCCGAGAACAAGCGAATAAAAAAGTGTGGGCGGTGTGAGAAGTGAATGGAAAAACAATGCGGCATTTGGAAGAACTTTAGAATGACTGAAGATCCAAGAGCACCGTGACAGGGTTGCCACATCAAATAATTCCGTGAAACCACCGACTTTTGACGGGCAGTCGCCATGGTCCCCATATCGTCGGGTGAAAATCAGGTGAAAGAAAGTCTGCAGAAGTTTGAAGCAGTCGACCAGAGACTCATCCAGCTTGCCTACCCAGAAGCCCCGGAAGATTTCAAAGAAAAGTTGGTGGTGCAGATATTTATTGACAGATTGAGATATGTTGATATACAAAAGACCTTAGAATAACCACCCTTTCAAGAAATGCAGTGGAGATTTGGTTCGATCTTTAGAAGTGAAAGCGACCTTCAACACCTCGAAGACGAAAGTGATAGTGGTATCGATCGAAGAACCACCACAGGAAGACAAAATAGTGACAAAATAATGCATATGCTGGACATAATAATAGAAAAACTGGAACCCAAGAATGACAGCGCCAACAATCAAGTAAGAGGAAACTGTTTCGGATAAGATAGGAGTTGACATTTCCAGATATATTTCCAACACGTTCGTCACCTACGAGGACAGGATCATCTAGAGAGTTTCAGATGTGGTAGAAGCGGAAATTCAAAGAGAGATTGCAGGGTGAAATTTACAAGTTTTGGCAAAATCTATTTCTTCTTATTTGTCCGAAAACATCTTATGGAAGTGGGGAAGATAATGTGAGGAGATAATAATGATTTTATTGTAAGTCTTTTAGGGTTTTAAAATCTCGCATTATATTTTTTTAGTATCTTATTCTATATGAATACTATTCAAATATTCATATTGTTACTAAACTAGTAGAGTACACCCTTGTTCATCTTGCACGTGCTAGACAATGTGGCCATCGGGACGCTCGATTAGTCATAGAATCATGGAGAAGTTTCCAAGAACCAGATGATTCCAGAAATGACTTTCTCGGGGATTTTAGACTTCAAATATATAAGCAAGTCGTAAGCGACAGGGGAATAGTGTATTCATTGATGTTATTTGTGTGATTCATTCGGAGTCAGCACAGCGTGGTATTTTGAACTGTGTCAGAGTGCATTATTGTGATGTGTTTCCAAAGTGGAATGAACGAACAGTAATTATTCGAGTATTGTTTTAATAAACGTAGGCGTTGGCGTCAGAAGTACGGATTTTTAGTGATTTTTTGAAAACAATTAATGATGAACACGAGAAATACACCCTACGACGAGATGGATGCCGTAATGGAAATTATCAAGTAGTAGTTTGCCAAGCAAGAGAGACGATTGCTGGGAGAAAAATGAATTGAGGAATAATGACGGCGCATAGAAAAACAAGAGGAAGAGGAACGTCGACAAAAGGAATAGGAACGACGTCAGAAACCAAAACAAGAGGATGAAGAACGGCGGCGAAAAGAAACACAAGAGGAAAATAAACACAAGAGGAAAATAAACAGATGCAGGAAAATTTCCAAAAAATTCTGAAAAACTGAACAAGAAACAACGGCAATAAGAGAATGCTTTTTTTGAGCAGATTATCCAGAAAACCGAGGGGTTGATCTGCCCCGCGGCCTGAAGGAAGATGTTGATCAAATTGGGGCCGAAATCAATGAAGTCAGGGTAGTCCGGTCAGGAGCGAAGAAGGAAGTATGAGTGATACATGAGAAAACAATGCAACATTTGAAAGGACTGGAAAAGAAAGTTTCTTCGTAGACCACCGCGACAGGGTTGCCACATCAAACAATTCCGTGAAATCACCGACTGTTGATGGTTGATCGCCATGGTCCCTATATCGTAGACAGTTTGAAGCTGAAGTAACGGCAAATGGATGGGACGATGAAGAAAAAGCTACTGCCCTTATGATAGCAAAATTATAGACCATCCCAGAAGACCAAAATCGCAAGTATGGTGACCTTATTGCTGCTTCAGGATTGAGATATGGCGACCAATATCGAGAGCAGCTATATCGGGCATAGTTGAAAATCTGGTGAAAGTCTGCAGTTACAATAGATCCTCACGGGTCGCAGTGGAGAGCCGTAAGGGACCCACTCATTTAAAACCTAACCCTACAGGAGTTTGAAGCAGACATCCAGAAACTTATCCAACTTGCTTACCCATATGCCCCGGATTATTTCAAAGAACGGTTGGCGGTGCAGACATTCATTGAACTGGAACCCAAAAACAATAGCGCAAATAATCAGGCAAAAAGAAACTGCTTGAAATGTAATAGACGTGGATATCTCCACGTTTGTCATCATCTTGGAAGACACTACCAAGTTCCTATTACCTATGGATCGCCAGGAGAATCAAGGTGTGGTAGGATCGGACATTTCTAAAGAGATTGCAGGGTGGGGTTACTACCACGTTTGTTATCACCTTGGAGGCTATGTCCACGTTTCTACTCACCTACGAGGACAAGATCGCCAGGAGAGTAACGAGGAAGCTGTTTCAGATGTGATGGGAGCGGACATTTCCAGAGAGATTGCGAGGTGAGGTCTGTCATCACCTTGGAGGACACCTGCACGTTCCTACTCACCGACGAGGACTGAATCATCTAGTGAGTTCTCGAGCAGATATCAAGAAACTGAATTGGTCAATAAATCGGAAAGCATGAGGGCTAGTGAAAACGAAGCTATCCGGGGTCATCCATATCAACAGAGTCAAAAGAACTACTGATAATTCGCCCATCAGAGAAAAGATGAACCAGTACCATCTCGATCGCCTAGAACCACCAGATAGTAATGCAGATGTCTGGTCTAGACCTCATTCTAGAGCATCCGATCAAAGCCAGAGGAAAAGGTCCCGCGAAGGAGTCGCTGGAATCAGGCAAACGAGACTGTTACCTGAGAACGACTGGACTACCTGATACATAAGACAGGACCAGAGAACCAATCCAAATTGCCATCCACAACAGCCAGGTCATTGGTAGACATGTTCTCAAGAGGTTGAGGTGCAGGACTAGGCAGATAAACTGGGAGACATCAAGGGAGAGGTTGCTACTGGCAAGTGACAGGATGAAAGCTCGTTATGATTAGAAAGATAATTCAGGAGGATTCAAAGAAGGTGACCATGTTTGGAGGTACAACCGTATCCTCCAAACTGACACCGTTTTGGGAAGGACCGTAGGAGGTGAGGAGAGAGTTATGTTCTTGAATATATAAGCAGGTCGCACGCAACACAATAACATTGATGTTATTTGAGTGATTCATTTGAAGTTAGTACCGCGCGGTATTTCGATATGCCACTTTTTTCAGTGTCAGAGTGCATTACTATGTTGTGTTTTCAAAATGGAATAAACGAACAGTAATTATTCGAGTATTGTTTTAATATCACAGTTTCGTAACAATATCATCAATTTTTTTATGAATGTCAGATATAACTAGGAAGTGGTAAAAAATGAATATTGTCTTGAGGTTATTGAACTTGCCAATTGTAATTTTGAAATAATAAAAGTTCTGCCTTAAACTGTTTGCATATTCTGGAGATACCTCAATAAATACCACCCATAATATCTCATTAGTTAGCTCACAAAAGTTGTAGCGGGCATATGCATTTATTTTGAGATCATTGTGTATGTTTATGAGTTCGTCTTTCACTTCGATAGTTTTTATCGCACCCGCTCACCAGGGAGCGTTGAAATGCAGGTTTTCGTGATTACAAATTATTTTGAATTCAACGGTAGGTCCAACGTCAGAAAACCAAGGTATGGAAACACATATTACTCACTTATCTCTAAGTAGTAAGTTATCAACAGTTCCAGCGAATAGAAGAACGCACGACAGATAAACAGTTGATGTAGTCAATATGGCAGCAATGGTTCCAATGGGAATAGATTTTTGGGCGTCAGCAAGGTCACCAGATCTATTGGAACCTGCCATAATGCCCGTTACCGATGGGAAAAATATACCGATGAGAATCGTAAAAGTCGTTGTTATATCAGCATATACTTGGTTGTAATGCTGGGTTCCCATTTGTTCAAAATCAGCTGCTAGTTTTCCTTTCGTTATGTACTGACCTTGCTCCAGAAAACCGTTGTAGATATTATCTGAAAATAGAAAAAAATGCTTCTATTCAAACAAATACATAAAATGAAGTTATAGAGTGCTAACTGCAATCCTGATTTAGGACCTAGATTATAAAATATGTAGAATCTATCAAAATTTACTGAACTAATTGGTTCACTCTATACAATAAGTATCTGTTGGAGAATCTAGCTATTTGGTATTTATTACATAAAATATATTGTTCATCAACACATTCCCCGACATTGAATGAATAAATAATAAATAAATATTTATTCGCATGAAGAAGAACAATTGTTTACATGAATAATATAAATTTAGGGATAAGTATAAGTAAGTGACTGAAGTGTATAACAGTTTGAGCTGTTATACTCCTTGTGTGTGACTATGCTATAGTAATAATAATAATAGCTGAACATACGATCAGAAGGGTACCCATTAGGACCGATAAGGTTGAGTATGGGTTTTCTGATGGTATCTTACATGGGTATAGATATGATAAGGCATTTCTTTGAATAATCGTATACCTCATAACATTTAGTCTAAAAGAATATCAAGTAAATCTCTTTCTATTGCTAGAATATAATTTTTAAATATTTTTTTGAATAATCCAATGGAATTTATCGTTATGTTTTGCACATTCCCCGACATTCAAATATACTAAAGGATGAAATGGAGAAATCAAAGCATAAATTACAACTGATAGAATTTATAAAATTCAGATGTTTGAAATTTCACTAGATGGCAGCGACAGTTGAAAACTATCTATTTCAACAAAATACTTAAGCGCCTTGGGGCGCAAATGACAGCCTCAATATTTTTCTAGTCTCAGGTATGTTCCCGAAAATTATAAATCAATTCGGATGTTGGCTCATTTATCTACCAGCGTTTTCGTCAACGAATTTCGATATAGTTTGGCAGATATTCTTCATATCTCATATTTTTGGGTTATCTTATATGTTTGTTTTTTTTAAATCATTTCATATACAAAAGAATGCATTCATGGGCGACCTTTATACTACGAGGGCAGTCTGAAAAGCTTCCGAGCTGAACATGAAGATGGCAGCACTCGCCAACAATAGCTAGGGAATGTCTTTGGGCATCTTTTGAAAGGTAATCACCAAATTGCAGCCATTTTGGATGCACAGTTTTAGTTTGGCAATCGTTTGAGTGAGTCGATGTGAGAGTTTTTGTGAAAATCGAAAAATATACTCAATATTTCCATCGAGCTGTCATTAAATATTTGTTTTTGAAAGGCAATACGCCTACGCAAATCAAAGACAAGTTAGACGTTGTGTACGGGGACTCTGCACCATCATTTACAACAGTGAAATTTTGGGCAGCTGAATTTAAACGTGGCCGTACCAACTTGGGAGACGATGAACGTTCGGGACGTCCAAAAACTGCAATTATTGACGATAACATCGCTCAAGTTAACCAAATGGTGCTAGACGACCGTCGAATTGAAGGGAGAGAGATAGCAGAGGCTATGAATATATCCAAAGAACATGCTTGTTACATATTGCATGAAGAATTAGGCATGAGAAAGCTGTCCGCGCGTTGGGTGCCGCGTTTGCTCACGTTAGACCAAAAACGTGTTCGAATGAACATTTCCAGCGCTCTCTTGTCGCAGTTCAGGCACAATACATCAGAGTTTTGGCGCCGACTGATTACTCAAGATGAAACTAGGATACACCATTATTATACCCCAGAAACAAAAATATAGTCAAAACAGTGGACTTCGGGTCTAAAAAAGCAAAAACTGTTTTTGCGTCTAGGAAAGTGTGATGGTGACTGTTTTTTGGGATAGTCATATTATGCCAATTATCTTCAAAGAGGGAAAACCATGAACCCTTCCAGTCATGATGTACACTGAGGTGTACGCATATTTACATTGTGGTCTACTGATCTTCCTTTTTTTCAATGGCGTTCGGTAATGATATACACTGCAGTGCCATGATGTATACTTAAACCGCTAATTGATGATATACACTGCAGTGCCATGATCTATATTCCGCCAATCAGGCGGTATTTACGTTTCCGTAAACACTCACCGGGCATATTTTCGATACGCACGTGGTTGTTGCTTATTATCAAAGTTCTTGAAAGTTACAACAATATGTTCATTACAGTGTAGGTACACCATGACTGATAGATATATGCGTTGACCATTGACAGCAAGGGGGTTGTTTGAAATTCACAATGGAGACGAGAGATGAATCAGAATCAAAAGAATTGGGGGTAGAAGATGATGGCTGGAAAGAAGTAGGTGACGTGCTGACAAGTGGTAAAAATAAGTTGACTGGTGATATTACATTATCATTGCAAGTATTTTTTTTTGTATGAACTGTTTTCTGCGCCCACTAGCCCTGTTCCTGATGAAATAGAAGAGCTTCCACCAATTGAAACTGTTACTAATTCAGGAGCAAAACCAAAATAATCAGACGTATTTTGCCAAACGTCAAATGAGTTTGCGACGGAATATTTCAATGCTCAGAATCTCACAGAGAAAAAAGATATTAAATGGATAAAAGTAATTCATGAAAGGTGCACAAAATGTAAGGTATCACTTTGTATTTCAAGAGAAAAAACAGTTTTTATTCTTTTCATACTGAATAAATAAATATAGATAACTGTTGAGTATTATTAATCAGACTTTTGTATCTTACTTTTCCCTCAGTCACAATGTACATGTCTGAATACCGAATAATACCCAGGCACCTAATTAGGTTTAAATTAATACTAAATATAACCGATGTAAGAAAATATTAAAAAGCATACTACGCGTCATTACTTGACAAGCTGCGGGCAGAAATTGCGGAAAAACGCAGAAAAAAAAAATACCAAGATAATGCGCCCTCTCACACCTCAGCGGTTGCCATGGCAAAAACCCACGAGTTATGGTTTGAACTGTTTTACCACCCTCCTTACTCACCAGATCTAGCCCCAAGCGTCTTTTTCCCCTTCTCTAAGCTAAAAGTTGCGCTTGTAGGACAGATATTTTCGTCAAATCAAGAGGCAATCACCTTCGTAAACAATTATTTTGAAGAGAAAGACGCCGAGTACTACTTGGATGGGTTAAAGAGATGGGAGGTGTGTAAGACTATGTAGGTGTAAGACTATGAAGGAAAAAAATTTAAGGAAAAACATCTTGTATCTTTGCTAGGTCGGAATTATTTCAGTCCACCTTCGTAGTATAAAAAAGTAAAATAAATATGAATGGATGTTTGAATTGCTTGAGAAATACAGTGAAATTCACAAACGTTTTCTATATATTGGTATTCAACAGGTTTCAATATATACAGCTGATATAATTGCCAATCCTTTTCCCACTTTTTTCTCCATTATTGCAATACATATAACTCTTGAGACAAATATTTTTGTAATCCCCTGTATACGATTTGTAATTTTGAATAGTTCCCAACATCTTTTCATACAATGTGTCATTCCGTTGGTATCACAAGTTAGTGAGAATTTTGAAACAATACAATTTCGATTTGGCAGCCCAAGAAAAACATATGATACATATGAGTTTAAGAAAATCTTTTTGAATATATTGAATAATGAAAAGAAGGGTTATAACCTACGAATACGAGCATCAATGAAAAGCAATCAAATTACAAGGGTAAACCAAGAAATACCCGATCTGACGTATAGATTGAGGTTGGTAGGAAGTACCAACTTTATAAAGCTTAAGTTTGAAGTTTCACAACGCTACGTTTTACAGCCATCAATAGTGAACGGGAATTTGTAAAAATGAAAGAAATTGATTATTGTTCTGTGATACAATACTTTTATTTGAAAGGTCTCAGTCCAACTAATATCAAAGCCGAGCTAGATTCTACTATGGGGGAGTTTGCTCCTTTGTTTATAGTAGTGACATATCGAGTGGCAGAGTTGAAATGAGCCCATACTAGCTGCAAAGACGAACATCGCAGTGGTCGACGAAAGAAATGCTGAAAAAAATTCACACAATGGTATTGGATGACCATGGAGTAAAAGTGCGCGAGCTAGCAAACATGGTGGGCATTTCCAAAAGTGCTGTACATCGCATATTGACTGAAAATTTGGACATGAGAAAGCTGTGCGCAAGATGCATGCCGCGATTACTCACAATGGAACAAACACAGCGTCGTGAGGATGTTCCAATCGAGTGTTTGGCGAAGTTTCACAGCAATAAAGCGTCGACTCATAGCCATGGATGAAACATGGGTCCATCATTATACATCTGAGATGAAGGAACAGCCAAAACAATGGAATGGAAGGGGAGAATCGGCTCCAAAGAAGGCGAAGACAGTTCCATCAGCAGGCAAGACCATGGCGTCAGGTTTTTGGGATGCGCGTAGGATGATTTGCATTGATCATCTTCAGAAAGGAGAAACAAGCAAAGGCGAGTTTTATGCGAATTCATTGCAGCGTTTGAGTGATGAAATCAATAAAAAACGGTCGCATTTGGCGAAAAAGAAAGTTTTGTTTCATCAAGATAATGCACCAGTTCACACATCCATTATCGCGATGTCCAGATTTGCCAAATTTGGCCTCCTCGGATTATTTCTCGTTTCCAAATTCGAAAAAAATGGCTCGGTGGTAAAATATTTGCCAACAATTAAGAGGTGAAGTCTGTGGTTGATGACTATTCTGAGGAGCTCGACAATATTCAGTATGAACAGGGTATCGAAGCTATTGAACATCGCTGGGAAAAGTATATCGAGCTAAAAGGAGACTATGTAGGGAAATAAAGAACGTTTTCACCACATTTTTCGTGGTTTGTTTATTAGATCGGGTACTTATGGGACTACCCTCGTATATCTTCAAAAATATAATTTATTTGAGAAAAACTGTTGAATTCCTCCAACTACAGCCTGCTTCGGTACCCTGAATTCTCGAAAATCAAAAAAATGTATATTTACTCGCACCTCCAAATTCTCCAATCTAAAGAAGTGGACTGATTTCTACTTACCGAAAAATACTCCAGAAGAAAGTCCTTTGATGCCTCTTTCGATAGTAAGATTATGGGTTTCATAATACGGATCACACTGTCTGGTTTCATTTGAACAGAACATTTTGTGCAGCATTCCCGATTCATTCTTGTGACAGTTTTCGAATGGATCATGTATTTTCAGTAGTCTTTTACCAAGTACGCACATACTAAAAAAATAGAATTTTTAGAAAGTAATAGAATCACTAAGCCTACATTTTATAACAAGTATTTGACATATATGTGAAATTGTTTTTAATGTGAAATATTTCGAGTAGTATTTTCTCTGTATTATATAATATTATGAAGAACGAAGTAGTCACTGACTAATTAGGTAATATTATACTAATTTTTTTATTTTCGAAATCGAATCCAAGTCCCCGCAGGAGGTTCTCTGATTAACGCCTGGTGAAATGCACACAATCTTTTTTGGACAATAAATACATGTGGAGCTACTGAGGAGCTTCCTCAAAGGCAAACGACATATCTGATTCTTGATTCAAAATGTGCTAATAATAGGTTACTAACTGTTCAGTGGTCAAAATCGACCTTGAGATTTCGTATCAGATTTTGTATCAGATTTTGTATCAAATACGAAAAAGTTTAGTACAGTGACTCTTCCAGTCCAAACAGTTATCTAGCGTGTGTCACAAAAATGTACATTCATCGGCTAGAGAAAGGGTGTTTTCGTTCACGTTGATTTCTACGTTAGAACTGATTTTTTATTTGTGGTAAAACCTCACAGAGAAAATTTTGAAAGAGTTGAAATGAAGTGAGTTAGCGCCACACCAGGAAGCCAAATTATACGACACTATGTTACATCTTTACTTTAGAAATTTGTCGTCTTTGGTTTGAAATCAGAAGTGATGTGTCATCTGCATACATGATGCATGTAGTATCAACGACCGCAGCCTCAACATCATTACAATATATAAATAGCAGCGATCCCAACACTGATCCTTGAGGTACTCAACAACAGTCAAAGTTCGAGTATCAGAATTGAATTTATTATGATTGTTATCAGATCTATGATTCATCGAAACAAATTAACTCTTGTTTCTAGTGGAAGACTCTATCCAGTCGAAGGCTTTCCCCTTATTCCATATGAATATAATTAATTTAATGTATGATCGACCCAGTCGAATGCCATGATGAGATCACAAAATATTCCAACATACGCGCTGGCTTAAATAATCAGATGACATCACTGTGGAAGTGAGGTATTCTGGTAGTTATCAAATGCAGAAGTTGTCTGTTATTATTGAATGAATGAATTGTTGTACCATGATATTTTTAAATAAGTAAAGTGCTGTTATATAGTTCTTTCCTAAAAAGAGAACTGCACCAACCGGTATTTCAATATCTCACTCCAAAGTGGCGCTGCCCAGCGGAAAAAGTAAGTTTAAGCTACTTTATACTTTTCTGTCACGCTCTTTTCGGAGCTGGTTCTTTATTGAGAAATGTTTCGTTTTTATTCTTTCGTAGTTCTATGAATATACTTTAAAGTTGAAATAAATTTGAATGCTGAAATCGTCACGCCATTCACCAACTGTTTCTGACGATATATCCAGAATAATCAATTTAAATTTGTTTCCAATATGTTAGATTTTTGGCGAAATCTTATGGTTGCATGAAAAAGCTATAATTTCATAATTTCGAAATATTCTTAACAAGTTTATTCTGGACATACTCCAAAAATAACTCCTCATTCGGTCAATATCTTCGTGCATGGTCACACTGAACATCGTCTCCGTGTTTTTGTGATTGTACTCCATAAACAACGAAGTCAAAATTGTGGAATTTGTCAAAGTGAACACCTATGGTTGACTCCATTACTGTGGGAAGTTACATAAAAGTTACATTTGTAGCAGGTCATGGAGTGTGGACAATTTGTATATATATATATATATATATATATATATATATATATATATATATATATGTTATATTCTGAATAAAGCCTTCCCATCAATATCATATTACAATGATAACAGCTTCCCTAGAATCCGAGTCAGCAGTGTCAGCGGAATATAGTATTTCATTTCCCACAAGTTTGTATTGCTGACACCGCTGGCCAGAAGGTATAAAGAGACCCTGCGTGGTCTCACGATATCATTTATATTTTCAATCTAGTTAGTTGCAAGTAGTCGTAGAAACACTTTATATTTTTCTGAAATAAAAGTATTATTGTTTTTAAAGTTGTGTACCGTTTTTAAAAAGTGAATTTCAAAGATACGAAGATAACAATTGGCGCAGTCGGTAGGATCTGACAACGTTGCTAGAAAAAGGACACCCTAACTAGTGGCGGCGGATTCCAATCCCTCAACAGAAAAAGGACCGAGCACCCTCAGAGAAGTCATCACTTGAAGAAAACAACGGAAGGAACACCTCGTGAAGCCCCTGGTTGGACAACTTCAAGAACAAGACCGATCAGAATGTGCATCGTGCTATTATTGTAAGTCAATTTTGAATCATCTCGTTTGCCGATTCACAATCTATTTCCAATAATAATCGAATCGATTGATTATTCCCTGTTTAGAAAATAATTTCGATAATTTTACAGCCAATAATCAAAGTAGAATCGTACTGTTCGATTGTTTAGACTTGTGATATTGCAATTCAATAATTTTGATACAAAATGCCTGATGTTAATGATATTGATGTCAATCAAACAGAAATCGAACCCTATAAGTTATCTGAAGTGTTTTCGATAGTGCCTGAATTTGAAGGAGACCAAATATTTTTGAATACATTTTGAACGCATGTGACCATGCGTACCGCATGGCCACAGTAGATTAAAGAGCTTTATTAGTGATTCACATAAAAAACAAATTGAGAGGTAGAGCTGCACAATTAATTAGTTCTAGGAACCCTGGAACATATCACGAAATAAAACATTTATTGAATCTATACTTTGGAGATTCTCGCGATCTCACGTCATTGATTCACGACCTCCAACGCATTAAACAACTGCCAAATGAATCGCCTCTGACATTTTTCAATCGCCTTCAAGTTCACAATGCAAAAATGCACGCTTGTATTAAAAAATCTGGTCTTTCTATAGAACAGAAACAAGCGCAATCCGGACTAATAGAAACAATGGCATTAAATACGCTTTTAACTGGACTCGAACCACGTATAGGTCAAGTCGTACGTGCTTCAAATCCGGCTGATTTACTTGAAGCCCACATTAGAATTAGGAGAGAAATACAGTTATCTTATTTCGAAAATCAGAAAAATGAAAAACCAAGTCAGCCTCGCCAACCTCAACCAACGATCAGAAGAAATCAATTACCCCCACCTCAAAGATCTTGTTATAGTTGTGGTCGTGTAGGTCACACTTCCAACGAATGTCGATCCAGACAGCAAAGAATTCAACCGAATTCTCAAAATTTCTCCCCAAATTCTTCTCCAAATTTTAATCAGAACTTTTCAAGACAACCAAACTATCAACCGAACCAACAACAGAATAGACCCCAAAACGATTTCCAAACCAATCGCGACCCCAATTCCAGAATCAAGCCCAACCTCGACCAACTGTCATTCAACGGAATCCTAATTATTCAAACTATTCCAATCAACAGCAAAGAGCTCATTTCATGAGACATTATCATACCGATGATAACTCAAATCAGGAATTCAATGATTATTACTCCACCAATAACGATTACTATACTGATAGCAATCAAAGTCACCAATATGATCAATATAACCAATACGATCAAACACAAATGCTAGACGACCCCTCAACTTATCAGGATTTTCTGTCACTTCCGAGCACAAACCACCCACCGAATCAATTATCAGAAATCAACCAACCGATAGACCCAATATCGGAAATTCAAAGACAAGTCCAATCCCTGAACATCGAAGATTATCACCCAGATATAAACTTCCCGGAACAATCCTTCATGTGAGTTCCCTGTACTCTGTAAATTCCAAAAATCTTTATTATATCAAAGACATAACAAATACATTCAAAATTCTAATCGATACTGGGGCAGGTATATCAATTTTCAAGCCCAAAACATGCGAAAAATACCGCCATAGATTCCCAGAAAACGTCACCATACAAGGTATAACTGACGAAAAAATTATCATAAATGAATCGACTCTAATTAATTTCAAACAAGACGATCCCCACAAGGTATATATCTACAACTTAGATATTGACTTTGATGGATTACTTGGATCAGATTTTCTGGAACACTATAACTGCATAGTAGACTTGAAAAATAAGCAATTGATAACTGATTTCAAAACTGTCCCATTGTTCAAAGTTTTGGAAAAAAATCAATCAAACCCTGACATCAAAAAACCAAACCAAATCGATATTGAACCCCGCATAGAGAAAATTTTTAGGCTTGAATGCGATCTTAGAAATACTGACGCTATACTGCTAGCGCAGGAGAAAGAAAAGGTGAGAATACCAAATGCTCTAGTGAAAATTGACAATGATGGATTATTGTACACCTCGGTCATTAACAGTAATGCAATCCCAAACCACATTGACTTTTCAGACATCAAACTAGAACCCTTTCCAATACGCGAAACACTATTGAATCTCAACCCGACAGACTATGAAACTAACAACTCACCTCCCATTGATCGAATCGAAGAAATAAAAACCAATTGAGAACTGATCACCTCAACGAAGAGGAAAATCAGATGATTACCGATTTATGTCTGCAATTTGAGGACATCTTCTATCTAGAAGGTGATAACCTCACATTTGCCAATGAAATCAAACATAGTATCGAAACAAAAGATGTTAGGCCAGTCTTTACCAAATCTTACAGGTACCCGCAGGTACATAAAGAGGAAGTAAAGACCCAAATCTCCAAAATGCTGACTCAAGGCATTATACAGCCATCAATTTCACCATGGTCATCACCTGTTTGGGTAGTTCCCAAAAAGATGGATGCCTCGGGAAAACAGAAGTGGAGAGTGGTCATCGATTACCGAAAACTAAATGAGCTGACGGTAGACGATAAATACCCTCTGCCCAACATATCAGATCTTTTAGATCAGCTTGGCAAATGCCAATACTTCACGACTCTCGACCTGGCATCAGGATTTCACCAGATAGAGATCGAACATAAGGACATACAAAAAACAGCCTTCTCCGTTGACAATGGCCACTATGAATTCGTTCGTATGCCATTCGGACTGAAGAATGCTCCATCAATTTTTCAGCGTGTGATGGACAACATTCTTTTGGGTATACAGAACGAACGATGCCTCGTCTACATGGACGACATCATCGTCTATTCACCCACCATCCATGAACATATAATGAGACTCACAGAAGTGTTCAAAAGACTTCGAAAGGCCAACCTCAAGATTCAGCCAGATAAGTGCGAATTCTTGAGAGAGGAAGTAGCTTACCTTGGGCACATTATCACCCAAGATGGAGATAAACCGAACCCTTCTAAAGTAGAATGCATCCAAAATTTTCCGGAACCCAAAACAAAAAGAAATCGAGTCATTTTAGGACTAGCTGGTTACTACCGACGATTCATTCACAACTTTGCCAAAATTTCTAAACCACTAACGAAACTGTTACAAAAAGACACACCATTCAATTTCGACACAGAATGCGGACGATCATTTGACGAACTCAGAAACGCACTCACTTCTAGCCCTGTTCTCATTTACCCCAACTTTGAAGAACCTTTTCTTCTCACGACAGATGCTAGTGCTTTTGCCATTGGTGTTGTGTTATCACAGGGACCAATTGGTAAGGACCTACCAATAGCATTTGCATCCAGAACGCTCTGCAATGCTGAATCAAAATACTCTACCATTGAGAGAGAGCTTCTCGCAATCGTCTGGGCAGTGAAACATTTCCGCCCGTATCTCTTTGGACGAAAATTTAAATTAGTCACCGACCACAGACCCCTGACTTGGCTCTTTTCGATAAAAGACCCAGGAAGTAGGCTGGCACGTTGGAGACTAAAACTCGAGGAATACGACTATGAGATAGTTTACAAGCCAGGCAAAATTAACAAAAATGCCGACGCGCTATCTCGCATTAAAATAAATCACTTTCAAGAATGTGCAAATTTTCAACAGAAAATATCTGTGTTCACCTTAAATGCAGAAGAAGACGAAGACGAAACAAATATTGACAAAATCGAAAACGATACAGAACACGACCCCGAAATTCCTATCGAAACACTACAACAAGAGTTCGACACCTTCGCAAATTTGTACAAATCAAAATCAATTATTGACTATTCCAAAATCGAGTTCGACAATTCACAACTCCTCGACAAACATCACAAATACATCATTAGCTTCTTTTGGCAAAACAAATTAGAATCTTTTCACTACAAAATCATTGATGATTTTTTCGAAGAGCAACCCAAATTTCATCATAATACTTGCTAGCAAATCAGTTAAAGACAGGAAATACTTCATTATTCCCCTTCCTTATGATCCAGAATCAGTAGTAGAGCATATGTTCTATGTGAATTACATGGCTCAAAACAAATTCGATTTGAAGAAGACATACTCAATTGAAAATAATCTTGAACTGCCAATAATGGAAATATTTTCATTCATATTTGCCGACAAAGAGATAAAACTGAAAATTTGCCAAAATGTCACCAAAACCCCTGATCCGGACCAAATCCCCATAATCCTTGATCAGTGCCATTTAGGAAAAACTAATTTGCACCGAGGCATAAACGAAACAGTAAAACGAGTGAAAGAAAAATACACCTGCCAGGCCTTGTCAAAGACGTGGAAAATTTCGTGAAAAAATGCGAAATTTGCCAGAAGGTCAAAGTTTGCCGAAAAAATCTTAGTACCCCTCTTGTCATTACAGAAACCCCAAGAACATGTTTCGAACGTGTCAATATCGACATATTCGAAATCCCAAGCAAATACTATGCTTTAACGGTGAGAGATGAACTGACAAAGTTCACCCAAGCATATCCCATTGAGGATAAAACCGCAAAGTCCGTCGTAAATACCCTCCTCGTGTACTTCCAACATTATGGAACACCCCTGAGGATACATTGCGACTATGGCCGAGAATTCACGAGTCAACTCTTGAAATGATTCGTGCTCATAAATCAGAGAATCCCAGTGAACATCCTCTAGAACTCTTGCCCTACGCAGTAATCTGCTATAATAATACCAAGAATAAAACGCATGGCTTTACCCCATACGAATTGGTATTCGGACATACCTCCAGTAGACCCCCAGAAACCCTGTATAACCAAAAGGACCTAATTGCGAAATACGTTAGAGATCTCAACAACAGAATGTCATATTTTTACAAACTCGCACGAGCCAAGACAGACCGACAGAAAGGAAAATCGAAAAGTAGATTCGACAAAACTATATCTGATAATACTCCCGACTACAAAGTAGGAGACAAGGTGTACCTAAAAGAATCCCAAATAAAAAACAAACTCGAGAATAAGTTCAATGGACCCTTTGAGATTGTTGAAATTTTCCCAAATTTCGCTATGCTTGTCAATTGGAAAACTCGCAACAAAACCAAAGTGAATTTCGACCGATTGAAACCCTATCACGAAACTTAATTTCTTTCAGGGCACTCTTGCTGTCAACAACAGCGTATTGCCAATACAACATCAACCCAATCAACAACTCAATAGGCGTCTTCTTCCATGAAGAAGGAACCCTCAAAATTACTAACGAAAAATGGACCCTTTTAGTTTACAAAGATTTATCCTCCGTCAAAGAAGCTTTAGACAATAACAATAAGATTCTAGAAAATTTATTATATTTTCTCGAAAGAGACGAGCCACGAGTAGTTTACTTCAAAGCACAAGTCAAAACACACCTTAGCCTTTTGAATCAAATTTCATCCTCGCTACAACTGAAATATAGAGAATTTTTTGCGGAAACCGAAAAATTCACAAAAAGAACCAAACGCGGCCTAATAAATGGCGTCGGCACTTTTTGGAAATCAATAACGGGAAACCTTGATGCATCTGATGGTGAATACTTCACGGATTGTATCAATAAAATCAATCAAGACGAACATCAGATAGAAAACCTATTGAAAAATCAAATTTCGGTTACCACATCCGTGATCAAGAGCTTCAACTCAACAATTCAAAAATTTCAGGTTGATGAAGAAACATTCAATCGAGATATTCAAGAAATAGAAAAATCAATTATGGACATTTCAGACAGACTGGCATTTTATGTGGCGCAAATCAAAATTCTCAAAATATGTGAATCGCTCATGGAAAGCTATTCATTTCTAGAATCTACCATCGAAGATATAACCGATTCAATTACTTTTGCCCGTTTGAAAATTCTTCACAGCTCAATAATATCCTCCAGAGATTTGGTCTTTTCACTTCAGGAAATATCACAAACACTCAATAAGAATAATTTACCACTGCCGACACACCTTGCTAATGTCGCTCAGTATCTGGAAATTATCGAATTGCAGGCATATCAAACAGATCATAAGGTCGTGTTTGTTTTGAAAATTCCACTTGTGGAACCAGAAACATATACCCTTTATCATCTGTACCCAATACCAATTTTGGATAACTGAACAGGATTTCATCACATTCTATTATCTTTCCAAAAATTCGTTGTGCGTGATGATGATTCAATGTTGTACATCTCTCTCCAAAATCTGGACAATTGTAAAGTGATAGGACACGGTGTAAAAATCTGTTCAGAAGTGCTTCCATACCCAATAGACAATAACGCAATCTGCGAAGCCCAACTCCTCAGACAGACGACCACTTTGCCAGATTCCTGCCAACCAACATTGATTTACGCAAAGGACTACAATGTGCAAGTGATTTCCCAAAATCTTTGGCTGGTCTCTATATCCGATCCACTACCTGTCACTATCAAATGTGCCAACAGAGAGGCAATCACGAAAATTATCAATTCCAATTCTCTCTTGACACTCCAACCCGAATGCAATGCCTTCATTGATAACACCAGAGTTCATTCAAAATACTTCGTCGGAGAATCCAGAAACGTAACCTATAAGAATCATGCAGTACAGATACCGTTTCGATGTTGTGACCATCTCCCAGAGAGATCAAAGCTACCAGATCTCAAACCTCTCAAACTTAATAAAATCAATACCGACGATCTCAATATCGCCGAACATAAGCTCAACCAATACTCAGAGGAACTGGACAAGATCATCAACGTACGAGAACGCCACCACACATCATTACCAGGTTCATCCCCAGAAGAAGACCCAGCATCCGATTCGAGGAACCAATAGAAGAAGACATCGAATTAAACACAAATTTGGACAAGTCATTAGCCTAATAAAAGTTGTTGCAAAAGCATCAACTTTTTTAGATAAAGGGGAGTTGTTATATTCTGAATAAAGCCTTCCCATCAATATCATATTACAATGATAACAGCTTCCCTAGAATCCGAGTCAGCAGTGTCAGCGGAATATAGTATTTCATTTCCCACAAGTTTGTATTGCTGACACCGCTGGCCAGAAGGTATAAAGAGACCCTGCGTGGTCTCACGATATCATTATTCATTTATATTTTCAATCTAGTTAGTTGCAAGTAGTCGTAGAAACACTTTATTGTATTTAAAGTTGTGTACCGTTTTTAAAAAGTGAATTTCAAAGATACGAAGATAACATATATATAAATATATATATATATATATATATAAAATAGTCAAAGACAGAATATATTAATAAAACAAAAAGTCACATAAGCATAAAAACATTATAAATACATATGAAGGTTTCCAAGCAGGCAATAATCTAGCAAGTTAATGTTAGCGGAATGTATTAGGAAAGGCCAATTTGTGAATATATGTCATAAGAATATGAAAGAGAAGAAAAAAAAAAATATATGTATTACAGGCCATAAATTCGCCAACTGTATAGAAACAGTGGTGGGAGCATATTTTCTTGACTTCTGCTTTGTATTGATCATAATTTAGGTTTTTAATTTCTTCAGGTAATTTGTTGTATAACCTGATAATATCTACTGAATTGCTGGCTGACTTGTTTAGACCATGTCTTGGTTCTCTTAGCAGATTTTTATTTCTGGTATTATAGCTATGATACTCCGCATCAGTTGGGTAGGTATTTTTGTTTTTATGTATATGTAGTAGTGAGTGGTATATGTATAGAGAAGGTACGGCTATTATTCTATATCCGGCAAAAAGCGGCGGCAGTGATCCCTATGTCCTGCATTAGCTATGATCGTATAGTCCTCTTTTGGGTGATGAAAACTTTCTTTGAGTTTGGAGTATTACCCCATAGAATGATACCGTGATTCAAATGGAATTGTATGAGACCACTCAATAAAGTTTCTAAGTTTGCAAATTTTTTGAGTTGACGCAAAACATACGTGTATTTGGATAATTTTTGGACAGTTCATCTATATGTGCGTACCAGTTGAGATTATCATCAAAGGTTATTCAAGGAGATTTGCAGTGTCATCCTTCAAGAGTTTGTGATTTGCGAAAAAGTTCAATGTTTGTGTTTTATTTCTGTTCAGGCAGAGTAGATTATTACTATACCAGTGATCTGCTATATTTTCCATCTCATCTTCAATGTATTTAAGAGTGCGCAAGTGACTGTTAATTAATGTCGCATCATCTGCATACATAACAAAAGTGTTCGAAAAAAGGTAATACAGAAGATCGTTGATGTAAATAATGAACAGAAGGGATCCCAGGACAGACCCTTGAGGTACACCATATTTAATTTCGCGTAAGTCGGATAGATTCTTGTTATCAGAGACACACTGAGTTCTTCCTGTGAGATATGATTTTATCAGTTGGAGAGGTAAACCTCTTACGCCATAATGTACAAGTTTTTTTATAAAAATATTATGGGAAATACAATGAAACGCTTTACTGAGATCTACAAGTATGATTGATGTATAAATTCCTCAATCAAAACCGTCGATGATGTTTTTTACTACTGTATAAATAGCACCAGATTTTTCCTGAACCCAAACGGAAATTTATGTATTAGAGAATAATTTTCAAAGAAGCTATTGAGACGTTTTTTTAATATGATTCCAATTACTTTTCCAATAACAGGGACTGAAGATATCGGTCGATAATTGATGGGGTCATCGAGGTTGCCTTTTTTTAAAATAGGAATAACTTTGGGCATTTTCAGACAATCTAGAAAAGTACCGGTACTGAAGCATAGATTTATTAGACTTGTTAATGGCTGAGTGAAAATATGGATAAGTTCTTTCAAAATGTTTGAGTTGATATCGTATATATATATATATATATATATATATATATATATATATATCGAAACTTTTCGAGTTTATCAAGGGCTTTATTGCATCTATTACGTCAATAACGGTCACTGGTTCCAGGAAAAAGGTAACCTTTGGGCACGGCACATGTCTCAAATAGTCTTCAGGATCACAGTCGGTAGCGGGTAAGTCTCTGATAATATTTTCCGCCGCAGTTGAAAAGTAATCAACAAATCTATCACAAGTTATAGTGGACTCTATTTTTGAAGGATTGGAATTCCGTTGGTAATTGATAATTTTCCAAGAGTCTCTAGGTTTGTTAGACGAATTCGCGATGCGATCATTAAATGCGACTTTTTTGCTTTTGTAGTTGCAGAACGGTATTTTTTTTATACGTTTTGTAAGATTTATTTTCGTTTTTTGAGACGTCGTATACTAGTTATATGGTAGCAATAAGCAGCAAAAACTCGAGAACTCATTAATCTGATGAATACCATACCGGTACTGTTCTGAAAATATGCCGACTGTCTGAATAATTGCGTACTACTAAATTCCTCTGATCTACAAAACATAATTGCTGCCAATTTCGAAAGCTCCTCTTATCAACCACTGACATACTCTGATGTCCTCAAAGACAAGTCGCAACCAGCCGTTATAATTCGCCCTGAAAGTACCACTCAAACAATCACACAAACCAAATTGGACATATTACATAACATCGATCCCTCAGCTGAACATCTTCAACTAGCTGAAGTTAAGTCGGTGAAAGATGGCGGAATATTAATAGGCTGCAAAAATAAAGCAGATAACGAAAAACTAATGCTGATAGTCCAGCAGAAAATGCAGGAGTTCTAACCAAGAATGCGAATTGTTGGTATGACGGATAACATGTCTCCGGCAGATCTCAAGAACTTTTTACTTGTCTTGAAATTGGCATACCGAGCTTAGGGTTCATAGTTCGCAACAGTCGTGATTTTAAAGAGACAGGTACTCTTATGGAACTGTACTACTGTTTTAGACGTTCGAAGATCGAATACGCATCGGTTGTTTGAAACCCTTACTATCGGAACAGTTTTGATCGTCTCGAAAGTCTGCAAAGAGGATTTTCAGAACTGTTAAGTTACAAATCTTGCGGCACATACCCTCCGATAGGAACACCTTCCAAATTTGTAAGCGTACATGTAAGAAGACAATACTACTCCATTCTGATCCTTTACAAGGTTGTAAACAATGCGATTACTTCCAGATTTGTTGGAGAAATTAAATTTAATATCCCGAAATTATCTTCCAGAAGTTGTAACACATTCTACTTAGATTTTCACGAACCAACATATATAAAAACTGCCTTTGTATAAATGTGTAGTACATATAACTCAGTGGCTATGAACCTTGACCTATTTAAGTGTGGAATAACGCATATCAGAGCTTTCGTTTTTTCATTTTCTGTGAATAACTAGATAGCCAGAATATATTTGATTTATCTATTCTCTTTTTGTCACATTGCTTTATCTGTTTTTATGATTGTGTAATATTTTCTTTTCTGTATGTAATATGTAATATTTTCTATTTTCATTTTGTCACATTGATCCGTTATGCTTGTGTAACTTTCGATGCATATACTTTGTTTTGTCCATTCTCCCTGTTCTGTAAATGGGGCAACCTATTGAAAAGTGTAATTAAATAAATATCCGAAGATAAACTGATCCCAGATAGCACCTAATCAACACCAACAAACAAACCTCATATGAAAGGAGCACACAGGGCGAAGAAAAATTGTGAATTCAATAAAAAACATCAACAGTATTATTAAACAGCGATATTTTTGTGTACATCTAAGAAAACACTCCTCATATAAAAGTCGTGAGACTTGAAAAACTCTATCAAACGACATACTTATATTTTTCCATGATTGGTAGGAAAATGGAAATTTTAGCTTATCTTGTCTCGGAGTATTTTGTTAGGTCGGGTACTTCTGGGACTACCCTCTTATTATCTTGATAATTCAGAATTTGATACGAGGTTTCTTGTGTGTTGACACCCCTCCAGAAAATGGATTATCTACACCCTTGACTCACCCTTATCTAACATGACCCAGTTTCACGCGCCCAAACTATTACCATAATGATTGCCCAAATATAGGCAAGGATGTTATTGTAGTCACATAAAAGCAGTTAAAGTTAATTCGAAAGGGGAATTTTCAGGAAGGACAATGACATATAAGGTTATGTGACTCGCTTGCGAGATTCAGCGAAAGCCGCATAAAGATAACCAATAATAATCATCATTGATTATACTACCCCGAAATAACCACCTTCCGGTGAATTGAATTGATTTGACTTTAATGCCGAGATGCAGTGAGTGTAATCTAATTAACTTCATACTCGGGCCGAGTTCGCGGAGAATACTAAATGCCACTTTTCTGGTTACTTCCCCCAATGCAGGGCTGTTTCGGCCGGAAATGGAGGTATGAGAGACATGATTTTGTAATCAGAAAACATGTATTATTGGAGTTAATGTTGATATTCTGTAATTCAAGTGAGATATTGGCATATACAGCTCATTCCTTTCTGAATGGTGAAAGGCTTATATTCACACTAGGCTAAGTGGGCTGTCGTACGGTATCGAGAGAATCGATAATCCGCTTAAAATAACGTTGTACAGTAGTACAGTCGCGTAATTCCGCACGCTATTTTAGATATTTTAATATCAAGACGCAAGTATGTTCTATGAGCGACAAAAGTAAAAAGCTTTATTCACGTTTATGATATTCTGATCATGATGTGACTTAGGGTAGTTCTTAGAAATCGCCTGAAATTTTAGTATGGTGTAAACATAACCTCCCTGAACCGACTTGGAAATTTCAAATTAAATCGATTCACAATCCAGTTTGTCAGATATTTGCAATTAAAAATGGGGTTTTCTGCATCGCCTATTCCTAACACGTGAACGGATAGGACTGTGTTCACATTATTTATTATAGATGCTGAACTGATCCTAAGATTTTTTTCAAAAACCACTCGTGTATGCAATTCTATTTTAAGATTCACAAAAAAAAATGTAGACGGTTTCGAAGATATCGACTAATGAAAAATATTATTTTACTCGACACGGAACGAAAACCCGACCAGCTGTGACAAAATGGCAACAGTGTACGCTGCGGTGAACGGATGGGGGCATGGTTACGTCCAGGAATGTGAAATTGAAGCCGGTTCAGAAGGATGGAGATACACGCTGAATGTGCGATGTTGCCACGGTACAGCACCGCTCTCTATACGTATAGCGCACCTATCCATGTATAAGTTCGAGACCGGCAGCACCATACAGATGTGGATTAAATTTGCAGCAATATACGATTTCCAATGTGTTTGGAGTTTGCACCTGTCTATAGTCGACCAGTACAAAATATAACAAATATGCGCATTGGAGAATCAATTAATCAACTGGACCACTGTTCCCCTTCCAGCATTCTTTGTCTCGAGCATATTTACGTGCCAGGCAGTCTCGCAGTCTACTAAAAGTACTCACTCGCATTAGTAGTAAGTTCATAACGGTTGAAAATGAAAGAAGTTCTTGCGTATTCTAAAATGTCCACACAGGAAGAAAAAATACAAATTGTAAAGTGGTATTTTGTGGGTCACTCGATTCAAGATACAATAAATTTGTTTATTGTTGCATTTGAAAATAGACCAATTCCTTCACAGTCCGCCATTAGTGGAATTATTAAAAAGTTTGAGAAATGTAGATGTGTTCAGAACTGCCGGAAATGTCAAAATGTCGATAAACCATGTGAATAGCCAATTAATGAAGAGCGTCAAAATAGGGACATAAGTGTATGTGCCGCTGTTGAAGCCAGTGAATCTTGTACGAGCCGACAAATCGCAGATCAAATCAATATGAATGTCAGAACTGTTCGAAATATTTTGAAAAGGAATATATACCATTGTTACAAAGTACAAACAACGCAGGAAATTTTTCCCGAGGACCACATAAGACGAATGATGGAAAAACAAAATGAAAATGTTTTTTTTTTTAAAACGAGTCATTGTTTTCGTTACATTGGAAACACAATCCATCCGTTGTACGATATTGGTCTCGGAAAACTCAGCATCTAAGTATTCTTGTGCGTACTCAATACCCACAAAAACTCAATGTTTGGACAGGAATGTTAGAAGACTATATCATAGGTCCCTTCTCTATCGATGGTAACCTGAATGCTGTCAAATATCTATAACTCCTTCAAAATCAAATCATTCCGACAGTTCAGCTACTTCCTATTAATTTTGGGGACATTTTGTTTCAATAGAATGGTTGTTCAAGGCAATGCACAATTTCTCCGATCTACGTTTCCAGATCGTGTAATATCTACACGTGGTACGATCATGTGGGCCCCAGATCACCAGATTTATCTCCGAGTGATGTCTTTGTTTGGGGATATCTCAAAGAATCCGCTTATCGACATGAATTTCAGAGAGCTACGAATATTGATGAATTAAGAATTATCCAACTTTGCGCCAACATTACGCCAAATCTACTCAGCGATATGAGATTATCTCTGTTTGGCAGATTTGGCTATTGTTTGGCACAACAAGGTGGTTTATTTGAATATTTATTACATTCTATTTTGGTCAGTTTCTATTGATATTTTTATCGGTAATCTTCGACTGATGGTAGTGTTACAGTATTTTTTGTAATAAAAATGTCTAAGTGGTGGAAAGTCGGTGAATAGCCAAGTACGCGAAATAGTGTACAACAATTTCAATGATCTAACAACACTATTTCCAAATGAATCGAAACAAAAAATAAAACAACGTTTTCACGATTTTGGAGTATCGTTAAGAACTACTGAATGTATTATGAAAGAAGCAGGAAAATAATGGTATTCAGTTCACCAAAACAGAGAGGAAATAAAATAGGAGTAATTTCAAGGTTACAAGATTATATATTCAACGACCTAAAAAATATTGTCAACAATTTTCATAACACTGATGGCTACTGAGCCACAATCGACAATCACCAACGATAATTAGATAATGGATTACAGTGGACAGGCAAAAGGACAACGTTGTACTCCATCTAAAGAAAATTTGAAAAAGACACAATACAACAGGAAAATCATTATAGAAAAGAATAACATATGAGCGTTAAGGATCAACTATTCAATGAAGTTGAAACGTTTTAGAGATGAAGACAGAGATATTGTATTTTTGGATAAAACTCACAATCACGCTGGACATACACATTCACACTGAACATACTTGCAGTGATTATTCAAACCCATTTCAAAAGGAAAGCGGTTGATTATTGTTCACGGTGGTGGAGACATGAGTTTCATTCGGAACTGTCTGCTTATTTTTGAATCAGGATCGAAGAGTGGCGCACCCAGGGGGAAAAATTGCTAGCGAAACGAATTGTGCTGAATGTTTCTCTATATTAGCCGATGAAATAACAGATATATGATATATCAACCATTAAACAATGTTCAATCTGTGTTCGGTATATTAGAAATATTGCAACAAGCCAAAATCAATTCACTATATGTGAAAATTTTCTTACTTTTGTGCCGTTCAGTCAACTTGTGGAAAAGATCTTGCTGATGCAATTATAAATGGACTGATATCATGCAATATTGATGATTCAAATTTGAGAGGACAGGGATATGATGGATCAACCAATATGAGTGAGCATTTAAAGGGGACACAAGCTTGTATTGCCAAAGATCGTCCAACAGCGCTCTATGTACATTGTGCAGCACATAATCTGAATCTGGAAATTTCTGGTGCTTCCGAAATACCACCTATCAGCAACTACATATGGACTATTGAGAAAGTGTATACTTTCTTTAATACCCCTAAATGACAACAAGTGCTGCAACATCAAGTGCATTCGTTCCTGCCAGACCAGATGGATTCAAAGGCATGATTCCGTCATGATTATGGTGCAATTATTGGAACCCGTGCATGCAGCACTTTAAAAAATATCTTCGTGGAAAGATATGGATTCAAGTTCAGGTGCGTTCGTTTTACTAAGTGCTCTGGCCCAGTCACAGTTCATCATTCCATTGTTCTCAGCAGAGAAGCTTCTGGGATATGGTCTTCCTTAATCTAAAATCCTCCAACTTGAGAAGTCAGATCTTGCGTTTGCGATTGATAATGCCGAAGAAACAATCTCCATCATCAAATACGTGCAAAAAAATGCTGAAGCGCAGTTCAAAAATATTTTCGATGAAGCAAAACAGATCGCTGATATGTTGACATTGTAATCAAAATCCCAAGATTGGCCTCGAAGCAAACAAATCGAGCTAACGTACGTGAAAGTATTACCGAAAATCACGTTTCGTACCATGAGTTGATTCATTTTTATCTGGTGTAGAAGATCGATTCGCCAAACATAAGTCAATTCTTGAAAAATTCATGGTATTACTACCAACAGAACATGTTTCTCCTGCATCAGAAAATTAGAACTTTTGGGCTTTGCTGAGTTTTATAGTCATGATATCCAGGATCCAGGATTTCAGAAGGAGTATTTTGGAGGCAGAACTGTGGTACCAAAAATGCAACAAAACAAGTCATCTAAAAAGACCAAAAAATGCACTTGATGCATTGAATCTATGTAATCCAGATATATATCCGAATGGTTTCATACTACTCAAAATATTCGCGACTCTGCCGGTACAATCAGTTCTCCGGAAAGGTCATTCTCGACATTACGTCGACTGAAGTCCTATTTGAGAAATACAAATAGTGAACATAGGCTAAATGGACTGGCACATTTGAATGTTCATAGGGAAATCCACGTTGACCTGAAGGATGTGATGGCAGTTCTGAAAGATAATGGACCAAGAAGGCTTGATTTTGTTTTATGAATATTGAAATATATTTTTATATTTGACTCATTTTTACTCATTTCTCGTCCATCATCCTTTCCTGTCATTAAAATGCGTTTTCCATTGTTGACAAAAAATCCATCGTCAAGAAACTCCAAGCTTGCTATTGTTATAGCATTCTATCGTAACTCTGAAGTACCCATGACCTTGACCTTAAAAAAAACGCCTGCGGTGCTAATGTCTATCCGCATGCAGTCGTGTGTGCCCACCCCATAATATCATTCTGGGTGCGCCACTGTCATGACGACATTAAGTCGGAAAATTACGAAAAATGGTTGCGAGGAATATTAATACCCAATTTACCTACCAGATCAGTAGTGGTCTATGATAATGCGTCTTATTATAATGTACCAGTAAATAAAGCCCCTACATCCAACTCCTCAAAGGCAGAAATGATGCGATGGCTTTCTGACAAGAATATACCTTCTTTGCTAACTGTGTATAAAACACTAAACTTTACGAATTAATCAAGATCCACAAACGCAACATATTACCTACAAATTCGATGAGTTGTTGAAATAATACAGGTTTACCGCTGCTTCCATATCACCCGAATTTAATTCCAATTGAAAAAAAAAAGGGGGAATGGTAAAAGTCGATATGGCAAAAAAATCCAACATATTTACAATTCTTTTGCGAAAGTGACTCAAGAAACTTGGATAAAGTGCTGTGATCATGTAATTAAAACTGAAAATAAATATTTGGAAAAGGAGCGCATACTTGACATTACGCTCATTATAAACGTAGGTGAAGATAGCAGCAATTATGATAGTTTTAGTCACGACGAGTGATTGATTACATACAGTAAATATTATTTAAGTTGAAATTGTACTGAATAGAGTAGCACTCAAGGTAATAGTAACTGGTGAAAGTGAACGCCTTGTCTGACCGTTCTCTCGCCATAAGAAACTAATAAGCTCTACAAGCTCATTTTTGGCTATGGATATGTATACTTGATGCCGTCAAATTTCATCTTTCTGCGTCAAACAGTTTCGTAAAACGGCAATGAAAAACAGGTAGGCATCAAAGCAGATTGACAGACAGACGAACACTTAGGTGATCTTCAGAGGGTTCCTTTTTTCTTACTGATGTACAAAACCCTGGAGTTAGCAATATTTTGATGAAATTTTCATAGATATTAAAAAATCTTATTGTCTCAACAAATTATTGTTTCGGGGTAAATTCAGTATACAAAGGAGAAACTTTTTGGGGAGAATGGAGTACTTTTTCCATTGAACAAGACATCTAGACATCCCTGATATTGTACTTAGTATTCTTGCTCAACTAATAAATGGTTCTTTTGCACAAGGAATATTTCCATCTTTCTTGAAAACATCGATTGTTATTCCCCTCCATAAAAGGGATGATAAAGAAGATCCTGCCAACTTCAGGCCTATCTCATTAATACCGAGCTTGGCGAAAATTGTTGGAAAACTTGTGAAGAAAAGAATTATGGAATTGTTTATGAATAACCAGTTTGGTTTTCAGAATTCAAAGAGTACAACTGTGCAATACATTTGTTTATGTCAATAATCTACAGAGAAATTAATAATGAAGGAACTGTTGCAACAGTGCTCTGTGACCTATCGAAAGCATTCAATTGTGTCAATCGCAACGTACTGCTGGGCAAACATACAACAGTATGGATTCAGAGGAATCACTTCTAATTGGTTCAGTTCATATCTCTCTGATAGAAAGAAGTTTGTGAGACTATCAACATCTTCAAGTACTGCTGAACTGAAGTGTGGAGTACCCCAAGGCTCAGTACTGGTCCAGCTTTATTCCTTTTATATATAAATGATCTGGCTATGTTACCAATTTCCGGAAAGTTCACATTATTCACCGACGACACCACTCTGCTGTGGCACCATAAAGATAAGTGTAAACTGCCCGAAATAATATCTGCTCACATGGTTACAATTCAGAATTGGTTCTATTTTAATCTACTCTCTCTAAATTCCAGAAAGACAAGTGTTATCAGATGTGCACAGAAGTCAACTGATAGAAATTTGTGGGATTACTTTTGGATAGGAATTTGAAGAGCACATAACACATTTGAATACAAAACTGTTATGTTATGTTTTAAGATCAGTATCGAACGAATTGGGATTTAATGTTGCCAAATCTGATTATTATGCACTTATAGACTCCCATCTACACTATGGCATATCTTTCTGGGGGGTATGTATCAGTCAACTCTTCCAGTCAGTGTTTATACTTCAGAAACGAGCAATTAGATACCTTTGCAAAGCAAAATGGAGAGAGTCATGTAAACCTTTCCTTCAAAGAACATAAAATCCTTACACTAGTCTCAATTTTCATATTGGAGAAAGTTTCTATAATTCATAAGAATAGATTGGAGTATGAAATCAACGACATCCCCTATAATACTCGCCAGAACGAAAATCACTTAAAGCTCCCTATTCCCACATCCAATTTGGTAAAAGATTCTTTGATTTACAATGGAGTGAAGATGTACAATCAAATTCCAAGTGATATTGAAGAGCCAATTTTCCAGATTTTAAGAAACAAATAAAAAAAACTACTATGTGATAAGGCCTACTACAGTTTGGAAGGATTTTATGACGATTCACTTTAATGTTTACATTCGTTGATATTTTCGTTTACATTCGTTCGTTGAATTTGGCATCAAGGTGGATCATTAGGCGTATACAAAACAAAAAAATCCGAAAACTACAAATGATCGATGTTCGGTGTTAAGTTAAAGTTATTGCTACGGTTAGTTCCAAGCACTAGGATTCTATCATACCAAATGTAACATTAATATACATTTATCTTCGATCAACGGAAATGTATGATACCGCAGATGTGGAAGATAGCTGTTTCGGTTGAATTAACATCGTGTTGTTTGGTGATCTACTCCAGCTGCCTCCCGTGAGACAACTTTCGCCGTTCGAGAACATGAGATCGTCAGATGTCTTAAAGTGTTTGGGATCGCTTAGCGCACCTAACTTATGGAGAGACCTATTTTCATTCATATGACGAATTGACTGTTAACATTAGGCAGAAGACTGATCAACAGTTCGACGGAATGTTGAATCGTATAAGATTAGGTGTAGTAACAAGTCAAGATATAAATGCGTTATCTAATCGGCTTCCAAAATTAAAATCCAAAAACCCAAATTAACGTCTAATTCAAACTATAAATCATTCTTCAGCGATGCCTGACTAAACGGTGTGTTTGTTTCCCATTGAAAATATGTGCAACCAGTTCAGTATTGCAATTTTAATAGGTATGGAATAGCCAGATTGAATGCCATAGATGAAATAGATTTCCCGCGGTACCTGAGTAAACGAGCCAGGAGAGCTTTAAAGAATAATAAAAAACCTTTTTAAAGACATGCTTTTATTCAAATGCGCACAAAAGAACAAAATAATTGCTTTGTATGTGTGACGTAGGTTATTCCATGAGTTATAGATTCAAGAGCTTGTCGCGCAGAGTTCTCAGTTCGAATACAAAAGTGACAAGCTTTTGAATCTATAACTCACAGAAACACCTACGTCACACATCCAAAGCAATTATTTTTTACTTCTTTGGCGCATTTGAAAAGGTTTTTTATTAATTATTTTATTTTGTGCTTTTCAGTAAGTACATTTTTGTTAAAGCATCGTTATTATGATAAGTTCTGAGCTAACTCGTTCGCCATCCTGGAGCTGCCATCTTCAATTTATGAATTTTGACAAAAAATAAAGACTTTCCGACTAAATTCATAATCTCCGAGCCCAAAAACCCCGACATACCAATTTTGAATAAAAACGGTCCATGATCACAAAACTCGCAAGTTCCATAGCAGTTCCTCAAATCATAGCTATCATATACATACATACATACATATCATATACAACTTTCTTCAATTGACTCAAAAGAAAATTTGTTGAGTTCTTTGATATTGAATTTATAACTTGGCAAGTTTTATATCCAACTAACTAAATTGTATTGTAGTATAAATTAGAATAACTATCAAAGTTGAAATTTAAGCTTGCATTAAATATCATCACGTTGAACGTACTTTATTGATTATTAAAACTCAGTAATCCAATTAAATTGTTCGTAGTATAAAATAAAACAACTAGGAAAGGTAAATTTTAAGCTTGTTTCAAATATCATCACGTTGAACGTAATTTATTGATTACTAGCTGACCCGACAGACGTTGTCCTGTCCAAATTTCTATATCCCCTAAAAAAAAATCCTGAAAACTCCCATCCGCGTAGAATTTCTTTTTTCCTATGTTTTTCTTTGTGTTGGTCCATCTAGGTTATGCTTTTGACTCTGCCCGCTTTCCGGTATTCCGTTTTCCCGTTATCTCGTTATTTCCTTATCCTGTTTCCCAATGTCCCCTTATCCCGCTTTCCCGTTTTCCCGGTACTTTTCCCGTTATCCCCATTTCCAGTTATCCTGATATCCCTTTTTATTATATATATACATACATATAAATATATATATATATATATATATATATATATATATATATATATATATATATTGTCACACATAAAGTTCGCAACATATGGAAGTTTTTTTATTAATAGATTTAATGAAAATTTGACGTTGCAGTTGTTTGTGCTTAAAAAATTAGTAAAAAACAGCCTCTTTCCTTTCGTGATGTGCTACTATAAACCTGTCAAATTTGTCATTTTTTTCAAAAATCTTCAAAAAATCTTTTTTTTTGTAAATTTCGAAAAATACCAAAGGAAAAAGTAGCTCAATTTCCAATTTTATATCTTTGCTCCAAATTTGGATTCTCTACTGTCACTGACTTTTTTCCAATTTTTTTAATTTTTCGAATCTTTCGCTCTACCGATTCGAACTAAACATGATTCAAATTACATAATTATGATGAATTCGAGACTTGAATGTCATATCTTGCCCAGAAAATACCCACATTGGCCTGTTACCAGAAAAAAATAAAATAAATGCACCTCCAGAAATTCGTCTGTGTTGTTGCAACGTTCATCTAGTTTTTTCATTTCATTGTGAAACTGATTCGGATTTTCAATGTATGGACGTTAATATGTCAGTAATCGAATAAACAAATTTCTTCTCATTCTTATTACACTCGTATTTTTTTTTTTTGACAGATTTGGATACCGTTAGCTGCAGATGAATTCGAAATATTTTGATGTAGTTTACATCCAACAGTGTGACTGTTGGATGTACACTGTTAGATGTAATTTTCGAGCAAATAATAATTTTTGCAACGTTTTTTGCATTAATTTCATTAATCTTATATTCTTTGTTTTCACCATTAGATGTGTAAAAAACATTAAACCAAAATAACTATAACCAAATTCACAACAAAACATCGTAACATTCATTGATTTCTCTCAATAACCTTATAAATAACCCAAATTCATTATTCAGTATGCCGTCCTTTCCGTTCTATACAAATTTTAGTCCTTTCATTCACAGACTTTGTGGCATTTTCAATAAATAGGGGATTTATGTTAGCACAACACTCCCGAATGGTATTCTGTAAATGTTCTTTGTTTGCAAATGGTCTGTGCTTATACACTTTTCGTTTCAGATAACCCCATAGAAAAAAGTCCATTGGAGATAAGTCCGGTGATCTTGGTGGCCAATAATCTTCCCAATCTCGTCCTATTACTTTGCCCCTAAACATCTGACTGAGACACTATTTCACTTCTATCGTTTGGTGGATCGGTGCCCCGTCAAGCTTATACCACAAATTTTGTCTAACACATAGAGGCAGATTATCCAAAACTTCAGACAACTGATTCATCATGAAATTTCTGTACATGTCTGCGTTCAAATTTTCTCTAAACAATATTGTCCAATTATTTGGTTATGTAATAAACCACACCACACATTTGTCTTGAATGAATATTGGTCACGGCATTCTATTACAAAATTTGGATTATTGTTGGACCACCAGCGACAATTTTGGGAACTAACTGTTCCGTTCGACGTGAAAGTTGCCTCGTCTGCCCATAAAATCCTGTAGGGAAATGTGATATGATTTTCTCTCTCACCTTGGAACCAAAATGAAAATCCTACTCGAATATCGAAATCTGTTTCTTCAAGAGTGTGAATGAACTTTGGCTTATAGGGATGGAAATTATTTTTGTGCAAAATTCTCCTCACAGTTTCTCTGCCAACCCTTGTATTTTCACTAATACTCCTACTATTAGTTTTTCCGTTTTCAACAACGCTCAAACAAACATTGAGTTGTTCTTCTTCATTATACTATTGATTATGTGGTTTCTTGAAACGATTGTCCACAGAGCCAGTTTCTTTGAATGTTTTCAATATCCTTCCCACGGTACTAAAGTGAATATTTTTTCCTGGATGCCGGTATTGAAATACAAGCAACATCTCGATATGGCACATTCTCACCACATGAAAGAACGATTTCCACTTTGTCTTGTGTGGATAACATTGTACATGAAACTTATTTGTGAATTATAAATGTACGAAAATCTGTACACAAAACAACTCGATTTATCAAACGCAATAATTTGACATTGACCAAAACTAAAAATTTGTTTCAAAAGGGAAAATTTTATTTCGACTGATCGATTGTACTATTTTCTTCCCGAGATGTTGCATTAGTCTTGTATTGTTTAAAATCACGAAATTTTATATCATGTTTAGTACAAATCGCTAGAACGAAAGTCTTTTGAATAGTTATGAAACTGTGGGTCATTGTTTAGTTTACAGAAAAGTATGATATTTCGGGTTTGTTTGTAACTGAATTATTGGTCAAAAAAATAATCAAACTGGATAAAAATCTTTTCAAAAAAGAAATACGAGTGTAATAAGAATGAAGAGAAGTTCGTTTATTCGATTACTGACATATTAACGTCCATACATTGAAAATCCGAATCAGTTTCACAATTAAATGAAAAAACTGGATGAACTTTGCAAAAACAAAGACGAATTTCTGGAGGTGCATTTTTTTTCTGGTAACAGGCCAATGTAGGTATTTTCTGGGCAAGATATGACACAAGATATGACATTGAAGTCAGTATTCATCAAAATTATGAAATTTAAATCATGTTTCGTTCGAATCGGTAGAGCGAAAGATTCGAAAAATAAAAAAAATTGGAAAAAAGTCGAAGTGACAGTAGAGAGTTCAAATTTGGAGCAAAGGTATGAAATTGGAAACTGAGCAACTTTTTTCTTTGGCATTTTTCGAAATAAAAAAAACCGCTTTTTGGAGATTTTTGAAAAAATGTCAAATTTGACAGGTTTAGAGTAGCACATGACAGAAGGAAAGAAGCTGTTTTTACTAATTTTTCAAGCACAAACTAACTGCGGAGTCAAATTTTCATTATATCTATTAATAAAAAAACTTCCATATGTTGCGAACTTTATGTGTGACACTGTATATAAAAGGGTTGCTTTTGCTTGGGGATTATGGTTTCTAGGGTATTGACTTGTTAATAAAATGTAAAATAATGTAATGAGTTTTCTAAAAACCTTTCTTTCCCTGAAAACTTTATTCGGACTCTTGCGAACATAAAACAAAATTAGCCAAATAGGTCCTGCCGTTGTTTTTATAAAATTGAAAATAAAAACGTAGCTGACCGAAATTTGTACCCGCGACCTCCTGTTTGGTAGGCTTCCATGAAACCACTGTGCTATTTCGATCTTAGTAATATGGGCCTGAATTCCGTAAAAACCATCCTCGGGCTATTACGAAAATTTGAAAAAAAGATAATTCCAAATCGGTTCAGCCGTTCTCCCGTTTTGCGCTCATCAAGAATCGAGATTCATTTTTATTATATAGAAGATTGAAACTTGCCAATTTAAAAATTCAATATCAAAGAATAAGACAATTTTTTTTAATTAATTGAAGAACGTTGCACATTCCTATAGCTATGATTCAAGGAACTGCTATGGAACTTGGCATCCGTTCAGATCTCAACTCTTTTATCGGCGACGCCGACAACCCCGACCTTTGCGTCGTTTGTACCACCTTTCTACATTTATGTTTTTAGTGAGATTTTTATTTTGTTTCACCTGGATTCGTATAATTATGGAATATATTGAATACACTACACTCCTAGTACCTTTAAGAGCAGTCATGACTCAACATTTGATGCATTAAAATTCGCATCGCAACTGATTCATATTCTCGGAAGTTATCAACTGCTTTAGAAAGGAGGCAAACTAACGAATACGACACAGGAACATCGAAGACAGAGGAAGCAGATTCTGTAATGTAAATCACCCTTGAATATCAATTCCAAATGCAACCGTATTAAAAATCAATCGACAATTTGATCTAAATGCTAATTCGAACTCAACGCGAATTTTGAATTTCCATTTTCCGTTGAAGGGAACATTTGATAGTTATACGATCAAACCATTTAGATTACGAGTAAGGGGGAGAAAATTTTTGTTCGCCAGAAAAAAATATGTCTATTGGTTTACTGGTTTATTCAAATAGGAACGGCAGATATGGATGTTTGGTGGAAAATTATGTTAGATATCTTCCTGAGACCCAGAAGAAAACTGTTCGATCGAATCGTCTGAACATTTTACCATTGAATAGATATATTGATGTGCAAAAGGGTTAATCGGATTTTGGGTAATCTTCTCGAGTACTTATTAATAAGAAAAAATATTAGTATTTGCAACAGCAGCCATCCAGAAGATGTATAAACACTTCAAATGCTTACATAAAAAAAAACATAATTGAGGAATGATAGTATTTGTGAAGCAGATTTTTGAAGTGAAACAGTTCTTTTTTTGAGTCCTTACCTACAATTTCTGTTAAGGGTTTTTTGTCCGAAACGAAAAGATAGTAAACTGCGTTTTTCTCACCCCTTTATCGCCGCTGAGCCGATGGTTGCGGCAGGATGGGACGCGGCACAGCGAGTTTTCCTGATTGTACTCATTGAAATACACAATCTAGTGATTCTTTCATCTGTCCGGGAACAAATGTAGATGTTAAAAAACGGGCCTGGTTATTAATTAATAATAATTACTTCCGGCACAATTTACGCCGGAACAGGCCGTTTTATGGATATGTGTAGGAAACTTCAGAATCGTCCGGGGGTTCAAGATATAACAATCGACTGGGCTCTCCAACTATAGTGAAATACGCGAAATAAAGCAGGGATAATGGTTTTTCTGAAGTGTGGATAATATAATAAAAATAATAACGGATAAGCGCACAGTCATACACAATAGATTTACAAATATAATGTGCCGAAACCGTAAAAAAATCATCGGTACTGAAAAAATAATCAGTTGACGAAAACTATTTGTTTTCCCTGAAATTGACCCTAGTTTATATTTAGGCGATATCATCGCATATAAAAAAGGATAGATGTAAACAATCCCGATCAGTTGAACTCTTATTAGGTACGAATCAGTTGAAGTATTATTGGGTAAGGACCAGTTGAATAGTTATGTAGATATGAATTAGTTGAATCAATTCATTATGTATCGAACAGTATCACACATGAAAGACCTACCAATCAATAAAAGTACAGGTGTGAAAATAAATTCAATTTTCAAGTTGAATTTTCTCAGGAAAATCCAACACATTGTATCTAGTCAACTCGGGCATTGCTTTTAACAACGTGACAATGACCAAGAGTGGGCACGACAACATCTGAAAGAGCTAACAAAAACTTCGATTCACTGAAGTTCCAAAACCACCGTGACAGGGTTGCCACATTGAACAATTCTGTGGACCCACCGACTTTTGACGGATAGTCACCATGGTTCCTATAGCTGCGGTAATGACTGATGGGTGGAACGACGAAGAGAAGGCTACTGCACTCATAGCGCCTTTGAGAGGACCTGCTTTGGGAATGTTACAGACCATCACATATGGAGGCTTGTTTTTTTTTTGAAGGTGGAGAAAATTCTTTATGGACACCTTTTGGTGGTGTGGGAGTTCCTGAGCCCTAGAGTCTGTGCTCCTGCACCTCAGATTCACCCACTTAAATCACCACCCCGTAGGCTCGTCTGGCCGTTGCCTCCGGTGGAACTTGAGCCCTCTGGCCCATTGTATCTTACCTGATGAGAATACGGATCCAGGAGATCTCAGTTCATCTGCTACACAATAGCTCTCCCCGTGTCCCTCCCAGAACTTTTGTTTCACCATATCGTATCCATGGTTCCTGATTAAGAGCCACTCATAGCAGCTGCAAGTACTGCCGTGGCTACTTTACCGTGCTGGAGGTTCATCTGAACGGCTCTTATCGTTTGTTCAGTACCCTGGAGAGTTCACTTCCGATCCTGCAGTACGCTCGAAATTGTATCCTCTTCAGGGTCCTGAAAGAGACAGTATTAACCGAGAATGCCAAGAGTTGTCCTCATTTCCCTTTCGGTATTTCGGCTCAGTGGTTATTTATCCCCATTAGTGCGTGAGGAAAAAAGGAGTTGGTCCAGCCCTGTGGTATCCCCTGCACAGGGCTAAAGCTGAATACTCCGAGATTTTGCCCTTTTTTGGAGGCTCCGTTGCGACACCGTTTTTTGAGACCCCGGTGCCAAACATCAACAGGTATGTTTGCCAGAGCCTCGTTAGTCGAGTCGCGGCCGTCCATGCGACCCCACGAATGTCCGCAAACCGCCCCCTGTCGTCGCGCGGCCCGTTCACCCCAAACCACTTGAAGGTCAGGTTGGACTTTACAGAGACCTGATTGCTACACTAGAATTGAGCAGCGGCCAACATCGAGAACAGATGTATCTGGTACACTTGAGAGCATGCGTAGAGGAATTGGGAGCAGGAGTACATAATCTTATTCAGCTTGCCTTCTCAGATGGTCCAGATAATTTAAAGAGTTAGCGGTGTAGATACTCATTGACGGATTGTGGAAATACAAATGAAGCGATCAACACACTGCAGAAATACAGTGAAACTTTAGTTCTTTCCTTGGAAGTTTACGCGGCATTCAACAACTCAAGGCCGAAAGTGAGAGCGGTATCAATCGAAGAGCCACTTCAGGAAGATACACAAAGTAACAGTAACAGATGTTGAACAGAATACCAGAAAAACTGGAATCCAGGAATAATAGCGTCAATAATCAGCAACTGTGGCAGGAGCGTACATTTGAGAGAGATTTCAAGTTAAGTTGCCATCGTCATCTGCGAGAAAGTATCCACGTTCTTACGGAAAACAGGTTAGCCAATACGTCGGGAAGCAAGCTGACTATTGAAAGCAAAGCTCCCAGGGTCATCTAAGTCAACAAAAACTATTGGGACACATTCATTCACTATCCCATCCATTTTGATCTGATTTCAACTGCACAATACTCAGCACTTTTCTTGAGTTTTCGCATATATCATGGTGCCACTATGTATTTTCATATTCCTGTAGTAGCCTGTGATCGTTCGTAGGACTCATTAGATGTATATTTTCTCGTGGGTAAGTATAGTACGCTTCTGAGTTGTTAACTTTGCCCGCCAGACGTTGTAACGGAATTTCCGATGACATACATGGATTCATCTAGGTGTTTTCACGAACTGCTCGATGATTCTGGAAGCCAAGAATGAGGGTATATGAGGTCAGGCGTACGATCAGTGATTTGGTCTTAGCGAGTTCAACGTAAATTAATTCGTGCAATGCGGTACGCAGTACATTTTAGTTGTAAACTGTGATTGAGTATTTTATTGTCAGTGTAATGAACGAATATTAAATTAACCGAGTATTTTTAATAGAAAATGGACAGTTTCGTAACAATACAGGCTGTTTCATAATTGAATGCTGATCCAAAAGGGCGATGATCTTTGGATTTAAAAAAAAATCGTTATATGAACATAGGTCCGCATCCGCTTCATTTCTGAGATACAGGGTGTTGACATTTAACAAAAAAACAGTTTTTCCCCAATATCTCTGAGCAAAGTACGCATTTAAATAATTTTTTTCCAGGCTAAAGGTTCCCTAATTTTCATCAGTGGCGTGTCTGTTAACATGCCTTGCAATATTTTTTATCAGAATAATGATACGCCACTGTTTTTTTTTTCAATAAATATTATTTCGATAATTGTCCTGTTTTTCGTCAGGCGGACGGTTTTTTATTTAAAAAATAAAATGCATTAATTTGTTGTCATTATGCGAATTAAGAGTAGGGTTGATTCTCTTGTAGACTATAAACATCTAGTATGCTAAGAACACATTTCGTTGTTTTATAAATGTAAACAATTTTGAAACTTTTTCATCTAGATACGCAGCTTGTGACATTATTCAAAGTATAAAAACTTGTTTATTAAAAAAACATGGTAAATTTTACAAATATCGAATCAGCAGCCAGGCGACTGTATCGAGAGCGCTTCAATGGTTCCTGATACTGGAACGATTTCAAGAGGGGTCCTGACTTAAACATTTAACTACGAACGAACAGAACAACCAGAGCGCGCACGAAAAAACAAAGCGAGCAAATTTTCGTTGCGTTCAGGATGCTCGCGCTATTCGCTGTATTCGTTGCGTTCCCAGATGCTCAAACTATTCGTGGTGAAGCTGTCAATAGTGCATGTTCACGTACAAAAATATGGATACAGACTTGCAGATAGCAGTCGGTACGTTTTTTACTATAAGTAGAATATCAAAAAAGGGTAAGAGGACCCAGAAAAAAGAATGGATGCGAAAATTATATTGATGTCGGAACAGTAATCGATTATCAAATGAGATGGATTTCTTACACATAAAGAATTTAACGAGGATGGCTGCTGAGGATTTTGAAACATTATTGAATTAAGTAGGACCCTCAATTATGAAAAAAGATAAAAAATTGTGGAAGGCGATACCAGTGAAAGATCGTTTAGCGTGACATTGCGATTTGTAGCTTCAAATAATGCCCTACCATATAAGTTACCCAGGTTCTAGACTGATTTTTTCCAGTGTTTTTTCAGTTATTGATATTTCGCTTCATTAAAACATGTTGAAAAAAATTATTTCGTTCTATAACATTTGCTTTTTTGTTCATCGCATACATTGTAGAATTTGTATTTTTTCCCATGTTTTGTTTTGTGTTGTTCCATCTAGCATCCCGTTACTCCCTTATGGGTTGAATTTTCAAAAACCCTGAAATACGTGTTGCATTATTTGAAAAGAAGAGACCAAATACCAATTTCCATGATTCTAACTTCAAAACTACTTCCATACAAACTTTCACCTCCGTTTTACCCCACATAAGGAGGAATATCAGAAAAATCTTTCTACGCATTCAAAATTTCAGCTCTTCAGGTCCAGCGATTTGCTCTGGGCGTTGAACATATGTCCGTCAGTCAGTGAGTCAGGATATGTAATTATATAAATATGTATAGAAAATAAACAATAATAATATATTTAAATAAATGGGCTATAACTCCCGCTCATAATGCCCTAGAGCATAATGAGTGTGTTTACAGTAACAGTTAATTTAATTTTGGTATTTAATGTTCAAAATAGTTCAGTTTAAAAAAATAAAAATAAAAATTTATGCCAACTCATTATTAAAACTGAATAAGTGTTAGTATAAAATTATAAAGATTTTGCCTAGATGCTTTGGCTACCACAAATTGTGGAATTGAGACTAAGAGAAAAAATTGCGTGGGAACAAGAATTTAATGCATTTAATTTTTTGAATTGAAAACCTTCCGCCTAACGAAAAAAAGTCAGGACACCATTTTTATGAGAAGATAAAGGACAATTATAAAATAATATTGATTTGAAACAAAAAAGTGGCGTATCATTTTGATTAAAAATATTGCAGGGTATGTTAACATGGACGCCACTGATGAGAATTGAAAAACATTTATCCTGGGAAAAAATATTTTTATGCGTACTTTGCATGTACCATAATAAAAAAAAATACAGAGCGGTTTAGGAGATACTGAAGAAAAAATTTTTTTGTTGAATTTCAAAACCCTGTATCTGAGAAATAAAGCGGTTGCGGACTTATATTCATATACATTTTTCTCAATATCATCCAAGGATTATCGCACTTTGAGGTTAGTATTCAATTATGAAACGCCCTGTAATATTAGGTTCCTCCTTTTTAAGAAAATTTCTGAGTTTAGATGTTTGTTCGTAAGACACTGTACAATTATCGTTATTATAATTTCGAAGTTTCTTCCTCTTGAGCTACGTTCTGGTATTTTCAGGACAACTTTCCCTAAAAAAAAATCCATGTGACAACAGTCATATTCTCATCAAAATTAGACAATAACTATTTTCCCTTAGGGTTTACTCCCACACAATGAGTACTTTTTCAGTGTGAAGCTTTTCACTGAAGTTATAAAAACAGTAATGGGCGGTTGTAAAAAGAATGAACCCTTCTTAAAGGGTATGGTGGTCTGGAAATGTCCTAAGCTGGGAAGTATTATCATTACGAAAGCGTCACAGTGAGATATCCTAAGTGCAGTAGATCATTATGAAGATGAACACCAACGATAATGGGCTAACAATTTTATTCTTCTAAAATTCACCCTTAGGCTATTAATCACCACTCAGTCAACATCTGATTTTTTACATTCAAGTAAAACTATCAATTTGTAAAGAACCCATCACCAAATCATCTGAACGAATATTGTCCTCAAGTTCCTCCCTCAATTTCGATTCGAACAAATGAGAATACTCATACTCATACTCATGCTAAGTCGTAGTTTGAAATGCCTTCATTTCCGAAGCTTGTTACATAATCGTGTTGTCTACAGAAAGATGGCGCCATATAAACGTCTACTACATTGCAAATTGAGTCCTTAGGGCAATAAGATACTGATTTATTTTATCTCAGAAGAATATAAAAATCCGGGACGTTTTAGTACCGTGAATAACAGGGGCGTATCTAAGATTTTAGCTTGAAAGGGCTAATTTCCCAATTTATTTTAAATGTTTCTAGGAAGTATGACTTCAATATCGGAAGTTTTTCTTAGGAAAGCGTGGAAGTGTCATTAAAAATAATATACTTAAAATTTCACAAAAACGACGACATTTTGAATTGGGCGTTTCCGAATAAAAATTCAGAAACCATAAGCGATCCAGTAATTGCCTGGCGTACAAAAAATCGAAAGGATTACATGTTTAAACATTTGATCAAACTCAAACCATATAGATAGAATACGCTAAGATGATAAATTAAAACCTCTAACTTAACAAATGTCAAAGTGCTTGAATAAAAAGAATCAGTACTCATTTGAATCTCATTTGCGTTTGAGTTATTCAAGTAACTGACTATCAAAACAGTACTTTACATAAATAGTTTTTGATAAACACGTGAGAAATGGTGTATATTAATTAACGTTTTAAAATTGTCATGAAAATATATCTTCAAACTAATCATAACGATAAAAACAGAACATTCAAACGACAAAATAAGAAACTGAAAATGATATAAAATGAACCTTTTTAGTCAAAGCTCCTAAACTAATGTAAGTAGGGTAGCCCGGGGTCGAAAGTAACGGGGCGAAAGTAACAATGCCGTTAACTTTTAAAATTTAAGTGGTGCCAGCGGTGCTTGTATCGACCGTTCAGTTTGCATCCAGTCTCGGCGAGTAAACACTTGTTTAAAGAATAATTTTTATTTTTGCATACCTAAAGTGACTATATTGCCTTGTCATTAAATTGTGACCAATTATCTAACAAGGTAAGAACTCTGAAATGTTATTATTCTTTTTCGATTATTTTTATTCTATGAGTGATATTCTGATTCATTAATATTGGAGACTTGGGTCCTAAAAACCGAATTAAAACAAAAGAACGCCATCGGGGTTGGTAGTAACAGAGCCACGCGGGGTCGGTTGTGACGTTTCATCCGACTCCGATGGTTGTAGTATTGACAAATGTGTGCATAATAATGAAAACTAATGGGAGTTTTTCACTACAGAATGCCACGAACAAAGGAAAGAAAGACAGAGAGAACAAGGCATTTTGCAATACGAGCAAGCATATCAGGATGTAAAAAATGGAGTATCGCTACGAGCAGCGGCAAGAAAATTTGAATTAAATCATGTATCCCTAACCAGATACAAACATAAAAAAAAAGCTGCAGCAAACAATGAATTGCCGATCGATATATTATATATATATATATATAAATTTAGAAATAACGACTGAAAATTGGTATGAACAGTGGGGAATAAGGGGGATCTTCAGTCAGCACAAGTGTTGAACTATGAAAAATTATTTAATACGTTGGACCGAGCTTTCGTTTCAATTTTGAAACTTCTTCAGGGTCAGTAATCTGAGTGGTTGATTAATAAACATTAACTTTATAAAAAAATGTTTGTTGATTAATAAACATTAGCTTTATAAAAAAATGTTTGTTGAAAATGTTTATTAATTATTATTATTAATTACTGACCCTGAAGAAGTTTCAAAATTGAAACGAAAGCTCGGTCCAACGTATTAAAGAGTTTTTCATAGTTCAACACTTGTGCTGACTGAAGATCCTCGTTATTACCCACTGTTTATATATATATATATATATATATATATATATGCATATATATACATGGTATGGAACTCTTGGAGTCAAATTGGAATTGACCGATTTCATTCGAATCTATCAGAATTTGATCTGTTGTGTTGAGTTTATCACTCCTGGAGCCGCATTGATATTCATTAACATTTTCTTTGGCGTATGAGGTTGATCATTGAGTTAAAAATCTTTTAACAAAAATTAAACCATCGAAAAGAGAAACTGAAAAGCGAAAAATAAAATATAAGTCAGTCAGTCAGTCTTCATAACTAAGCTCCTAAACTAATGTAAGTAAATAATTTCGAGTAGGCGCCAAATGAACAAACAAGCAAATTAATTACGTAAATCGTAAAATGATGGCAGCGGGAAAGGAGTTCGTTCTTTACTTTGCTCAGGAAGACAAGTTGGTTTATTGCATCGTTGTCGGAGGTTTGATGGGACAATTCAAACTCCAATATGTTTCAACGCAATGGCGTCTTTCCATAGATTCTTCAAAAAGAAGTTTTTCAAAGCAGTTTTGCTCCGCAACGGCGGTTTTTACGCTTCCATCCCTGTAGGTCATTTCGTACACTTGAAGGAAACCTACGAGAACTTGCAATTGGTTCTTCGCAAACTCAAATCTGGAGACCATGGTTGTGTGTGGGGATTTAAAGATATTGTGCATGTTGCTCGAGCAACAAGCTAGATATACCAAACACCCTTGTTTTCTGTATCTATGGGACAGTCGAGAGCAACAAAATCACTGTTTGTAGCCGAAGGTGCTAATAGTCGGTCAAAACAATGTCCTCCAAGAGACTTTGGTACCTCCATATAAAGTTCTTCTACCAACTCTCCATATAAAATTGGAGTTGATGAAGAAGCAATTTGTGAAATCACTTCCAAGAGACGCAGAATGCTTCGAATATTTGGTCACCAAGTTTCCAGGCCTCTTGGAGGCTAAATTGAAGGAAGGTCTGTTCGGTGGACCAGGACCAGACACTAGAAGGCTTTTATTGCTGATCAAGAGTTTATCAATGCCATGACGGATTCTCAGAAATGATTGCATTTAAGGAGGTCATCCAGAAATTTTTAGGCAATAAGAAAGATCCTGGCTACAAAAAGGTCGGCAGACGAATGCTGAAAGTATTTCAAGCTTCAGGTTGTCATGTGTCGGAACGATTACGGTCATGGCACGGTCAGGTCTAGTAAGCAGATACCTTCCTAAAAAGATTTATTTTATTTCTCGCTTTCCAATTTATTTTTTCGTCGGTTTATTTTTTTGTTAAATAATGTTTTTTTGTGGCTAAAATCTACTAATGACTACCCACTTGAATTTTGTTCAGTTTGAAAATACTTACCTACTTTACTTTAACTATTAATTGTTATATAATATGAATAAACATTACCATTTTTATACCAGCATGGGTAGGTGTGCAAAAAATGCTGCTCGAATAGGGAAACGATATTTAGAAGAATCTAATAATGAGGAAACGAAACGGTGAAAGCAAATAAAAAGCAAATTAAAAGCTAGGTCTGAAGTTCTCATCAAGATCAATGGAATAAGCCCAAACGCGAGGTAGCTGCTGTAAACCGTTGAGGAGTTCCCTCGACTGTCTTCCGTCTCCATTATTGGATTAAGTCCAGATCTCCATTATGTTGTAGTGTGCCAAATTCCAACAGAATCGGTCCACAGTGCAAAATCAATCATTCTCTATTTTGCCACCCTTATGGCGGATTTTATTTGAAATTTAAATGGGATCAACTTCGAGGTATACCCTATTCAATAAAAAAGAATCATCCAAATCGGATAACCCAGTACAAATTTATGCGTAGTAGAATCGGTTAACAGGTAAAAATTCAGTGGGTGAACAATAAATAATTCCCAATTTTCCTACCATTGAAGGTGTTTTTTTCTCAAAATTTGAATGGGACCAACTCAAATAAAAAAGAATCATCAAAATCGGCCTACTCTGTAGAAAGTTATGCGTGGTCATACATAAAAAAAATATAGGCGTCGACTTAGAACCTCCTTCTTTTTGGTCAGTTGATGAAAGTATCGTTACGAAAATAAGTACAGTACGATCCTGAGTGTATATTATGAGACAGATGGTGTAACAGCCGGAAATTTCCGATGACAAACATGGAAACATCGGACAAGAAGGTACCGGAAACTTTTGGATACCAGTGACAATTATATATAAGATCGAGCGTACCGCCAGTTGCGTCACTCCACACGCCGTGTAATGGTACCTTCAGAGTGCATTATTGTGTTGTATTTTCGGAGTGTAATAAACGGACATTAACTTATTCGAGTATTTTCAATAAAAACTGACACAGTTTCGTAACAGTGTGTTGTAGTGCGATATAATTAACGGATTTTTACAATTTTTATAATTCAATATCCCGTTTTTTGAGTTATTCATTGATATGTAAAAACAATTTCTATTTCTGTTACGAGAATAAACTTTCACGACTAATCGAAAACTTTTTTCGTCCAGAATTCAATAAGAAGTTTCTTGGCCATCGAAGTTCTGAGGGAAATTTTTATTCAATTTCCTGCCAAGAAACGTAACGGGATGTAATTTTTGAATCATTTATCAAAAAGAAACTGTGGAGAAGACTTGAATGTAGGAATGGGGTGATAAGCTTGTACCGAATAGTCAAATACTTGAATTCAGGTTGCTCTCGATCGTTTGAGAGAAGATTTCCTTTGATATGACATTGGATAGAAAACGAAACACATTTAAAAAAATTCTGCATCATAATATACTTTTAGTTTTTTTATGTAACGAATGTTCTCAATAACTACTGGACCTAATATTTTTTCTGCTTTTGTTAACATTCCAAGTCATTAATTGTTAAACAAAAGCCGCTCAAATTATACAGCTTTCAACAACCATACTCGGCAAGATTATAACATTTAGATATTTTAAATTGTTATAACCTATTTTTTTTATTTAATAAAAAAAAATTAGAGTTTTTTTTTATTTATAATGATACTGCTGTTTTCACATATGAAAAAACTATTGAAAAACTGTTCTTCTTTTACATTTTACATAATTTTTAGGAAACCAATGTTATTTGATTCGTTAGAGAATATTATGATAAAAAAATATAGATTTTATTATTATAATTGTTTTTAATGTGAAGTTTCGCCTGTTCCGATGTCTGTGGGTTTGTGATCAAATCTAACGAATCAAATTTGACCCCCGACGTCCGTTTACCTTGAAATTTGGCAGGTGTTCATAATTCCAGTGACAACGCATTATGTTAGAGAAAAAAAAACAAATGGCGACTCCAAGATGGCGGACGAGATATGCTATGTGGGGGTTTTCAGGGTCGAAGATTATGAATTTTTTGTATGTGGGGGTGTTTGAGATCGGAGACTATAAATAAATTCAAGATGGCGGACGTGTTTTGTAATCATGGTCCGATTCTATTCAAAATTGGTATATGGGGGTTTTTGGGGTCGGAGATTATGAATTTATTGTCAAAATTCATAAATTCAAGATGGCGGCTCCAAGATGGTGGACGAGGTTTGTGATAATGGACCGTTTCTATTCAAAATTGGTATATTGGGGTTTTTGGGGTCGGAGATTATGAATTTAGTCGATAATTATTGATTTTTCGACAACATTCATAAATTGAAGATGGCAGCTCCAGGATGGCGGACGAGTTAATCTTTAGATGGTCTCCTCATTGAAGAACTAGATAGCTCAGAACTTACAAGAAAGAGGCCTCATAATAACGATGTTAAAAGAAATGCATTGATTCAGGCATACTTACTAAAAAGTACAGAATCAAATAATTCAAAAGCTTGTTGCTTTTGTATTCGAAAACTCTGCGCGACAAGCTCTTGAATCTGGAATAAACTACATCCCACATCCAAAGCAATTATTTTCTCTTTTCTAGCGCATTTGAATAAAAGTTTGTCTTTAAAACGGTTTTTTAATAATTATTTTATCATTGAAATACTCGAATAAATTAATGTCTGTATATTACACTTCACACAGTTTACTATTAAAATGAACCGCGTACCGCACTTCTCTAAAAATTCACTATGAACTCGCTAATATGAATGATCACTTCACTCAAAGTCGATGGTAGGTTAGACGTTCACGGAAAACGGGACATAGGATTATTTCGAAATTCTGGATTCGTGGGTAATCAGTTCTGCTCTATCGATTCAAAATACTATCAGCGATGCGGCGTTGCCGCGGATATTGAAAAGTAGCAACAACTTTGATATTTTGAATGAGACAGTCTCTATATTATTGCATTTTTCGCTTTGTTATGGCTTTCCGATTATTTTTGTATGATATTTAACCTTATTTTTGTGCAAAATCTAGCTTCAATTAAATGTCTATTACTGCGGTATTTGGATCCGTTCTGTCTAAGGAAATTTTTTTCTATTATCAGGGTCGTTCTACATTTGTGATTTTACCGATATATACAGAAATTGTAAAAAGTGCATCTTTTTAAATGGAACACCATCTATATCATCGAATATGCTGAAAGACAATTGAAGTTTTTTCCAAATGATGTACGAATCATGTTCCTATACCCATATGCATGAACAAAATCGACTGGTCTAACTATCTAGCACCAGATAACCCGGACTTTCAATCAAAATGTATATGCGAAAATATCACTTATGCTCCCGTACTCCGTAAACGTCTAACCTACCATCGACCGTGAGTGACCCTGTATATCTTCGTTCTTGGCTTCTTGAACATCACAATTCGTGGAAACATCGAGCAATTCGTGGAAACATTGGATGATTGTCATCGGAATTCCCCAACGGTTACATTGTCTGGTGCGTGATGAACAACCACATAAACACGCAGGGGCATAATTTCGTTACAATATTGAGAAAACTTTTTCTTAATAAAATTCATCATTTGATATTTTATTTGTTTATTAGAGTAAGAATTTGTTAAAAACAATCAGGAAGTATGACAAAATACGGAAAAACATCGTCTATTTTTTAGAGCATTTTATTTTGGAATACTACCAAAGTGAAAGCGGCCACTCAATGTATTTAGTTATTAACAGCTGTTACTATTAAGCTATCCGAGATACGGTAATAGACATTTAAAACGATTTTATAGATAATTAATTGATCTTCAAAATAAGAACTCTAACTGATTTGTATCTATTGTTGATCATTAGCTAATAAAAATACAGATTTTTTCACATTATCCAGTCTTCTATCGCTTATATCTCATTAACTATAGAAGATAGAGTAATAGATCTTGAAATCGATTTGATTAAGTGATAAAATAGCAATTGAATTAATTCTTGACCAAACCAATATCATCAATAGTTTTAGAAATATAGGCGTTTTTATTAACAATTATGCGATTTGAATCCCGATTTATTTTATTTTCTCAATATTTAATAAATAATTTTGACTATTATTATTAATTCTACATATTGCTAGTGTTTATTAAAAAATATACATGTTTTTTGTCAATCATTCAATTCAAGACGGGGTTCTCTCCAAATAAATTATTTAAATTTATAGAAATCAATCTTGTATAGAGTATTCTGTGGTGAACACCTGCTTCTTCCGGAAGTCGGGCCATCTGTGTGATTATAGCTAGATTGCCCAGCATACAGGGTGACCCAGGGGTGCGTGCAAGCTCCTTTACTTTTTTTCTATACATGCTATCGTCCTAATTTTTTTTAACTATAGGTCCAACAAAGAGACACATTTTGAAAATATTTCTGTTTATCCACAGGATGTCCCAAAATGAGTTGCACAACTAAGTTCTGTTTTCTTAAATGGAAAACCCTCATTTTTGTTACATTTTTGGAGTCGCCATTGAATTGTCGATATGTCACACCTAGGTTCCATAGACTTATCTGCAATCGTTTTTGGCTTATGTCAATTTATGTGTCAAAATATCGTCGTGCATGGACCCACAGAAAATTCATAACATCAGACTTTTTTCCAGTCGATACATAAGGCCTTTAGCGCATCTTGTTAAATGCGCCTACTAGAATTTTTTGAAAATGACAAATTACAAATAATGGTAGTGACTCGATTTTTTAAATCCAATTCCCTATCATTTATTGCATCATTGCATGGCATTTTTTTTGTTGATATAGGATTTGTGGGGTCTACTTTGTAGTGTTTGCGAAGTTTGTTGAAGAATGAGAAAAGGAATCGAGTAGGCCGCTGTCGTAAAATTTCATACATCATTGTACTTTCAATAATTGTACACCTACGTAATTGTTAATAATGAATTTCACTCGCGCAGAATTAGTGAAAATGGTCTACTTAACTGTTTTGGCGAAGCTGACAGAAATCCTTTATCAGCAAGCAAAATCTACCATAAAAAATACTCAGAAGCAAGAACTCCACGGGTGTCTTCATTCCAAAAGTGAAGATAGTGTGTCTTATACTAAAAACGAAATTGTTGGTGGTCGGATCAATGAGGAAAATGTGTTTAAAATTTTATTGATAGTACAGAAAAATATTCACTTAAGCACTACGGAAATAGCAGTGGAAACGGATATTTCACAAAGTACTGTGAACAGAATAATATTGAAACATGTGTTGAATATGCTTCGCGGACATCTTCCCAGAATGTTGGAAAAAATGGATTTGAACACCAGAAGGAGGTTGCAACACGATGGTGCTGCAGTGACTAACCATAATAGTGCGATAATTTTTAGATCAATCCTATCCTAATCGTTGGATAGGCAGAGGAGTTACTATTCCTTGGCCCGCGCGATCCCCAGACATTACTCCTATATATTTCTTTCTTTGAGGGGTGAGTGAAGGAAAGGGTTTTCAGAGATCGTCCAACAACTGCAGATGATATGAAAAACAGGATCACGGAAGCCTTCCGTTCAAGTGATGGAGCAATATTTGCTAGAGTTCGGGGCTCATTCACTAGAAGACTAGCAGCTTGATGGTGACCTATTTGAACATTTATAAGTAGCCTTTCCTCAAATTTTTTACATTGTTTCCCGTTAATCATCCTTTCCTGTTCTTGTAAAGATTGCTAGAATTGTTTCCTTTGTGATGTAATCCTGTTCCTATTACAATTTCATTTTGTTGAAACATATTCTTTTCAGAATTGTGCGGATTTTTTTTCAATCATTAACTCCTTATCTAACAAATCTCGCAAATTTCACAAAGTAAATCCCACAAACCCTACATCGACAAAAAGCTCTTGAAAAATGCCATGCAATGACACAATAAAATATAGGGTGTTGCATTTAGAAAAGTCGAGGTATTGCCATTTGTAATTTGTCATTTTCAAAAAATATTAGCAGGCGATGGAATATCGACTCCAACATCTCAAAACACGCACAAAACCTAAGGAATCGACCTGAGAAAGTTGGCTGAGTTATCTTGGATGTTTCTGAAGTTATGAATTTTTCTATGGGTCGACGCTATTTTGACACATAAATTGGCATAAGGCTCAGATATCGGGCGCGTTTAGTACTTGAATGGGTGACCCCTGACAAGGAAGGTGCGCGTTGAAATGCCCTAACAACTGTAGCGTAGTAGCATATTCGCATCTGCAGGCGTCTTATCAATGAGCACGAGATAAGACGATAGATATGCCGTCCTTCGGAGGGGACATTGAGATGGTGGTTCCGAGTTCATAGATGTTGAGCTCGTTAAAGAACCCTACCTCTGAAACAACAGAGGATTCGGCAAAATTTACGGTTGGGGGGAGGGTGCTCACCGGCGTCGGTGTTTAGTCGCAGAAATAGGCCCACGTTAAATAAAGCAATAAAAAAAGTAAAAAATGATAAGTAAAAGTATAAGAAACCTGGTTGCATTATATCTATAATTTAGTGGCGAATCCAAAAATGTAACAAAAATGGAGGGTGGCCATTTAAAAAAACAGAACTTAGTTGTGTATCTTATTTTCATTCTGTATATCGATTTGTTTGAAACTATGAACAGAATGTTCATAAAATCAGAAGTGGAATCATCTGCGACTGAAAAATAAACTTGAAAATGTGTTTCCCATTTCATCCGGACTCCCTGATGATCGTGAAAGTGTGAAATAGATTTTCGTCGACCAAAATGTATTGAAGACCTAGTGAGTGCGATTCCTCTCTTGCATCAATGTTACAAATGATTTCTGGTGAGTACTCTTTTTTGGAAAACATTCTTCTTTGCCTCATTCATCTATATGAATTCTCAATTGAGACTGGAATAAAAAACCAAATAACGATCTGGATGAAAATGCAAATTTTGTGGAAGTCGAACCCGCGTCGGGCGGAAAGTGAATACGAGACTAACGCGTATACTACTGAGCCACTGGCTTCAAGATAATACAAGATATAAAGCAACAAAATGGACGAAAATATAATATAATAATACAAATAAAGCATGTTTCCGGTAAACAAAAGATAACCGAACTAGTACTAGTAACGTCAGTAAAAGAGGTCACAAATATATTGAAAACATAATGAAAATATTAAAAACGTAAAACCAAGATTGCACATATTATAAAATCATCATCACTCGATTCAAGCAAATCGTATTTATTTTCATCACTGCTTTCCAAAGTACCTTTAAGTTTTTTAGGGTTCTTATAGCTTTTTTAGGGTTAGACGGACCTGGTGCACTTCTATCCATCTCAATCCGGCAAAAACTCAAAGAATCGAAATCTAACCTTAAGTACCACGCTGACAAACACACGTGCCTTTCACTGTAGTGCTTGCTACGTTCATACTGGCCTGTTTCGTAAAGACGTGCCCACTAACTTACCGGCGGCCTGTCGGCCTCGGACTGACCGGCTTTGCCTTCAGGCCAGGACGTATATAACCACACACTATCAGTTTGGAAAACAATCCTGGCCGATGGGCATTGTGGAGGCGGCCTGTCGATTTTTGGTAATTCCATTAGCAAGTCATCGAACAGTCGTTTGTTGCTATATTTGTTTTTGTAGTGTATGTGTTTTTTGATGAGATTTACAAAACGAAAGTTGTATCTTTTCTTGGCTCTTATATTGTTAAGTGGAGACAAGTCTAAAAATATAAGACATTTGTGGGCAAAGGAGTGGCTTTTGAAAAGAGGGGAACTGTCACGTATCAATTTAATTCGGAAGTTGAGAAACTCTTGTTCAGAAGATTTAAAAAATTATTTAAGAATGGATGATGTATGTTACCAGCAGTTGCTAATGTTGATCAAACTATACATTAAAAATAGATACTAAAATGCGACCTTCATGAACCCAAAAAACAACAGGAATGTAGCACTACTCCTGTATAAATATATACATTTCCAAATCGAGACTGTCGACCAGGCCGAAAGCAGAATTCAGTCCATCTTTAACACACACATGCAATTTTCAAACAAGTTTAGGCGAGTGCCGGTTAACTGCTTGTGTGTGCGTAGAAATGGACGCAGGTTTGATCACCGGCCAGATCGACAGTACGTGGCCAACAGGCCGCCGGTAAGTGAGTGGGCCCCTTAAACAAGCGACACCGATCGGTGTCAGACGTACTGTGCATGCAACCACTGCGACACCGATTGGTGACGTCAGCAGTGTTAAAAATGCTTTTCAGTGGTACCCAATTTTGAGGGTGTGGGGGTGTTATTGTCAAAAGACTCAAAAAATCCCAATTAACAAACCTGGAAGAATTAATTCTATAGCCGGGATCCAACGGCGCGTGGAGTGACAATCCTGGATTGACGGTTGAGTGTCAAGGTTGGCACAACGAAATGTGTCGGGCCGTTCCCACGACTCATGTGGGATCGCGGTTTCAGACGTGGAACGCAGCGGTTGTAGTCTGTTGTGCGCCGGCAGTGTTGACGGTAAAAAAGATTCAATTCTTCTATCGAATATTTTATACACATTTGCTCTTCAATTCGCTTCCAGGCATCATGCATTAAATTCCTGTTTTCATGGTTTGGATCCCGTGTGTTCCGAATAATCGGCTGGGCTTCATAGAGGGATAAAACACCACTTCGTTCGACCACTCCATGGTGAAAGTACCACGCGCCTAGCCGCGTCGTTGGATCGGTATACAGGTGTTGAGTGCCATCGTCCGAGCTCCTTTGAACCCTGTTCATTTACCGACAGACGACGGGACTCACCGCGCCGACCGAAGATCGCCAAGCCTGCCCTATCCGACGGCGCGTGAACTGGCAAGTTTGGCGCGAGGAGTGCCACTCCACGCGCCTTTGGTTCCCGGCTTAAAACAAATATCCTGTTCACATACAGTGAATCCTTTCTTCCACCGAGGAAAAAAAACAGTGTCGTGAACCCAAAGAACTGCAAAAATTGAAGTCAATGGAAAAACTCACAAAACTGCAACTTTTTTACATTTATTGCTCGGCGAAGGAACAAAAAAGACGAATGCTATTAGTAACTCCATATTATCAGGTAGGTAGGTGCTAATTCGAAAACGTGCGGTGAAGAGATACTGGACTTACTCAAAGGATTTCTGAAATCTAGAGTATTGGATTTATTTGTTTGTATTGCTATTGAAGTTCTCTTTCATTTTGTCAAGTTATTTTTGGGTTGCTAACATTTAACTTTTCCATTGATTTTTCCATTGCTTGAGTTTTGTTGGAGTTTTTGTGTCGATAATGGTTTATTCTATGGATGGAAGGATTGAAATGATTTACCTGTATGCGATAATTGATTCAGGGAAACTTCAACAATTTTTAAAGAATGTCATTCAGAAAAAATGTTAGCCACGAATACATACGTAAGTTGGTTGACAAAATTTTGGAAAATGGGTTCCGTAAAAAATGAGTTCTTGGAGCTGCTACTAGGGCCGGCTCTAGATTTTTGGCCACCATAGGCAAGAAATATTTTGGCACCCCTGACGACCCCAATAATTATTTTCACCCCTTATTCTTGCTGTTTCGTTTGTTTAAGCCAAACATGACATGAAACGTGGGTTCCAATCTCTCGGCATAGTATTGAGGATTAACCAAGAAGCCAATTAGGTTTTTACGGGTTGAATACTTTTTTATTGCTATGACATTTGGAATGGAGTTTCAATAAAAACACAAATACGCAGAAAACAAATGTTTTCAATGCGAAACAAAACAAAACTTATATCAGTAGGTGGTAATTACCCCTAGGAACATTAGTGTTACCAGAAATTCAGCAATAAGGCTTAAAAACCTAATGGTGCTTTTCTTGCTTTCGATTTTGCAAATTCTTTCACTAGGTCTTTCGGGTCGATCTGGCTCGCTTATTCGCTTTTCATGATAGTAAGTCTTTCCTGATCAATTGTACAATGCAGGTAAGTTTTTATGAGTTTTAATTTGGAATGAATACTTTCTGCACTAGCTACCGACATTGGCAAAGTGAGCACATAAGTTAGGAAATCCATTTTCCAGATTATGGTGGTAAATGTAGTTTAGAAATTTTTGAGGGGTTAGGTTATCATCGAGGTGACGACAAATGCCAATGAGCTCAGAACACAGCCCTAAAGCGTCAATATCACATTGATCCTGACCTCCCTCTTTATTCTTAAGTGTTAAGGCCTTTCGCAAGTTCTGGTATAACAGTTTGATCTCTGCCGAGTTTCTGTTTTTGAGATTATGTATGTTGTACAAAAATATATATATACCAGAGACTTCATTTAACTGGGAAAATCTCATTGACAGCATTGATAGCTGTGCCAAAAGAAGAAAGTAAAAATGAATTTTGAAACTATCCAAGTGATCAGCTACAAACTCATCTCTTCACTCAAAGTCGATTTTTTTTTCGATCGCGGATCTCCTCTTTCTCAAAAACTGTTTCTATTCCAGGTTCTTCTGCTAATTCACGATCATCGACCAACCCTCTCTTGAGTTCCAAATCACTTCTGGCATTGCTCAAATACTCTCCTTTTGAGTTGGGTAACTGCTCTTTCCATAAATAAATCCTTTTTCTTGCAGTATCTTACTAGTTAAATTCACCTACAACAAAACAATGCGTCACGTAACAAGAGCGACAACAAACTTGAACTTTGAGATGTTTTTAAGCGATCCAAGTGCTTCTGCCTTGGTTTTAATACCACCAAATATGAAAATGTATTTTAACGAATAATCTATTCTAAAAAAGAGTCGAAAATATAGTCAAATAATCGCTACCACATGAGTTTGAGAAAGCCATTGAGTGATAAACACGCCGAGAAAGATAAAATGAGGAAACATAAGACCTAAAATGATAAAATTGGAATCCTCAATCAAGAGCCGTTTAAAATTTTACTCAGTTGATAGGTGTTTTTATAATGTGCACATGTTCCTACCGTAATGTACCTATACCGTATGTTGTGTCGTGCTTTATCGTCGTGTTTTATTTCATTTATATCTTTCTCTGTAACTCTTATTACTACTTTCATTATCTAACCGACTAATTTACTTTTTCTAACAATTCCTATACAACCATGTGTTGTAATGGAGACATGGTAATTAATAACTTTCTCATCGCACGGAAAACGTTATTTCAGCTAAATTTTGGTAGTTCAAAAAATTTGCAGGCTCTATAATCGAAATAAAACCAATTTACTATGCAGAAATACAGCAATATCTCCACTTTCAATGTTTCTTTTTCAATAAATTTTGTAATGAATCACCAATGAATTTACTCTGTGATACCATGACAGATCAACATTTAAAGCTTCTGCTGATTATGTAGAGATCGTCTAGAATCTACAAAGGCGCCAACCAAATCCTATGATACTGTTTTGTCACTTGTACATGACAAATCCCCAGATTATTGAAATCTGGGGAGGTATATAACAATAAGGAACGTTATGACAGAAGGAATAAATTAGAGGGAGAGAAGGGTTTTGCATTAATTATTGATCAAAGAAACTTCCAGGGTGTATTCAGTGTAGTCGACCCCTTGCTGTTTGGAAAATTGACTCGTAATTGAAGTTTAATTATGATATAACTGTGAGGTCCAGAAGCCACAAAAGGTTTCACTTATGTCAACCCATCGATTTTGATTTTATCCAGTAGCAATTGGAACGTATAACATGCACTGGGAGGAAATTGGAAAAAACTTCTCCAATGAAAATCTCAATGGGTTACGATGTTTAATTTTTTTACGAAATTATTTGATCCAATTGATGGAAGATATTCCAATAGAAGAGCTACAAGAAATTTGGTGGCAACAAGAAGGTGCTCCTCCTCATAATTTGCAGGTTGTCACTGAATATCTGGATAGAACGTATAAAAAATAGATGGATTGGTAATAAGGGTACAATTCGGTGGCCGGCTCGATCCCCAGATTTATCACCACTTTATTTTAATATTTGGGGTTATTTGGAAGATATTGTTTTCACTACCCCCCTTTTGATTTGGATGATCTGAAAATGAAGATTCGACTAGCCTGCAGTAATATTACGCCTAATATTATAAGAGCGACTTGTTCGAGAGAACTGAATCGCCGTTTCGAAGCCTGTCTCATGTCTACTGGGCGACACTTTGAACAATGTTCATGACTTATATCTAGGTACTGTTTTTATGAATTGATACATCGAATAATATATATATTACATTGAAAAGAGAAACATGAATACCCTACAAGAGGTTATCTTGAACGATGGAAGATAGTGACTGAAGCGGCGTCCAGACAGAGGCAACAAGTGGCGACAACAATGTCAACTTTTGTCGTACTATGTTTCTTGTCATAAGGAACATGTCGCAGAAACAGGAAACCGCATGAACACATACACGAAACAGTTTTGAAGTTTTTTTTTCTTGTTTCATAAAACGTGTCGCAACTATAGGAAACCGGGTGTCTACACAGAAGAATACAATTTCGGATATACATTTCAGTTTAAGTGTTGTGTGGAATGAAGACGAAGTAATAATAGCTTCCGTTATTTTGGGTAAAAAGAAGCGCAAGCGAAAAAACTGCTGAGTACGGCTTTATTCACAAGAGAGGGCCCATGGAGGCGGAACAAATCTCATGGCAAGTTTGAATACCGACCATCAGTATTAACTTGCGGTGGTCACTTTAAAAACTTTTGACGAATGTCAAGCAGTGACTTTGAAATACTACTCAACGAAATAGGACCAATAATTACAGAAAGGACACAAATTAGAGACGTGCAATCCCTGCAAAAGAACGTTTGTTGGTTACATTAGGGTTCTTGGAACAGGTGATTCATACCACTCCATGATGTAACTTTTTGAAATATATAAGCAATCAATTTCACTTATAATTCCCGAAGTGTGTGACGCCTTGACTAAAGTACTTAAGGAGGAAGTGAAGGTAAGTGAAGTAAGTATTTGAGACAATTTATTTTAGACAAGTAGTAGATAGGTATAGTTCATCCATTATCAATTGCAGAAGCATAAAAAACAAGTCTTCCAGTCTTGCCGCGGAAGCCTTTGAGCAGCAGAGGCGGAGATAACTAATTTTATTTAGATATTTAAATATTTTGAAAATACGTTAAAATAAAAAAATATGCCATAAACGAGGAAGTATGTATTAATAGGCAATCGGATCATCATAATTCCATTTTCTCATGGTCGAAAAAAAGCCATATTTTCCATCAAAACACAACACAGCTATAGAATATTTTAGAACCTATTTCGATCCCAGACCAGGACGCTACTGGCTTTCATTTACTCACACCTCCTGAAACTGGTGATTTATTGGTCTCAACGTATAGACACACCTACAAGCATTATCATTGGCTTGCGTTACTCAAACAGCTGTCACTCAAGCCCACGTTGACTATCGGCTCTTTAGATTTCCTTACGATCTTCGGTTCGCCGACGGAGAATGTTTACGAGTACTACACTTTATTTTTCGTTCCGTTACTCGCATATACGCTCGTGTAAGCGAAGTGAGTTTTTGATTTGCTCCTTATAGAAACAGCTTCTGCAATTGAAAATGGTTGAACTATACCTAACTGTTTTAATTTTAATTGAACAATGCTTGGGATATCAAGTCGTTCTGGCGATTCTAACGACGTGGGAGCAGGTCTATTGCTGCTTTGAAATCCATCTGCACTGTCGGCTGATGGAGCTATTTTCAAAAACGTCGGCTGTGGTGAGAGAATGATTTGTGATTCATTTATATGCAAAGATGGTGATGGCATGGGTGTTCCTTCGGATGAGTAAAATTGTGGAAGAGAGCTTCGTGGCCCACTATTTGGATAGGCGCGTGGAAGATAGTCATATTTCCCCAAACCGGCTTTCCTTAAAATATTGGAAATTAATCGCTGCACTGCATCTTTCGCATGATCCGTGTTCAACTTTCTCAGTTTTGTAGCAACAAAATCGACAAAAATTTGACATTCATCCCTCTCCACTTTATTATCGTACATCTTTTTCATTATCAAATAAGCTTCCTGTCGTTATTTGTCACCTTCAGTAATCTTCATCTTTTTCAACATTTTTGAGGTCAAAGAGTCGGTTATGTTTTTCTGTGCATCGATCTTGTTTGAAGCATTATCTTCTGGAATGACCTTTGGAGAGGTAGGATATGCAGGATGTTGTACAGTCAAAGAAAAAATTGCTTTAGAAGAAGCTGGCTTTGTTATGTCTGCGTTTGAGACAACTTGCATGGGTTCTGGTATATTATTAGAACTTAAGTCACAGAATGATTGGCAGTGTTTTGAGAACTCTCGTCAGCCATCGTGTTCTGATTCTCTCATTGCGTTTCTTGAAAACGATCTTCCATGTCACAGGTTGCATCATCATCAGATGAACCAGTTGTATTTTCCTGTAAAAATACGATTTTAAATAATTTTGTTTTTTAATTTTCTCAATTGAAATATTATCTATAGCAAGTGAGTTTTGTTCTCGATGGACTTTTCCACAGTCTGTTGGAGTAATGGATGGAAAAAACATTATAATACAAGCTCCACATAAAAGTGGAAGCGAGTTTTCAGCATTGTTCTCTTTGCTGTAGCAGATGCAAATTACCAGATGATATACTACAATGTTGGAGCTCAGGGAAAAATTTCGGATGGAGGAGTTTTCGGAAGTACTACTTTCAGAAAAAAAATTTGGAGAGTAAATTGAATTTGCCGGCACCAACACAATTGCCTGGACGTGAAGAAGCAGTTCCTTATGTATTTTTGGGAGATGACGCATTCCCTTTATCTCCTAATATACTGAAACCATATCATAGGACTCAAGATAAAGGATCGCCCAGAAGAATATTCAATTATCGACTTAGCAGAGCTAGACGTGTTTCTGAAAACGTGTTTGGAATTTTATCTGCCAGATTTAGGGTTCTTCGGAAGCATTTACTATTGGAACCTAAGAAAGCCAAAAATGTGCTTGCATCTCTTTACATAATTATATCAGAGAATATATTGACTCGAAATACTGCTATACATTGAGAGGCACATTCGATTCTGAAGATAAGGACACGGGAGAAGTTATATATGGTAACTGAAAAAGAGAGGTAACAGGAGGATAAAAAAATTTTTTCTTGAAAAAACAGGGCGGAAATCAATGTTAGAAGCTCAGAATGTACGACAAGAATTTACGAACTTTTTCCAGACACCGATTGGATCAGTAATATGGCAAGAAAATTATTAATGTATGTACCATATTATTTTTGCGATAAGTATGTAATTTCGAAAAAAGTCCTAAAAAGTCCTAAAAAGTTACTTACTTGACTTTGTAATCCCCCTTCCCTACAAGGATTTACCTTGTTTTTGTCTTTCAGGAAAAACATATACTTATGGGAAAACTACTTTGAAATAAAATGAGATCCAGCGCACGGTTAAATTTTTAATTTTTTGTTTAACCTTCGATACTTCGAATTCTACAGCGAGTAATATTTCCTTCAGAGCATCGTGTCTTTTGTTTCCGCATTTGTGATTTTCATTTTTTGGGTTCCATAAGCACTCGGCTTCTTTATACATTTCTAGTAATAGTATTATCTCATCTTGTGTCCACAGGGCCATATTATTAACTAATGTACTTCACTACTTTTTTTTAAGTTTTATACACTGCACAAAAGAATACGAAATTAATGAAACACAAATCAGCTATATCTAAGAACGGCGACAAGCGACTGACTGACAAACCGTCCACACAAAAGAAAGGTAGTAGCAGTAGCGTGTTCCTCAATTTCCTTTGAAGTTTACCTCTCATCAAGCGAAACACGCGACACAGGGAAACATTGGTAGCGGCGACTCGAGCAACCAGAAACATGTAGAAAAAATCGGTTTCTATAAACTTGTCATTGTTGACAAAAGTTATACTACTTGTTGCCTCTGTCTGGACGCCGCGCCGCATAAAGTTTGTCTTTCACTCGCAGATGATTCCACATCTGATTTTATGAACATCCTGTTCATATTTTCAAAACAAATCAATATCTTTCAATTTCGCAATTGTTCAAAATGACTTTCCAGTCACTGAATTACATAAAAAAAAACTCAAAACTGCAACCATTATTTTGAACAGCCAGTATATTTTGACTAATTTTCATGTGATCTGATGCATATCCGAGGATTTCTCCTATAATTACGATACAGAGAGAATTCGTGTATAAGGTATCTTCAAAAATGGTCTTTCTCAAAACCTTACATTTCAAGGAAAAGTGCAATAACTCAACAACGCCGTAACCGAATTTCGAAAACTATACATGAAATGATATCAGAATTCAACGTAAAATCTGAATATGTAATGATATATAAGGTGCTCTATTGAAAGAAATAATATTTTCGTTTGTAGCACCTACACCAAAGTATATTTCAAAATTATACCAAAATTTAGCTTCTATGAAATCCTGAAACTTTTTCGGAAAACATTTTCATGAGTTTCCATCAGGAAGCCAGAACATGCCTGTCAAATTGAATTTGGGACTTCACTGCGAATCCCAGGTATATACAGACCTCTCGATTAGCATATCCGTTGTCGCTGTCGAAAGCGGTACGTAAAAATATTCATGTAAACGGAGAAAGATGTATTGATCTCGATTTCATGAGAGCAACAGTGAAAACAGTTTAGAAATATCACCCACGTGGAACAATAAACAGAGAATTTTCCGCTTGAACATTGGAAGGAATCGTCTGCCAGACCAAACCCGATCCATTTGATTTATCGAAATTACAACAATACCCGATGTTTCGTGTGTACACAGAGGATTTGCCCAGGGATCTGGCGGAAGATAACAGTCGTAGGTTTGTTGACATGGCAAAACTAAATAAACACCGAGATCAAATGATGATCCTGTTTTAGTCCAGAAGCGTTTCGTATAACTTCAGTAACAGACATTCTTATTTAATCAGTACCTTGACGGGGAAAAGGAACACTTCGATTTCTTCTTCAAGTAGTAGTTCGATGTACCGGGTGAACCTGAAATCGTTGAACACATTTGGTTGATGTGTTCTTTTGTGGAGGTACTAACAGTAATTTTCGATAAAAGTAATAAAACAATTTTCATTTCTTAAAAAAAAAAGTTTCAAATGTATTGTCCCAAAATTCCACTACCTCAAATAGAAAATTTCTTGGGAATGACAACACTGTTCGAAATAGTTGAAATGAACTTTTCTATTCACCCACCACCTCCCGAGCGAAAGTAAAATTCGGTATCTTTTCATGTTTCAATATTTTACAAAGTACACACTCTAACAATTTGGTGTAGAGATCCTGTTTCATGTATTTTTAATAACACAAATTATTGCAGTATTTATTTGAAAAAAGAATTTGTCGCAGAATAATCTTTTTTTCAGTATGTACTATACCATAAAAATAATATTGTAGTCTAACATCTGAAAATAGATGTACCATCACGGTATTCTTGTTGGATTTATATATATATATATATATATATATATATTTATATATATATATTTATATATATATGTATATATATATATATATATATATTGTTATGTTATGAAAAACCAGTTATATATTTCAAAAGAAAAAAAGGAAACAATTTCATAAAAAAACCATAAAAAGAATAATTACTAAATAGCTATTAATTCAAGAGATATTGTTTTTACATATTTTTGAAATTCTATTTCCTTTATGAAGCCTCTGTATAATATTAATAGATTAAAATATCCAAATACTATAATACAATCAATGTCATACACTGTCATAATGATTATAACCCATAATTGTTCAAGAGACAACAAAAAAAGTCTAGATTTACAAAATCATCCTGAATAAAATGTGATAAACAAAATTATAAGCTTGAAACATACAGTATATGAAATTGTATCTAACTAAAAGTAGCCAATGGGAGAACAACAAACTTCTTGATGACAATAGCCAATCAGGGAACAGTATGGTCAAATGTAAGATTTGAAATTGTGAGAAAATAAGAACGGTAAAGTGTCAGAGACAAATATCACTGAATATTGTACATAGTTTGTAAGAAAGGAAACATATTTTTATTTATAAGTTTTGACAAATAACCCCAAACAGTGAAAATGTGACAATAAAGTGCGCGAATTCAAAAATTCGAATCATAGGGAAAAAGGAGAGATGGTATCCAGGAGACGGAAAACAAAGCCAGAAGGAGATTGGAAATAATTTGAAAAAGAACGCCACGTTTGGTTTTGAGGGAAAGAAAAATTCATTAACTTCATCAATATAAGCAGCAAACGACATTACCTTTTTATGTACTCCATATAAAAATATTCCAAAGCTGATTTCTGGATTTGTATGGTTCCTTTTTGGTATTGGAGTTCCTGAGAGCAGTGGATTGAAGGGGGATCAAAATTCTTGGTGTGTATTGAAACAGCGACAGTTCCAGCGTCAGGTATAATTTTTTCTAGTGCACATCACGAACTGAATAACCTCACTAATAACTCATATCACATCAGAAGAACTTTATTTCATTTGATTTTGAACTATTAAAGAAATTTTCAACCTTCAAAGTAAAAGTGAGGTTGTGTATAATTTAGTCGTCACCTTTTCTCGTGATTGTGTTTAAAAATTTGTAGATTGACCATAGAATAAGTCATCTATCGTAGGCCAGGTTAATATAAGTTTTCCTGAATAAAGGAAAGAATTGTTTTTCGATACTTTCTAGTTTGTTTTCCACAATGATCTGCAACCGTACTTATAAACATTGAATAGATTGAAATTTGACAGAAGCAGTGGCTCAATTGCCTGAACCGGCTATCTGAGACAAGAGGCGTACCAACTGAGTTTTGTCGTGGTAAGAAAAGTGATAACAATTGGCAGCAACGTGACGAGGGAACTGTGACGTTAGCTAGGCAATTATTATTACATTGCAAAATATATTATACAAAGTGAAAATGAATTATCTATCACATATCTACAATTAGTATTCCAAAGTGGAATAAAATTTAACAACAATATTTTTACAAATCACATTTCATAACAATTTGGCTCACAACTACGAACAGAAATTATTAGCGATCATAATTTTATAACAACAATTAATTTGATATATCATCATTCCATAACATTTGTCTCCCAACGCGGGGTGAAATTAACAACAGTCATTAAACATTTTATAACAATTTATGTATATATATATATATATATATATTTCAAGAGTTTCTGAGTGGCGAAAATTGTGGAGGTACAGGTCGACCATTCTAACTTGGCCTCTGGGGTTTGGATGCGCAGTACATCGCCTAAGTATAGTCCGTGAGAAAATTTAAAACCTGTGATATTTTGTACATCCAACATCTATCCATCCAACAAATTTTTTATCTCCTAATAAAAAGATAATAAACAGGACGGAGATTCAGCAATTTTGTGAAGAACGATTGTTAATAATCACATAACAGAAAAGGCGGTTCTTACATTCAAAAAATTCGTAGAAGATATTGGCTATCGAGGTTGTACAGGAATTCAAAGAAACGTAAAGAAATCCGCAAAATTGGGTTTTGACGGAATTTTTTTAAGAATAATCGACGAATACTAATGGAATGCTTAGCATTGCATTTCTTAGAAGGATGCGTCAGTACCGAGAAGAAGAACGCCCTATAATATACATGAACGAAACATACATTCACTCATCACACACTCACGGAAAGGGATGGAGCGATGAAACTTTAGAAGGCTTACAAAAATCAATAATACTCGCATGTGGCGAAAATGGCTTTGTTCCTAGTGTCTGTATTAGATGGAAATCAAAAAGCACAAGTGACGACTACCATCATGACATGAATTTCGAGAACTACAAAAAGTGGGTTTTGGAGAAACTTATTCCCAATTTACAACCAAAAAGTGATAATTGACAACGCCTCATACCATAACAAACAACTGGAAACATCGCCAACATCATTTTCAGGCAAAGCGGAAATGCAAGAATGGTTAGGGGTCAGAGATATACCTTTTGATGATAGAATGTTAAAATCACAACTTTACAGCCTAATAAAAATCCATAAACCACAAAAGATATGAAACAGAATAACTATTTGATGCAAAAGGTCACGACGTATTGCAATTGCCTCCATATCATCCAGATCTGAATCCCATTGAGTTGGTTTGGCCTGAAATAAAAGAATACGTCGCCAGAAAAAAATGTGAATTTTAATTTTAACCATATTATTGAATATTGTGATGACTTCTTTAAAACATTCTCATCCGACAAATGAAAATCTCGGTGTGATCGAGCTGAACGGTTTGAGAAAAAATACACAGGGTGTAATCCAACCTCTTGCACACCCGTGATTGACGAGTGTATAATGCCATTTTGAAAATCTGTGGTTAAAAATATGAAAAAAATATTTGAAAACATGTTTCGTTCTTTTTAAAATTCGTCAAAATTTTGGGTAGTGCCACCCGCTTAATTTCAGGTGACCTACTCAGAGGCAAACTTTGGCAATTGACTCGACATTTGATTAATGTAGAATGTTGAACAGATTGTGTGGTAAATGTATACATTGCAGGCTGCCTGAGATAGATATTCAATTTCAAAGTTAAGAAAACAACTAACCTTGTTATATCCGAACTGGTGATGGAGTCAGAACTAGTTGACTTCATATTCTGCTTTGAGGCACTTATCATAATTATCACTTGTAAGAAACAAACAACACAAACAGTATTGGGAAGGGAATCATTCGCAATTGAATATTGTTTCCAAAAATAATATAACGACCATTGTAGTGATTCAGACAATCAGAACACGTGAACTGAACACTGTTGCCAGGCAACAAAGCAGAGTATGAATTCAATTAGTTCTGACTTCATCACCAGTTTGGATATAACAAGGTTAGTTGCTTTCTTCACTTTGAAATTGAATATCTCTCTCAGGCAGCCTGCAATGTGTACATTTACCACACAATCAGTACAACATTCTACCTTTTCAGATGTCGAGTTAAATGTTTATTGCATTCGGCAATTGCCAAAGTTTTCCTCTTGAGCAGGTCAAAATTTTGTAGAATTTGCAAAGAACACAACATGTTTTAATTTTTATTCCAGATTTTTAACCACTGCAATGCGTTATAAAATGGTATTATACACTGGTCATTCACGGGTGTGCAAGAGGTTAGATTACACCCTGTATTTCGGAGAAACCAATGATAGATATGGTTGTGGAACAGATTATCATCAACTTGGGCGAAAACGATAGTGATTACAGAAAGTGATGGAACTGATGGGTCAGGCGTACAAAAGGGCGATTTGTCTGGAATAAAGGAATTGAATGGATATGGTGTGGCTAAAACCTTAACTGTTTGAAATAGTAAAACCTACGTTAATTTGTTAATTTTATGTATAAATGTGTTTGTAAATTTTATTTGGAATTATAATATTCATTTAGGCTATAAACTGGATATATTCTTAATTATTCATTTGATTTATGTATATTCATGCAAATGCTAATTGAATATATGCTTTTCAGACACTGGCGGATCTGGGGAGGGGGGATAGTTCTGAATAGTTGATATTGGTTCAACAACCAGAGTCGATTCAGTGCTGAAACAACCAGTATGTTCAATTTGAACATTATAATACCCACGGTAATTAGGGAATTTGTTATGACATCTCTGGATTCAATCGCACGGGCCTTGGTGGAAAGATTTAACAAACTTTTTCATCAGAATCTGGAGGTTTTGTTCACAGAATTCAAAAGCGACCTGAGGTTTTGGAAGGCGAAGTGGGTAAAAACATCCGAAGAAAAACTTCCTATTCCTGACGAGGCTTTAGGAGCCCTTGCTCACTGCGATAAATGTTTCCTTTGAAATTATTATTACACTTCCGATCAGTATTGCCTCATCGGAAAGAAGTTTTTCTTCGTTGAGGCGAATAAAAAGTTGGCTCCGATCTACTATTTCAGAAGATATGCTATCTGGCTTAGCCATTATTAACGCCCATCTGGACATAGCGATCAATCAACAATTAGTTATTAATAGATTTGCCAACAGTGGCCAAAGACATATGGATTTTGTTTTATAAACAATAAATTGATAAGTTTATTATTGGAATTGTGGATTTGTGTTTTTGTTTGTTTCGTCACATTTTTTTTCCATCTTATTTATGTTATTGTTAACCGATTTCAGTTATTTATTTGCAATACGCAAAGGCCAAAGGTAAATATTTTTTTTAAAAAATAATTTTATAAAGTTTTTTTTCTGGCATGTTTTATTTTTGAGAGTTAATTATTTAAAATAATTGTCGAATTGTGTTTTTGTTTGTTTTTTGCAATATTTTTTCGATCTTATTTACATTATTGTTCACTGGTTTCAGTTGTTTCAAATAAAAAAATATATATATTTTATTTCATTCCTATGGATTTTATAACTTTGGTTACAAATTTCCATTAACTCATGCCCCCCCCCTGAAAAACTCCCTAGATCCGCCAGTATTTTCAGATGCATACCTACATATGTAATACAAATTTTGCCTGTATTGGCAATAAAACAGTTGTTTTGGAAATCATTTAGATGGAAACCATAGGTAATCAGCATGTTTCTTGAAATCAATAACCATAGATAATCAGACAATGTTTTAAATAATAAATTGGATCTGAATAAATCCCCATTGTTAAATCTATTCCATACCCAAATTTTTATCCGTATTCTTGATCAAGCTACCATGTAGCGAAACATGTCGAATAAATTTAAAAAACAGTGAAATTAAACAAATTGTTATATTTACCATTAATAATACTTCATTTTGACAGTAAGGAATACGCCTCCTTCAAACCTGTAATTATTATGTGAAACTCAATCCCTTAACCGTAAATTAATTACGAATAATTGTTACAGGGACAAGGAACTTTCCGTTGTCTGTCTCTGTTGCACAGTGACTCTTTCACTTTTTCTTTGACGCATCTCAGAATGGTCGACCTGTAAATGATCAAGCTACCATGTAGCGAAACATGTCGAATTAATTTTGAAAATATAGTGAAATTAAACAAATTGTTATATTTACCATTGATAATACTCAATTTTAACAGTAGAGAATACGCCTCCGTTAAACCCTTAATTATTATGTAAAACTCAATCCCTTGACCGTAAATTAATTACGAAAAATTGTCACAGGGACAAGGAACTTTCCATTCTCTGTCCCTGTTGCACAGTGACTCTTTCACTTTTTCTTTGACGCATCTCAGAATGGCCGACCTGTAAATTAGGTATTAATTTTTCTCGCAACCATGTTTTCGTAGTTTTTCGATTTCAGGGATAGAAAAGCGGCGATTATCACGAGGTGTTCCTTGCTAGTTCCATGAAATTTGTAGACAGTATATCAAAATACCCTTGGATAATTGATTAAAGTTCTTACATTCTCACTAAATCAATGTTTAAATAAATAAAAATAACAAATTTATACTGAAAAACGAGAATTTTTTCCTAAAAAAATCAATTTTGACAAATCCTTTTTTCGGTCGGTCGGTCGGTTTATACCTCAAAATGTGTGCCTAAGGCCTATTACATTCATAGATTCCACAACTACGTATAGAAGGCTAGTGATATGCACGAAAAACGGATGTTTTCAAGTTCTTTCTATTTTGATCGTAAGAAGTGACAATTCGAAATGGAAAGTATAATTTGATGCAAAAAGTGGTGGAATACCATTAACCCACGGTCTTGAATTCATCAACCTATATGAAAGAGTAGATGATTTTGCTGTAAATATGAAAAAAAAAAACAATCCTGAGTTTTCAAGAGGAGTTCGTCACTATTTTCAAGAAATTTGTAGACAATATATCAAAATACCCTCGAATAATTGGGTAAAGTTCTTTTATTCTCACGAGTTCTTGATCGATGTGGAACAATGGATGGATGAATTGCTTTGACATGAATGAGCCTTTTTCCTCAGAATAGTGTGGCAAATTTGTCACGAGAGGCAGCACTTGTGGTAGGGACAAACATCAAACCTTCTCCATTTGAGATAGTGTTATTTAAGCGATACAGTTAAATTATTTAAAATAATTAAGTAAATAAAAAAAATATAATAACCGCAATGCCAACAAAACATTGTAGTTTTGCGATCTGTACTTCGGATAATCGATATCCAGTGGAAAACGTGTTTTTTACCATTCGTAAAACCTCACATTGGTGGGGTTGGACGTAATAAATGGATCCATGCCTCGAAGAGAGTGGATTTAACAGAAAAAAACATATTGGTGGTAAAGGTCCAACTGAAGGAAATTATGATTTAGTTCCTGCAACAATTAGTAAGGAAGGTTATTATAAAACAATTAGAAAAATCAATGTTTTCAACTTTCAACGTTTATCAAATAATAGTCTGTGTCTGTGTCTAACCTCTCTATTGGTTACTGAATCATATTCACTGTAATGTATTAAATGTACCTTAATTACCAAATATATTTAACTCATTTTTCATTCTGAAATCAATATAAAAATTAATTAATTATTATAAACTTCTGATATCAGAGTTTAAAAATATCGCTACATAATAACTAAACCTTGCGTACTGACTTGTCAATTATTAATTTTTTTTTCCGGAAATTTCAAGATTACGACAAGCAAGCCACCGCTTTAATGTTGCTACATTATCCTTCACATTTGCAAAATTCAATTTGGCTCCTGGAACGTCGTCTTCTGTAAAAACATTTTTTATGATTATTGTTACATGTATTTTAATGTGAGTTAGGTAATATTTGTCCCTACCGGACTGCTAGCGCTGCTAGTGGGAAATTTTTTGTACTTGAAGAAAAAGGCTCATTCTATATCACGTAGTCTGGTGATTGATGATCTCAATACATTAGATGTTGAAAAGGGATCGGACCCTGATAGAATACCTGCTATATTTATCCAATCTTGTCTTTAGCCAAACGATGGAAATTCGCTCAAATTGCGCGAGTCTGTCAAATTGGTCGAAAATATGATTTATCAAATTATAGACCAATTCCTTTGCTGAGTCTGCTGGGTAAAGTTTTTGAATCAATTGTAACCTCGGAACTTTTTTTCTAAGGTCTTCGATAAGGTGCACTTTCCGACCTTGATGGCAAAATTTCAGTGTACGAGACCATCTATGGGAGTTTCCAAATTCCTACATTGCCAACAGATATCACTATGTCGCGTTGAATGATTTGAAATCAGATTACATCTAGTGACCCCCTTATGGTTCACACCTAGGTCCGCTACTTTTTTAACATTTTTTTAGGCGACATGGAAAAATGTTTCAGTACCTAAAAAATCCTGTTATATGCGGATGACATAAAAATATAGACAGAAATTAAAAAGACTGGGACTTCCTAGACCTTCAGGTATGAGTCGGTTTTCCGAGTACTGTGCACGCATCAGGTTTTTCTCAATTCAGAGAAATACTCTCAATTAATCTTTACAAGATGTTCCACCCCATCGATAGCTCAAATATATAGTAACAATCACCTATTGAAATCTTTTAACGAGGTGAGGACAAAAAACTCTCCTTTATTTGGTAAGCGTTAAGAGCTGTGGGTTTTATCCTGAGGAATACCGAATCACCTATCTGCCGTAAACCTTGTACAATCCCATGGTGGGATCCATATTGGAATTTAGCAGTACCATATGGAACTTAGTTTATGATCATGAATACTACGTATCGAACATGTTCGAAAACATTCGTCAAACACTTGAATTACAAATAATTTTGTCATCGACACTTAATCTTAAATTCCACAAATTCGAACGACTTTTTCTCCGTAGGTAATTTTCTGGTATATTTTTTGTTTACAACATCTTCGTCGAAGTTTTTGAACTCATGAATACATCGGGATTTGAATTAACTCACTTTCGTAATCTGCGCATGCGTGTAACTCGTTACTGTGGTTAGAGTTACCTAATTGTTGATGAAGTTTTGACACGCGCATACATACAGTGCTTCTCAAAAGTCCGCTCCCCCCTCTTATTTTTGGAACGATTATACATAAACAAGTGAAATTTGGAAACTGAATATTGAAGGTTATAAGCTTCCCTACTAGTGATGATAGATGACGAAATCGTCAAAGATGACGTCACAAGGCCATTGTGACCAATAATTTTGAAAGGAACCCTACAGCAAGCGACACCTCTTTTAAAAGGTACCGAAAAAACTTATTCAATGATACTAATTTTGTTTGTGTTTATGGCAGTTTTGGCAACTTGCTTTTAAAAAACGCAAAGCTGTGATGAATTAAATCAGTTAATACTAAAATTCCAGATTCAAGCTCTGCCTCTGGATAGTTGTCAAATGAGCTGACGTTTTTGTTAGTCTCCCTAATTCGACGTTTTTGTAATTGTCCAAGTTTTTGTACATTTAATAATTTGTGTATTGTTGATCGAACGTTTAACTGTTTTAGCAGCTTTTGGTACTTTTAATATTTTTGTACATTTTAATAATTTGTTAAACTGTTGTGAGCCGAACGTTTAAGTGCTTCAAGAAGCGAAATGGTACGTGCTTTAAGTGATAAAGTAGCAGCGATCCTAATTCTTGGTGAAACTGGACAAAATATTCATGCAGCAGAACGTATTTTCAATGAGAGGTTTACCGATCGCCCCGTTTCGAGGACTTATCTAAGGGATTTTCTTCGTGAGTTTGAAATAACGGGTAGTATTAATGATGCGAAACGATGTGGCAGACCACAAATTTCTGATGAGAAAAAAATTGATATACTGGCAGAAGTAATAATTAGTCCTACTTCTTCAACAACTCACGTTGCATCCACCTGTGAAGTCAGTCGAAGTACAGTACACAGGGTGTTGAAAAAAAACAAATTTCATCCATACAAATTAAAAATGGTTCATCAACTCTCAGACGACGACCCAGACCGAAGACTAGAATTTTGTGAAAATATGGAAACTAAAATTAACCAACAGCCAGACTATGTCAAAACAATTTGTTTTAGTGACGAAAGTACTTTCTATCTAAATGGAAATGTAAATACACAGAATGTGAGGTATTGGAGTGACGCAAATCCTCACCTGTTTCGTGAAACACATACCCAATTTCCCCAGAAGGTGAATGTTTGGGCAGGTATCCTGGGAAACCACATCGTTGGGCCTCTTTTTCAAATACTAATTTAACTGGTGAGGTTTATCTGGAGCTGTTGCAAAACGCAATAGATCCGTTAATCCTTGGAATTTTGGAAGATAATCCAGATGAATTCGGCAATTTGGAAATAACATTCCAACAGGATGGTGCTCCTCCACACTATTACGGTGCAGTAAGACGATATTTGGATGAGGAGTATCGTGGTAGATGGATTGGACGACGAGGTTCAACGGAATGGCCAGCTCGGTCCCCCGACCTCACACCTTTGGATTTTTTTCTGTGGGGATACCTTAAATCGAAAGTTTACGTCAGTGAACCTGACAATATTGACGTTTTAAAACAATGTATTGTTGCAGAATGTGAGGCTGTTGCCGCAGACACATTTGCAAAAGTACGAGAAGAGTTTAAAAATAGGATATTTCACTATCAGGAAGTAAACGGAGTTCACTTCGTGCAATTTCTTCAAGTAGATACTGATTCTTAAATCTGTAATTAATATCATACTGAATGGAATTTAAATTTTAATGTTTACTAATGAGCCATTGAAACTGCCTTAAACACAAACAAAATAAGTATCATTGAATAGGTTTTTTTCGATACCTTTCAAAAGAGGTGTCGCTTGCCGTAGGGTTCCATTTAAAATTATTGGTCACAGTGGCCTTTTGACGTCATCTTTGACGATTTCGCCATCTATCATCACTAGTAGGGAAGTTTACAACCTTTAATATTTAGTTTCCAAATTTCACTTGTTTATGTATAATCGTTCCAAAAATAAGGGGGGGGGGGAGAGGACTTTTGAGAAGCACTGTAGATATTGGTGGAAACTAAACATGCGAGAAATTCAATGGGAAAATAATATCTCATACTCAGAGAAAATATTAAATTCTCTAACGATACCAACAATATTACAACAATAGAACTGCATATTCAGACTCACTTATGTTCCCTATTCAGTTCATTTCCATTAGTAGAAAAAGTATAGTATACAACTTGTTCGAAAATTGCCTTATACACTTGTGTGACACCTCTATGGAAAGTAATATTCTCAAAACTTGTACAATACAATATTCACATGTCCCATCACTGAAAATATTGGTACAATGCAAGCCAGAATATGTAAGAAGTTATCCTATAATTCACAAAATCTGAAAAGGAGAGTTGAGTGAAAAGAAGAACTACTAGTCCTACGACTGAGAACATTATACTCGAAATATTTCACATTCAATTTATGTTAGTTTTACCAGAAAATAAAATATATGAAACAAAGTTTCTGCCTTTATTCTTCAACTTGCTTACCATGTTAATACTCATGTTCAACAAAGGCAAATTCCATTTGAATTCCCGTGCATTTGTAAATACATGCAAAATAGATGCATGCGAAACCAAGCTTCTGAACAAGGAACTTCAACTTCAAATGTACGTCATATCCCTTTCCAATTTCCAAGTAACAGAGAGTAATGATGAAGTATTCAAATTCATGTATAATATTATGCAACTTCCGATAATTATAGTTCCCTCAAAATACTACATCAGCATTGAACCCAATTACATTTTAATCCATAAACTTTTAAATCAAAAGCTGCACACATTAACTCATTAATTAAATGACAATCGATAACTGACACTTTTTTATAGTCGAATAGAGCTATGACATTACTCGAAAAGTTCTACAAAATCAAGTTATAGCTTGTCAGTTATGATGAACCATTGAAAATCATGGTTTTCATAGAAATTTTTGATTTATATTAATTGAATCAATATATGACTCTATATAAATATTCCTATTGCTTCTATTGATTTTCGTTAAAAAAAATAAACCAAGAAATCACGTTTTTCATACTTCGAAACTGAATATTACTCTGTCATTATGACAGTTTCATCCTCTGAAAATATTTCCTGATATGATACAACGGGAATATACAGCATGTAATCTAACCTCTTGCACACCCATCAATGACTCAACCGAGAAGGGTTCTGCAAATACGTTGAGATACTTAAAAAAAAAGAGGATAAAACCCTGCATTAAACAGAAGAGGAAAGCCATGGGCTACTGATTACAGCAAGTTCCATCCTTACATGAAATTCACTTGAATCTACCAGAAAGAACTACTTACGCTTATACCACATCTATGTAAAATCCTCAAGGCACTTCGAGTCCAGGCAAATATACCAACCGAATGTTAGAAGGTGAAACTAGTCTGACCCACCGGTTTAAGCTGTTCGATGTCTGTCAGTCAGTCAGGAAAATTATTATCTATTATAATTTATTCTCACAGAAATATTCCACAATTTATGATATACATTAGATTCAGAATTGGGACTTAGCTCTTGTGCCTAATGCACTGCAACCTTCGCAGATCTGTTGTGGATCTCCCTGTGATTTTTAGGTAACACTCCCATGAGACCCCACAGCCTTGAGAGCAGCTCTTTCATATAACTTACAACCTCCGGTTTCTCCTTTCCATATTGCAGGTACTTTGGCCTTTTGTAGCCTACACTGTGGCACAGGATTTGCAATGCGGTTTCCCTATCTTCCTGGCAGAACCTTCATTGGGTTTCTTCTGCCGGAATATTGGGTTTCTTCTACCGGACCAAGTGAGCTTATATGTCTTTTGAGCCGACAATACCTCATTAGCTGGCTCACCATTTTTATAACGGCCGATGGTGGCTCAGCAGTTCTGCTATCACTTTGGCTTGTCTTTATTCTTGGTTCCGAAATTTCACGGCCCACGATGGATTCTTTCTCTCCGTCTTGGGCTAATGCGTCGGTCTTCTAGTTGGTCCGGCATGCCTCCTGTCTGTACACGCAGTCCGGTGTGACCCTATTTTGTATCTCCCCAATGAAGTATCCTGGAACTCTATTGCATGTTATCCTAATTTATTTGGAATAATGATACCCCTTTCAATCCCGTATACACCGGTTCCGATACCTTTGTTCATCTTTGAGCTGTGTGAGTACCAGGCCTGCTCCGCTTCCATGGGTTAGTCCGCTCTCCCAATCATTTTGGCCGAGTGTTTTTTGTTCACATTTTTTTGTGGAAACTATATTTCCAACTGGCATAGTTATCCACTGGTATAGTTTTTGATAGTATATCCTGTGTTCGGCTTATCGGAGTGTGCCTCTGCAGCAGTCTGTGAATTATGAACCTTACTTCTCCATGGATGATGTGGTTGTAGACTGGGTAAAGCCTCCAAGGCCCCTGTTGGGGTTGTTCTTATGACTCCAATGGCACTCAGGCATGTAAACCTATAAGATCCTAATTAACAGCCCTTGGGTCTTTGCTCACTACGCTACTATACCGTACCGTATGGGTCTCGCAATCCTTGTGTATAGCTAAAGGTTCATATTTGGGTTCAAGCTGCAATTTTTCCCACACATTCTTCTGCAGATCCTTCCTGGCCTTATGTGCCTTTTTTTGAATTTGAAAATTCCATGTGAGCTTTTTGGTCACAAGTTATACCTAGATACTTGATTTCCGTGGCGAATAGAAACTTTTCTCCATTGACAAAGGTGATTTGAGGCCTGTTAGTGTTTTTTTTTGGCGGGGCGATTTACTGATAGTTCGTCCTGTGCAGCCTACTATATTGAGTTTCTTCAGTGTTGTTCTGATGTGATTTCTGTTAATCGTGTTTCAATGGTTATTGCTGGGTCATCTGCATATCCTAGGTAAGGACTGTCATCTTCGGATAGTTTCCTGGGGGCAACCGTCCATTAGTGCTGGTTATAGAGCACCTTCAGAGGACATCCCTTACTCCCAGAGTCGTCATTCTCGGTCTTCTTTCTAGTCTGAATTATTTACAAGGAAAGTGCTGTTATTTCTTTGTCGTTCAACGACTTGAATAAAAGGCTGTTCAGATCGTTCAATGCCTGGTTTGTCGCTATTTTAGGCTGGGACGCGTATTGGTGAGGGCCGAGTGATCGTTCGCTAAGTACAGGATTCTTCATCATATTCCGTCTACTTTGAGCAGGAATGTGTTACCAAATAATTGCGAAAGTTTCTAGGGGTGATCCCTTGTCGAAACTTAAAAGGAGTCTTTCATGTAAACAAAAGCTCTTATGCCTTCCCTTGAAAAGTTACATGATTCCAAAAATTAATAATTTTTTTTGTAATTGCTGCAGAGTTGAAGAAATGGCATGTTCTACCAATAAAAAAACCGCCTATGGATATTTTATTTTTATTTCTTCGTGACCTTTTAAAGGGGTGAAACATGCAATCCCTATTCAATTTTTCACCAGAACTTTTCAACGAAACAAAATTTCTCAATTAAACAATATGTGTTGAAAAGAACGATTCATTGCAAAACTTTTTTAACTTCTGTGTTGTGTCCGTAAAAGCAATAGTTTCCTGATAAAAAATAAAATACAACATTGTGCATGAACCGATCTTCTGTGAATGGAATCGAAAAAATCTAGAAGGTGGCTGTCACATTTTGTTTGCACAACTTGTGACTTCGTAGTATTTTGAAATTATTCCGCTTGTTTTAACTTTTAATGTATCAGTACCATGTTTTGTTTTAATAGAATATCGAATTAAAAATACAAACAAAACAAAATTATGTGTATTACAACAAAGAAAAAGGCATCAAGATCAAACGGAACAGAGTTATGAAAACTGCTCGGAATGACCGCCTACAACCATTAGACAGGAATCAAGTCTTCGTCTCATAGACTGGCGCAAACGTTTAAATATTCCTGGTGTGTTTTGGATTGTCTCGCAGGCTGCAATGATGCGGTTCCTTAAATCATTCACACATTCAATGGGGGTCGTATAAACCAAGGACTTCAGGTGACCCCAGATGCAAAATTCCAAGGGGTTTGAGTCTGGAGATCTTGGAGGCCAAGGTTGAGGTCCTGCTATGCCTATCCAACGATTTGGATACACGTCGTCCAAGTACTGACGAGCAGTTATGCTGAAATGGACAGGCGCACCATCGGGCATAAACCACATTCGTGGTCGAATAGCTAGTGAAACATTTTCAAGTAAAATGGGAAGCTGCTCCTGGACAAAGTTTGTATAGGTTGCAACGGTAGAAAATACGGTCCAATAATATTTTCGCCAATAATTCCGACCCACAGGTTAAGTGAAAATCCATATTGATACCGACCTTCTTGAATTGCATTTGTAATCTCTTACCTTGAAAAGTTGGATTCGTCAGTGAATATTACGTTTTCTAAAAATTGAGCATTTTGGGTAATCATTTGAAGACTCCATTGACAAAAGTCTACTCGATGGGGAAAATCTCGCGGCAAAAGTGCCTGGACTCGTTGAATATGGTAAGGATACAATTGGTGATCCTTTAAAATTTTCCAGATTAGTTTATTGCTAACATTAAGTGTGTTAGCAATTTGTCTTGTACTTAATTCCGGACGATCTTCAATCATATTGAGAACCTCTTCTTCCAGTGCCACCGTTCTTATCACTCGTGGACGACCACAATCAGTTGTTCGTTTTTGAAAAGTCCCTCTTTCACAGAGACGTTGGTGGAGATGTGCAAAAATTGTGTGATGAAGTATCACACGCTGAGGATACATCTCTGCATAGAGCCGTCTAGCTTCCAAATAATTTCCATTGGCACAACCATATATAAAATGGATATCATATTGAAGATTCAAAGACACCCCTGAACTTTCAACTACCACATAGAAATCAAAGCGACTTGACAGCCACCTACTAGATTTTATCGATTTCAAAATACTACGATTGAAGTCACAAGTTGTGTAAACAAAACGTGACAGCCACCTACTAGATTTTTCCGATTACATTTACAGAAGATCCGTTCATGCACAATGTTGTATTTTCTTTTTTTATTAGGAAACAATTGCTTTTACGGACACAACACAAGAGTTAAAAAAGTTTTGCAATGAATCGTTCTTTTCAACACAAATTGAGAAATTTTGTTTCGTTGAAAAGTTCTGGTAAAAATGGAATAGGGGTTGCATGTTTCACCCCTTTGAAAAATCACAACAAAATTTAAAAAAATATTCATAGATAGCCTTTTTATTGGTAGAACATGTCCGAAAAATGCAATTTCTTCAACTCTTTTCAGCAATTTCAAGAAAAAAAAAACTCATTTTTGGATGCGTGTAACTTTTCAAGGAAAGGACTAAGAGCTTTTATTTATATGAAAGACCCCCTGTAATTTTTGACAAGAAACCACCCCCTGAAAATGTTTGCACTCATTTGGTAACACCCTGTATAACGTAGGTGAGTATTAGCAAGGATTTTCAAAAATTCATCACCTACGGGTGTTCAAAGCACACAGCTCAAACCGGTGGGTCCAGAGGCATTAAATTTTGTACAAGAGATGCTTATATAACATAGGTGAACACTAAGAAAGGATTTTCGAAAATTCATTCCCTTAGAGGGTTAAATAGGGGGTTAAAACTATTTAGACTCCGGTGGGTCTAGAGGCATTAAATTTTGTACAAGAGATCCTTATATAGCGTAGGTGAGCACTAAGAAGGGATTTTTGAACATATATTCCTTGAGGGGGTTGAAAATATACAGCTTTAACCAGTGGTTCAAGAATCATGAAATTTTGTACGAGAGTTCTTTATATATAGTAGATGAGTCTAGGAAAGAATTTTTGAAAATACGTCCCCTGAGGGGGTTAAATTGGGGGTTGAAAATATACAGCTTAAATTGTGACCTCCCAATGACATTTTACACAGGAGTTCCTTATATAACGATTCATCCCCCAAGGAGGTTCAAAATATCAGGTATTCAATATTTTTCCTGAAAATAATTTTGTATATTTCTATACTTTCAGTTGTATTCATAGTTGTTTCTGTTACTGATGGGAAATAGTCTTGGGCACACGGCTAGTTGTGGAATATTTCTCTAAGAATGAATGATAATAGTTGATTTTCGTACAATAATTCATGACACTTTTTTTTCTGTAGGAATATGAGAAGTGTAACTGTTGACATTTCCGTTGGTTTCGGTGTGACTAGCATGGGCTTTTTCATAATGAAAATACAGTATAATTACAATATGTCCCGAGTATCAAGTCTCAGGAAAACTAGTTGAGTACAAGATTAAAGACATTTTTGAGTCAACCTGAGTATAATATAAATATATAATATATATATATATATATATATATATATATATATATATATATATATATCAAATAGAGGGATACAATTTTACTGGAAAATTTTCAGTTGCTTATGAGTGGCACATTTTTTATTGTTGAAGTTCCTCTTCTAGAATACCTAATGACTTACTTCAGAGAAAAATATATACTAACTGTAAATTATCATTTCCATTGATATTGACAAAAATTCCAATGTACACAGCCAATATGGAGAAAATTACACATGCAAGGGCCACCGTGGCGAATTTGTTGACAAATTTCACTCCAACAAACACTATCAATCCCATCACCAGCAATAGTCCTGTACCGTAGACCCGGAAGTTGTTGAACTTCACCGTATCATCAGATATATCACCGAACAACGTGAGTTTGTCTGTTATGTACATCTGTAAAATATGGTTGTGCAATTTTCTGTGACATGAAATGTATAGAAGGCCCTCCCTGTTGATTAATATTCCTGACTTTGGTGTGTGTTGTACAAATCAAATCACTTTAATGATCCTGTGGAACTTAAGAAATATAAGAAGTCAAATCAGACAACCTCCCTCTGATTAACGCCTGCTAAAATTCGCACAATCATTTCATGGGCAATAAATACATTTGCAGCAATTGAGGAGGCTCCCCAAACGCAAACGCCATATCTGATTCTTGGTTCAATATGCGCATAATAATAGTTTACTAACTGTTCAGTGGTCAAAATCGACTTGAGATTTCGTATCGAATACGAAACAGAACTTAGTTTTGATATTAGTTTATTACAGTGACTCTTCCAGTTCAGACAGTTGTCTACCGTGAGTCCCAAAAATTTACATTCATCGGTTAGAGAAAAAGTCTTCACATTCAAATTGATTTCTACTTGGAACAGATTTTCGTCTGTTGTGAAACCTCACATATGAAGTTTTAAGAGAGTTGAAATGAAGTAAGTTAGCGCCACACCAGGAAGCCAAATTATTCGACACTATGTCGTTGTCTGAAATCAGAAGTGATGTGTTATCTGCATTCATAACACATGCAGTATCAGCGACCGTAGCCTTAACATCATTACATGATATAAATAGCAGCGGTCCTAACACTGATCCTTGAGGTACTCCAACAGTCAAAGTTTGAGTATCAGAATTGAATTGATTATGACTCTTATCAGATCTATAATTCACCGGAACAAATTGACTCCTGTTTCTAGTGGAAGACTATCCAGTCCTTATTCCATACGAATATAATTCATTTAACAAGGTCGTATTATCTGCTGAGATCACAAAATATTCCAATAGGGGACTCACCGATCTCGATACGCGCAATCTTTTTTGAGTGGTGATAGTGGACACATTAGATCTAAAACGACGTTGAATGGGGGAGATAATGTTATGCATATTCAAATATTTTTGACAAACTAGAGGGAACTGTGATGTGCCTATACTTTTCTAAAAGATAAGAATCCGATTTTTTGTGGACTGTTTTGAAGGACAGATTGACCAAATGAGCCGAGGGATGAATAATATATTGTGGATTTTTTTCTAATAAAGAAAGAACATTGGAATTAACATCTGAATGTTTTTTGGAGAGGTATCGGAATTCTGTTTTCCATATTTTGGGTTTTCTCTTCCCCTGGAAGTAAACATTATTATTATATGTCCTGAGAAGGGCAAATTACTAAATTTGCCCCGATACGTTACTGCGTATTCTGGATTCTAAAATAAAATAAGAAAATTTCAAATTTGTCAGTAACGTACCGTTTAAAAATTATTTGCCTTAATATTTTACAACAAAAGTAATATTGGAAAATTCTAAATACAAAATATACTTCCTTTGATGACGTTCCGGGAATAATGTTTAGAAGAGAAATAAAACTTTTCGTACTCTAACATTACTATAAATACAGTCTCAATCCTCCCCAAAGTTTTTAGCCGAACAGAAACAAAATAGTTTTTTTGATTTATTTTTAAGTTATATTTTCATGTATCTCCCGCACTTAGCCTTCTGCAATGCATATGTAGTGCAATAATGAAAAAACAAATTGCCAAAACTACACATTATTATTTAAATTTTAAAGAACTGCTCTTCGTTTTACCAACAAATTTTTCATATACTTAGCCTTCTGGCAATTGACAGTCAAGTTTTTTCAAGCCACAAATAATATAAAAACAAAATCGCCAGAATGGCACCTTAACATTAAAAGTACTAGGCACAGATATAAGGGGGTTTCTAGGCATCGATAGAATTTGCTGAAATTTTAAAATGTTACACCAAAGGTATAATAGAATAATTCTTCGCGACCACGATAGCAATTGCATTAGTTGATACAGGGTATAATCAAAACTTTCTACTTCTTTTCTACTTCTTGTCTTGTAATAAGCGATTTTAATATAATAGCTTGTAATACGATTATCAAGATCTTAATGCAGAATTGACATTTATGAAGGAACCTTCCAATTAAAATTAATCCACCCCCATTTAGGTGTAGTTTGTACTTGTGATTTCTCTAATAACTTTGCTGACCGGGTATTTCCAGCTAAGATATTCCATTGAAACACTGAAATGTAGATTGCACGAAATATATTTTGTGTCACCATAAAAAAATTCAAATCAGTCTTGGTTGACCGAGGGTTTTCGGCGAAAATGATTACATAAAACATATTATTTGTGCCAATAAAAAAATCCAATCAGTCCTCTCATTGAGGTAGTTTATATTCGAGATTTTTGGAAGAACTTGGCTGACCGGGGATATCCAGTGAATACATTTTATTGAAACGCTGGAATATATTATTCTTGCCATTATAGGGAAAACTCACATCAGCTATCTTGTAAGGGCAGTTTACACTTGCAATTTTCCTAAAAACTACTGACCGAGGAAACAAATATTAGAGAAAAAACCTTATAATAAACAATTCAGTCTCATGATTAATATACTTGCAAAATAAAATAAAAATAGATTTCCAATAACTACATCCAATTAAATAATTTTGGGAGAACCGCATTGAAAATAATATATATATATATATATATATATATATATATATATATATATATATATATATATATATATATATATATATATATATATATCAGAATTGACCATACAAATTCAATCTTATAATATTAAAAAATATATGAATGAAATGCAACTTAAACAAACAATGGTCAATCTCGAAGACGATAGTTACATTTCAAAATATTCTAATTTCAATGCATTTTACAACATTGTTAGTCAAGTGCATGAGGGTAATAAAGTGCATAGGTACAGTATATTGAAAAAGTACCGTTTAAATAGAATAACGGTGAACTGTTAGTTATGTAACACGGGGTATGTTTTCCATAGAATTTTATATCTATATTTCATAAGTATATTAATCATAAGACTAAATTGTTCATTATACAGTTTATTTCCTAATGTTTGTTTCCTCGATAAGCAGTTTTTAGAAAAATCGCTAAGTATGAACCACCCTTACAAGGTAGCTGATGTGATTTTTCCCTATAGTGGCACGAATGATATGTTTTGTTCCATCATATTCCAGCGTTTCAATAAAATATATACATTGGATACCCCCGGTCAGCCAAGTTCTTCCAAAAATCTCTAAACAACCCCCATGAGGGGACTGATTGCAATTTTTTCATGGTGGCACAAATAATATGTTTTATACAATCATTTTCTACCGTTTCAATGAAATATACACCGGAAAGCCTCGGTCAACCAAGTTTCTCGAAAAACTATCCTTATGAGGGGACTGATTCGATTTTTCTTATGGCGACACAAAAAATATATTTTGTGCAATCTACATTCCAGAGATTTCGGCTGGAAATCTCCGGTCAGCAGAGTTATTAGAAAAATCACAAGTACAAACTACCCCTAAAAGGGGGTTGATTGAAATTGAGGCATAATAATGTTGAGGTCGCTGAAAATTTTCACGGCCATGGCATACACCTTATTTTTCGTGCAATCCTCATTGAACTAGATAATTGCAAATAAATGTATTATTGCTTTAAAATCAACAGCAGTTCAATTTAATTAACAAAGTCATAGCGTTGCTATGGAAATTTTATGTTTGAATATATACAAAATATTTTGACAGTTCTTGAAATATGTCTGATACTGATATTTTAGTATATTTCACTCCTCCAGAGCTAAAAAGTATTGTAAACTCGGCGCTTTCCGTTTTAATATCTGAAATATCCAAACTGCAGTACGAAAAATGTTATAGCGAGTTTAAAGATTGGTGTGACAAACAGAATGTCGTATTTTAGAAATGTCCAAGTGACGTTTGGTTTGGCGGCCGTCGCTATGGGTAACGGCCGCAAAATTGAATTGAAGGCGAAATACTCACTTCGCGAACGATTGCACAAACACATTTTTTCACAACTTTACCGACTTCTGGCAACGTTTAATCCCAGACCTAGACTTCTGGCAAATATTTCACGTAATTTCTACAGTTAAAAGCTATAATACACAAAATTTCAGAACTGCACTCAAAAGTTTTATTTTGATTGAAAATTGACGCGTTTGACCGCCCGCCCACGCTTCCCTCCCTGGAACTGACTTCTGGCTGCAGTGCTACGTGCTTGTCATCTAGTGGGAAAGGTTTTTATGTAAAAATGTCCTTTGCACCTCATCATTTTTTATTTTTGTAGCCAGCTCTGGCCATCGATATCGAGACGATGGTTCTATTACTTATCTACGGTGGATATACCAGTTTTCATTCATTTCATGGCAGCCTTGTTGAAATCAATGAAAATAAGAGCTCATTGAGGTAACACCGAAAGCCTTTATACTAGGCAATATAATTATGTTACTAGTGCAAGAAGTGAGTGTTGTCGATATTGGCCTGATTTGCAATATGTGTGTACAGAAGAAAATGATACGATGTATCTGTATTGTAGTGGAGTTTTCGTCCACCGTTCGATTGGTTCTTTTCATAAGACAATTATTGAAACACAACACAGAGTTTTGCGGATGAGTTATCATGTTGACTCGTCCCAAACCTGTTATTAATTGTAAACACCACACACAAAAATCAAAAATATTAATCAACAAAACACAGTTTCAATTCAAGCCAAGAAATCCATCCTTCAAACCCCTATCACAATAACTCAAACGACTCACCAATATGATTTCAACGGCACCAACGATGTACATGGCTCCAGCTAAGGTGGTACCCGTATAGAAGAGCATGCCAACTGCTCCACCAAACTCTGGCCCTATCGATCTTGATATCATGAAGTAACTCCCTCCTCCCGGTACGACGCCGTTGGTAGCAATCGCCGACATCGATATGGCGGTTAACATAGTTACACAACAACAACAAAGAACAATAAGGAACCCTTGTAACGCACCGGCCGTACCAACAACCCACGTTAAACGGATAAACAAAATGACACCGAAAATATTTTGGATGCATGGGAGGTAGACTCCGATGAGGGTGCCCATCCGAGCCCCACCTCCAGTGGGTCTAGCATCCGGATCGTTTGACGCAGGGGGTATGGTGTTCGAGTAGTTTGCTAGGGAGCTGATTAGGGTGGATACTCGCGGCCTGTCCTCCATCTCTTCGGAGTATAAGTACAGGTTGGTCTCGTAGCCGGACATTTTTTCTGACACGAATGGTTGATCGTCCGTGCCATCTCCTAGAACAAAAAAAAATATATATTAGAATACTGTCAATCTGCCCCGCGGAATTTATAACTCTAGATCTAGATACCTCTTATTTGTCATTTGTCTCCATGAAAAATAATTCTCCTTATCGGTATATTTAAAATTTATTGTTACCGACTTTTTCTGTGTCAAATTTTATATACATGCTAGATTGAACCTAATAAAATAATAATGAAAAGTGTTATAATATACAGGAATTGGGTAGATTTCAATGGAAATACTTTCAAAAAATGTTGATACACATTTGCCGATCATGTTCCCCAGAACCCAAAAATACCATCAGTTCGAAAGTTCATATATTTATATTATAATCTTTTTTATTTGTTTTTCAAACTTACAAAATTAACCTTCCTAAAAAGGTGCGAGTGGTTAACTCGTATAGCGGAGGCAAGGGTTACGGTTCAATTAATAACGCGGTTAGAATTCCCATCCACAGTAAACATTTATTCACCCTACTCATTCTCTACCAGTTTCTAGAGGTACAAAGTAGAAGAAACGTTCTCCAAATAATACAATAAAACTCTGAACCCTTTAAAATATAACTTTGATTATTTAAAATTCCTGGTTCAAGAATAACAAATCACATTAGGCAGTTCCTAAGAAAGAAATCACTTTCCACTTTGAAAATCAATTACTATTACTCTTGTCATTTCTTCAGATTGTAAACGGGTACCGAGTAAAATTCAGTAACATATATATATATATATATATAATATAATAATAATAATAATAAATAGTTTATTGAATTGAATACATTTTTTTTACATATGGCTTACATTCAATAAACCGCGAACTCACTAAGGCATCAAGCCTGTGCGTGAGACATAACGCTTTATTTATTTTTCATATAATATAAGATTTTGTTTATGTTTATTCATTAAATATAATTATAATTATATCGAGACCTGTCCGGTCTCAATATTCAACAGGAAATCCCTAAAATATATATATATATATACACACAAATATGAAGATGGGACTTATAGATGAATTGTATGTATAAATGCATCGTTAGAATGTATATAAATAAAAGGTAGGAATTAAGTATAAAAATAAAATATATAGGTGAGTTGTGTAAAGATAAAAAGTGTAAATGAAATGTATAGATAAAATATGTATAGATGAAAAATATGAATAAAATATGTAGATAAGATGTATAAATGAAAGTTGATTAAAATGTACATATAAAACTAGGTTAAAACTAGGATAAAACTAAAATAAATTTAAAAAATGATTTAGAAAATGATTTTTAAAGCTGCCTATCTATCATTTTGATGAGTTCATGTCTTGGATAGTTTGAGATGAATCCATTGAGTTTTTTTTTGAATTGCTGGATATTTTGAATTTTTGTTAGGTTTTCAGGTAGAATTTGGTACATTCTAGGTGATAGATAGGCAAAACTGCGTTGGCCAACGGTTTTTGCTGAGAATGGAGTCTTGTACGAGGTATTATATCTCCTCGTATTATGGTTATGGGTAATGTATTGAAGTTCCGTTTTGTTTTTGAATTGGTGAATCACGATGGAGCGGTAAAACAATTGTTTTATGTCAAAAACCTGGGCTTCATTGTAAACCTCATCAGATGGGAATGTATGAGGCCTCATCAGAATTATTTTGAGGATTTTTTTTTGAATATTGTTTATTTTTTTTAGGTGTGAATTCATCGCTCCGCCCCACCCTATGATACCATAGTTCAATCGAGAACCTACCAGTGCATGATATACTGTTTTTAGTTTATTCAGATCTAGTATCGTTCTCAGAAGTTTGAATTTATACATCAAACATCTAAGATTTCTGGTGATAGTTTCTATATGTTTATCCCATCTCAGATGTTTATCTATGATTATGCCCAAATATTTTATATTATCCGTTCTTTGGATTTCATAGCGGTTATCAATTTTCAGTATATCATAGTCTGACAAGTTTCTATTAATGCATGTGAATGTAATATATTTAGTTTTGTCGAAATTTATAGTCAATAAATTGTTATCCATCCAATTTTTGACTGTTTTCAGATCATTTTCTGCCGAATATTTAAGTTTTTCCCAATAACTAGCTTGATATAAAATTGCTGTATCGTCAGCGAAACTAATTATCTGCCCACAACTATCTAATTTGAGTAGATTGTTTATGTAAATGGTAAATAACATGGGTCCCAGTATGGTTCCTTGTGGGACTCCAAACTTAACTTGGGATACACTACTTACACAATTTTTTATTTTGACATATTGGTGTCCATCATATATGTAGCTTTTCATCAGATTCAGCACATTTCCCCTGATACCAATATCTTCTAAAGCTTCTAGTAACTGTGGGTGGCTCACAGTATCGAAAGCTTTTGCTAAATCTAAAAAAACGCACATAGTTGGCTTGCTTTTATCTAGAGCTTCATATATTTTAGATACAAGGAACGAAATCGCATCCTCGGTAGATTTGTTCCGTTGAAATCCGAACTGCCTACTTGAAATAATTTTTTTATCAATCAGATATTTATCTTGTCTAACTTTAATGGTTTTTTCGAAGATCTTTGTTATATTTGAAATAAGTGATACGAGCCTGTAATTTACCATTTTAGTTCTATCTCCACATTTGAACAAAGGTTTTATGATTGCTTCTTTAAGAGTTGTAGGCCATTCTCCCGTTGAGATACTCTGATTGATGAGGTGAGCTAGCGGTTCAGATATATAATAAGCAATAACTTTCAAGGTTTCTGCTCTCAACTCATCCATTCCCGGAGCCTTATTATTTTTCAAAGTTTTTATGACATTCTCTACGTCATATTTATTCGTTGGTTCCATGAACATATTATTCTCATTAATATCCCGGGATATACTAGTTGAAGGTTTTGTGATTTCACTAGCAAGATTCTCCCCTACGTTCGCATAATATTTGTTAAATTCGTTGCACATGATAGTACTATCTGTTACAACGGTATCATCCCCAAGTTTTATTTCATTTATTATAGTTTGCTTTCTTTCATTATTACTTATTTCATTTATTACGTTCCAGAGTTGTTTTGAGTTGCCATCACATTGTGCAATTTTATCGCTGAAGTATTGTTTTTTCGTAATTCTGAGTAATACCCTCAGTTTGTTTCTGTAATTTAGAAACCTGGCTTTCAAACTTTCATTTTGTGGATTTTTTTGTGAAATTTTGTAAAGTCTCTCTTTTTCTCTTATACTTTTTATTAAACTACTAGAAATCCATATCTGTCTCTTTTTTTCTTTATGACTTATTTTTTTTGTTACAGTACATTCATCTATTACTTTTATTATTTGATCTACAAAAAGTTTCGTTCCTACACTTACGTTGTAAGCATTATATGTAGGGGTCCAATCTATATTCTGAATTTTTTCCCGCAGTTTTTCATTATCTGTATACTTTTCATATATATTAACTGAACTGGTTGTTCCTGAAGCAATTTTCTTGAAAGGTATTTTTATGATTACTGGAAAGTGATCAGTTATACAAGTTTCGAGAACTATGGGAAAACATTCATCAATATTGTTTGGTTTTCGGAATATATATCAAGACAGGATTTTGAGTTATTATGTATTCTTGTGAAAGGGTTCATCATTGATATGAAATCAAATTCTCCCATCAGATCAAGATATTCATTGGTTAGGTTATATATATATATATATATATATATATATATATATTACATTGTTTTTCACTTTCAAATACTCGATTAAATGCATTTAAGGTACAGGCGTACAGTAAAATCCAATGCTTATATGATGCTACCGGTCTTGAACTTTTGACAGCTTGTACACCATGGACGACACCTCATGCATTGAATAGATGCGCTACACGTATAGAGAGCAGTGCTGTGACCGGGGCAACACCGCACATTCCTCGTGTATCTCCATCCTTCCAAGCCGATTGATATTGATTCATCCATTTCACTTTCGGACGTAACAATGCCCCCATCAATTAGCTGCACCGTACACTATTGCCAATTCGTCACAGTTGGTCGCGTCTACGATCTGTGCCCAGTGGAATGAATATTTTTCATCAGTCGATATCTTCGAAACTGAACGGTCAAAAATTACCAATATTTTATATTAATTAATCCCACAGTAGTCCTATCCATTGACGTGTTAGGTATAGGTATCGCTTACAAAAATATCCATTTTTAATTGCAAATATCTGACAAACTGGAAGGTGGATCGATTTACAAATTTGTGAGTAGGTTCAAGGAGGGAATCTTTACACCATACTAAAATTTCAGGCGAATCCTAAGATTTAGCCAAAACAACAGAAATACAGAATACCTTACATGTTTCCTTTGATACGTTTCCGATGATACTGGTCTGTTCACAAGTTCTCATATAAGACCTCCATCAGCACTCTTACCCCAACAAGTAATATTTGATTCCTATCCAGTGGTAGATTGTTTAGAGTTCAAGGACCTCCTTGGCTCTGGGAATCCTCTGATTTTCTACCCTCCTAATGATACTTAATTCAGCCAGTCTATCTTGGTCATCAACGCTTTCAGACGTTACTTTCACTCATCAAATTCTTGTGAATTTCGTAAAATATTTCTAAATGAAAAAATAAAAACCTGGCAGAACTATAGCATCAAATAACAGAAAAAACATCTTTGTAAAACATGTCTGACGAAGCTACTTTTGAATTTACGAAATTATATTCGGCTCAAAATATACCAAAATATAATGTTCATGAATTCTTTTAGATAGTTTGAATTTATATCCACCTCTTAGCAAAGCTGTTCTTCTTCTTTGTATTGAGATAGTATAGGAAAATTATCTATCACCACTCACGCGTTCATTTGGTGAAGCCAGGAACAGAAATGGATGAATTCCAACTTCCTTCCTCCCCAATAAATATCAAACCTACACACTTCAATTTTTTTATACCTTCGTTTCTCTCTTCTCTCGTTTCAGACGTCCATCATCTTGGTTTTCACTACGTTCCAAATGCTTGTATCTGCAATCGTCTTCAGGTAAATACAGTATTCACCTGAAGACGATTGCAGATACAAGCATTCGAAACGTCGTGAAAACCTTTCAAATCCATTAAGACGATGAAATGCAAGAAAATGTTTGTGCAGTAGTCGAAAGTATCGTTCACATAAAATTTCTAGCTTAAGCAAATCTGCTCTAAATTTGTTTAACAACCAATGGAAGTGTTTATACTAATCATTTATCATTTAATGGGCCACATAGTTTGAAAAATTATATATAAAGAAGAAAGCTTGAAAACTAGACCTTCTAGAAATTTTGGATATCAATATTAAACAAAAAATCAGAATACTTGCTTAGATTGACTCAAATAATTATTATTTGTTGAATTTGTTTCATCGAATATTAAACAAAGAAGTGATTTTGCTTGCTTAGTTGTTTGACCAACCCTCATAAATAATGAAAACTTGTACGAGTTAAGATCACGGGGGCCTTACCTTTTAAAGTGGGATCCGAAACCACTCTTGGGGCCTTGAAACATTTTTCGCCGGCTGCGGGAGTCGAACCCGAGCCGGGTGGAAACAGTGGACACAAGACTGACGATAGTACCACTGAGCCAAAAGCCCCAAAACCAATATGGATATCAATTTTACCACGCAGAGAGTGAATTTTCTATAAATCTGAAAATATTTTGAGGTATAGAAAATATTAACAAAATTCCCCAGTATAGGTGACAATAAATTGCTATAATAATCGATCTACTTCCATGAGCTGTAATGATAGGAAAACCACCCATCCTCATCATAATAGGGTAAACAATTGGGATATTGTGCGGTTTACGATAATGTAACATTGATGTTTACGAGAATTATTATCGGCTGTGATCAACATCAGAAGGGATGGTCCCGATAACCCCAGGCCTGGTCATGATTCAGGTCCGTTGACCAGAACAGAAACTAGTTTCAATAGGGTGAATGCCATATACCACGCAGCTATACCCTATTCAATTCATTACGTTGCATTATTAGGCAATTATATGCAGGGAGAAAAATATGGTGGTATCAGTTACAGAAAAATAAAAATAGGTATGTAAAATAAACAGAAATGTGATAATTTTGGCATACAAATTTTATGTGATACTCATGTGAGTATGCCATGTTCAAATGCACATAAAATTCTTAGTGGTGTACCACAAGATAGTATTTTAGGGCCATTCCCATTTTCCGTGTATACTGCAGACTTTCACAAATACGTCGAATTCTGTAAAATCCATCAGTACGCCGATGATAATTAGATGTATTTGTCACTTAGGGGAGAAAAAAAAAAACTTGCGAAAAAATGAATTTGGACCTACGTTATATAGTTGACCTATCAAAGTCACACAATTTGACACTTATTCGCAATATTTGACAATGCATTTTTCTGCCCCATTCATATATTGAACTGAAAAATATATTCACCGAACGAAAACTACTAATGCCCATTATGATATCACGTTGATAAAAATTTATATTTATAGAACTCGAACTTAAATAATATACCGTCTCGCCAACAAAAAATATTTTGTTATTAGTGGAATATTTGTTTTTCGTCCACGTTGAATCCTATATTAATTCGAATATGCGAAATGAAAGTATTTAGATTTTAATCAAGTAGATACTTTATTAAAATAATGTGTAGCGTTTCGATTGAAAATATAAAAACTCAGGCGAATGCTAATTGATTTTGCGAAAGGATCAAAGATCAAAGATAACTCAAATCATTTGTAAAATTGCTTTTTTATGAAGAGTATGTTGTATTTGGAGAAAATTGTGGCTTTATACTCCCCTAAAAAAACTATTTTGCATGTGGGAATCACCAACAGAAAACTCATTCAGGCACAGAAGGATATTTCAATCACACTTAGTGTGCCCTACATTGGGAGCTTTAAATAATTCACAAAAAAAGGTTGGAACGTGTCCACTCATAGGAAGAGTCTCCGAAATCTAACTTTAGTCATTCCTGAAAATATGTCCTTTTGGTGGATTCAAATAAACGCTTCATTTTTATATTTCCTTCTAGGTCGAAATCAGACACCAATGGTTTATTCGTATATGGGGTGATTCGCAAAACACAAAAGAGTGATTCCAGACGAATTGTTTACCCTACAAATTTTCACCGGTCTCGTTCACTGAAGAAGCCTGATTCACCTTTGATAGGCGCGTAACATGATTCAGTGAACAATAAAAATATAGACACAGAAAATTGACCACAACTGGGTTCATGAGTTGGGCACCTAATCACTTTCACGAGGTAATATAATGTATATCTTCCGTTTTACCAGGTTATTTCGCTGATTCAGATGACTTTGTTCAACTGAGGTCGATAATCAATTTGTCAGATCGCAGGAAAAATATTCGTTTAATACCAAAGTAAAATTCATTTCAGTATATTCTGCAGAATATATCTTTATATATATAATTCTACTGTACGTGTGTGTCACTGAACTCCTCCTATACGGCTGGACCGATTTGAATGGATTTTTTTTGTATGCGTTTGGGTGGCGCCCTGGATGGTTTAGATTCACAAATCAGCTCGGAAGATGGCGCTGCAGTCGGTATCATAAGCGGCTGGACCGATTTGAATGAATTTTTTTGTATGCGTTTGGGTGGCGCCCTGAATGGTTTAGATTCACAAATCATCCCCCTAAATGTTAAGGGTGGTCCACCCCTTAATTTTTTTTTCAGGAAAATTTTATTGTTTTTATTTTTTTATGATACAGCATTCGAAAATACATACAACCCTAAATTTTAACCCTTCTACGATCAACCCCTATTTTTTTGGCAAGATTTTTATTTTTATTTTGTCATGATATATATATATATATATATATATATATATATATATATATATATTGTAATGTTAGGAAAGGTTTATGAAATAATGAAACTGATAATAATTATTATTATTAGGTATTTAAGTTATCGTGGTTCATGCTATGTTTGTTTTACAATTTTTCTATACTTTTTACTTTTCTAGAATCTTATAACATGCTTTAGTCAACGCATATGTATAAAAAAGTCAGTCCTGAAGTATCTCTATTATCATAAGTATGTGACCAACAATACATCCATATTGCACAAACAATAAAATAATATGGAAATTTAAATTAATGAAAAAACATTGTATCTAAGTAGATGAAAGGATACAAGTGGAACATCCTGTATGGTAAATCATATCAGGAGGAACCCAACAGCGAATGTCAAAAATGGGAGGAAAATAATCAAATATAAAAATTATGAAAACAGAAAAATGTCAAATATGAATTTTATCAAATTTAATATAATATAAGGTTAGAAAAATTGTGAATAAAATCATTAGAATAAGTTAGAATAACAAACAGTGATATAGAAAGTGGAAATACATTATAAAAATTTTGAAAATAAACAAAATGTGTGTGTTGCCAAGAGGAAAGGTAATAAGCTTGGGGAGATGAAAATTGAGATGTAAAAACGAAACCAGATACCAAATTTAGAGAGAAAAATATAACAAAAATCAACATAAAAACAAGCAGAACTATCTAAAACGGCTATATAACTGATTCATATACAAATGGAAAAATAAGCAAACTAGAAGAAACCACTTACTTCATTAAAATAACAAAGTCCAGCCTATGCCATTCCCAGGAACAAAAGGGATCTTTTTGCAGTGAAGCTGTATTTTGCAGTGAAGCTGTATTTTCCAGTAAGCACGAACACTTCCAAGAGGCAGGAGAACACCACAAACAAAGAATTGAAAGGTATTTCAAAAGCTGAACCAAATAAAGTGCAACGTATCAGGTACAGAAACTCATATTGGTTATTTGATCACTTGTGTCCTTTCTTTGGAATATTTAATGATTTTGATGCTCAAAGACCTTTTCATAACACTCAAACGTCTATTTAACCAGTGTTGATCACACATAAACAAATTTTCACCATTTCATATGGCTGTTTTTAGTTAGATAAGTTAGATTTCGCAGAGTAGGTCAGTTCAAAGAATTTATTTCATTAAAAACAAAAATTGACGATGTTCTGCAACCTGTGCACCTAACCATAATTTTCCCCACAAAACAGCACATTTGACATCAAGCAGTGCGCCAAGTTGGCACTACTGAACCTGCTTCTGAGAATAGAGATGATTCACACTTCATAGGCGTACCGACTGAGCTGGGATAAGATAAAAAAGTGTTGAAAAAGGGCACGAACAACATAGCCGGAGTTTCGTTTCTGTTATGATAGGTATTCATTTTTTTAAATTATTAAATGAAAAGGAAATCACTGAAACAAATCTACCATAATATAAATAAAAGTACCTATCATAATAATATATATATATATATATATATATATATATATATATATATAGAATTTGTAGTTTTATTTGCTGACTGAATACGAATTAAGTGATTGGTATTTGGGTTATGCAGCAGGCCAATAAGTGTACTCTTTTACACGGATTCCAAGCTTTCGATAATATTTATTATCATCATCAGGGATGCTACAAAATAGGAAGACACATAGGAATATATAATAGAGAAAAACGAAACATTCATAACTTACAGTGTAAGTGAGGTTATGCGGCGATGATGTTAGAATTATATATAAAGTTATATGAACAAAACTGTGTATACAACTCACAGGAATCAACTACAATCCACATTACATACGTTAACAATGTATTCTTATGTTGAGAATTATGAATCGTGTTTTACTTTGAAAGGGTTGTCAACTAGACATGTGAATGGATGAATTCTCAAATAGACTGACACACATGTCTAGTTGACAACCCTTTCAAAGTAAAACACGATTCATAATTCTCAACATAAGAATACATTGTTAACGTATGTAATGTGGATTGTAGTTGATTCCTGTGAGTTGTATACACAGTTTTTTCATATAACTTTATATATAATTCTAACATTCAAACTATTACCAAGTTAAATCTTGTTTTTCATTATATATTCCTATGTGTCTTCCTATTTTGTAGCATCCCTGATGATGATAATAAATATTATCGAAAGCTTGGAATCCGTGTAAAAGAGTACACTTATTGGCCTGCTGCATAACCCAAATACCAATCACTTAATTTATATATATATACATATATATATATATATATATGTATATATATATCTCGTGGGCCATAATGTTTGCAACATATGGGATTTTTTTTATCAGAGTTAGATAAAATACTTTATAGGGGATCGTTTCTGCATATCGGAAACATAAAAATCAATTTTGAAATATGTCACGTTACCACCAATACGGAGTTAATTTTGAAAAATTCATTATAAATGGGTGAAAAGTGGGGTTATTTTTGAAGATAGCAACAAATATCATTTGAAAAATTCATTTTCAATTTAATTTTATTCGAAATTACAAATATCTATCTGAAACTATTGAAAATAGCTGGTTTCTAAATATTTATTTGTTGATTGAAAAACGCTGTTTTTTTCGTATCAGATCATTTTTAGGAATTATTCAATTCAATTAATAAAATGGAACTTTTTAGGTCAGAGGCATCCAGACAAGAACGTTCATTATTCTACTGTTTCAAGAGTTTTAAGAAAATTCAAATAAACTGGTTCTATCGATAACTGATACAAACATCCTCATGAAAAGACCGTTACCATTGAAGAAAATGCTTTAATTGTATTATTAGTAGGTATTGAGAATCCGCAAATATCAACAAGGAAACTTGCTGTTGAAACAAGCGTTGCTAGAACATCTGTTAGGCGAATTCTGAAATTTGTTTACCCTTATACACCTAGATTTGTGCAAGTTTTGGAAGACATATATTACGATAATAGGTTTGATTTTTCTGCCTTAAAAATGTTTGTTTAATTTTTTAACCTATTTCTAAAAACATAATTTATTTGGCGGAACTAAAAGGGACAACTTTTTTGGGGACCTAATAAAAATAAAGTAGCTAAAGCAGAAAATTTCAAGTTTCCACGTTGTACTGCGGAAAAACATATTGTTTTTCTTCTTTTTCCATAAAACTTGATTGCGGTCGAGAAAATCAGTCTATTGTGACTCTTTCAATTTGAAACGTTATGAAAAAATTGAACGTAGTTGTAAGTATGATCCTTTGCAATAGCATTTAGGAACAAACAAATTCAAAATTCTAATTTATTGATTAAATAAGTGTATGATTCGTAAAAGCTTTTTTAATAAACAAATTAACTTTACCATTAACAGCAATGGAATTAATTACTTACCGTAATTAATTATTTTTCTTGGAGAATTCCAAATACAGAATTTTCCAAAACTATAGAGTCAAATTGAAACTGATTCCCTTTGAAAAAATTAGTAGTACTAATCAATTTTTCCCAAAGGTGCTAAGATGCATGAAGAGCAAGTGTATCGAATTAAGTGAAGTGTTTAAAAAACTTTTTATCGAACACTACAAAATTCAACATTCTTAATGGAGTTTTTCTTCCAACTCCAACATGCTAAAAATATCTGCAAAACTATTGAGATAAAATAGCAGTCCCATTCATTCATCAAGAGAAATCTCAATCAGTTTGAAATTGACACCATGGTTGTGAAACATCATGTTAACTTTTCCAAATGGAATTATTGAATAAAATGTTTCAAATATCAAAATGATTTTCATAATGCATCCAGTCAGCAAGGATATCATGTTTGACTTATATAGTGCCCATAAAAAAGCAGGCACCAATGATTGATGATAATCGTGGATAATTTTGATAGGATTTATTGCTCGAATGCATTCACTTGGCTTCAACTATTTCCAATGAAAAAATATCCCTAAAACATTCCAGATGCAGAGTCTATAGTTCGAAAAATTTAATTGAAAACTAACTTGATAGTAAAGGACGACCCAAGATAAAAAATGATGAAATAATACAAATTTTTATTTCTTCTAACGAAAAGAATTATATCAAAAATTGGTACACCCATGTTCTCGATTTTGATTATTTTATTCAATTCATAAGGAACATTCTCAATGCGAACATTTTTTGGAAAAATGGCAGTTATAAACTTTTGCAGAACAATAGATGAGCATATTCCTTTTATCTCTGGTATAAGATCACATACACGTTGGGTACTAGCATATTTTTCAAAAATCACATGATTTTTTCCTAATCCTCTATTTGATATAAATCTCTGGCATAATTTCAGTTTGATAGCTGAGGTTTTAGTAATATTGACCCATGATGACACATTTCCTGCAATTTTTGACTCTCTATGTTTCGATTCAAAACGAAGTGTTCAAAATGTTTCAGTGGTCCAATGTTTCTCATAATTTCAGGATAATGTAATAAAAATTATGTGTGGGTTCCAGAGTTAGTGAAAACAGATTTTGATATAAGGAGTGATGTTCACCAATAAGATATGCCAATATGTCATACTTTGTATCAGACAAAAATACTGTAACTAAAATCCTCAAGCTGCCAGTAATTTCGGGAATTCCATCATACAGTTCACGATATTCACGGAACACCATGCAACACTAACAATATTGTTTGTATACAAGTATGAACTATAATATTACAAACAAGTAACTTTCGATATTCTATCTACGACGCAATCACATGCATCACTGCTTGAACGAAATACAAAATGCAATCGGCTACTTGTACTACAAACAAACGGAAAGCGATTCTATTGGCCATCGGTGATTGCGCATCCCGTGACCTTCCTAATGACACTGCTATTTATGAAAAGATCAAAGTAGGCTAATTATAAAATGAAGACTGACTAACACTCTGAGTGTTTATGACTAACACTCTGTGTGTTTATGACTATCAATGACACTTCAATAACATATCTTTAATTATGACAAGGAGCAAGTTATTTGGAAAGCGATTCTATTGGCCATCGGTGATTGCGCATCCCGTGACCTTCCTAATGACACTGCTATTTATGAAAAGATCAAAGAAGGCTAATTATAAAATGAAGACTGACTAACACTCTGAGTGTTTATGACTAACACTCTGTGTGTTTATGACTATCAATGACACTTCAATAACATATCTTTAATTATGACAAGGAGCAAGTTATCTGCACTCAGTGCGGCCGTTGAAAACTTTGATAATGGTAATTACTTTGTTGTCAGAGCTTTTTTTTATTTACAGCAAATACTGCACTTCAGTGCTTATAAGTGAAAAATGCTGGGATCAAAATAGTGTCAAGTGCACTAGTGCATTTGGACCATTTTCCTCGGTGCAGCTGGAAGGGCTGGTCAGTAACCCCAACAGATCCAGCCTAGCGAGGAATATCTTTACCACCCAAATGATGAGCTTCAAACCTTTTAAATCGATCGAAAAGGACGGAATATTCCAAAACGGCCTTGAAATAATAGAGCCCTTCTTGGAAAGGCTGTTCAAGGTCAGTTTCATTTTCGATCACACACCGAAAACCTGGAGAGATGTTATATAAGAAGTGAAATCCTCTTGGATAGACCGCTTCACAAAAAACAGTTCCCCTATCAAGCAGGCAAATCAACGATTAATGCTCTACAATGATTGGTTGAAAGCATTCAGAAGAGATACTTGACCAAAGAAATGGCTCTATGTGCATTCATAGACATAGAGGGTGCTTTCGATAACACCTCAGATGACTCCATCATTAGATCACTAGAGGAAAGGAATATTAACACCTTATGGATCAGATGGATATATGCAATGCTGAAAAGCAGAATCATTGTAGCCGCTCTCGGAGAGATTATGATCGGAATGACAGCAAAAAAGGTTGGTTGTCCTCAAGGCGGGGTTCTATCGCCTTTGCTGAGATCAATGACAGTGGATCGTCTGATAGTGAAGTTATGAAGTTACATGAATCTGAAATACATCGATGACTTGGTCGTCACTATTAGGGGCAAATATGACGGGATAATATCCAGTCGCATGCAGGCAGCTCTAAATATAATCCGAAGCTGGTGCGCAAAGGAGGGACTAAATGTGAACGCAAAACAGTGCTGGTTCTATTCACGAAGAAGCAAAAGTACGAACTGAAAGTTCCAACCATGAGTGAAACTCAGCTAACTTTTTGCAAGGAAGTCAAATACCCGGGCGTTATAATCGACTAAAGACTAACATGAAACAGTCATATCAATAACATTCTTTCCAAGGCTACAGCGGCAACCTGGACGTGCCGCAGATTTTTTGGCTAGACATGGGGTTTGAAGCCGAAAAGAATATATGGGTTATATAATACGATTATCAAACCCATGGTCCCCCATGCCTCAACAGTGTGGTGCCAAAAGCCGAACAGTATTCAACACAAATCCAGCTGCATGACGTACAGCGGTTATACTGTCTGGGAATCACAGGGGCAATATTCACTGCAGCATTAGAGGTAATGCTGAACCTTACGCCATGCACTTGTGTGTAATGGAGGAAGTGGCAAAGAGTGTCTTCAGACTGCATCAGGCATCAAATTCGAAAGCTGAAAATCTGATTGGACAACGGAAGATTCTGGAAAATATTCCTCTAGAATCCGGGTACAACCCATCAGATATTATGCCAGCTAGGCACGACTTTGGAGTGGATTATAAAATGATTATAAACAACCACCATATATTCACAACGAACGAGCCTCAACTAGAGAGCAATGCATCGGTATGGTATACTGATGGTTCCACGAAGGACGAAAGGGTTGAAGTGGGAGTAACGTGTTCTAGTTTCTAGTCTCTCAAAACCCCTAGGCAAAGCCCCAATAATTTTTTAAGCAGAAACCCATGCCATAGAAATTTGATCCCAAAAATGCCTTGAAAGAGGCTACAGGGGGGCAAAAATCAATATCCTATCAAATGGCTGTGACAAGTGGTACGTTATTGTACCAGCGGCCTTTTTAATTAATTACTTCACTTAGAAAAATATAGTTAATGAAATGTATTGTTGGATTACCGAGCAGTTGCCAAATCAAATTCAATTCGAAATAATTATACACGCGTGGATTCGAGAATGCAGATAGAAGATTTGCCATAGAAATACAAACATATTTTTGTTGCCCTCGAACATCTCGAGACTGGAAGCATATTGTAACGTAAATAAACTTAACTTGGTTTAACTAATTTATTTAACACTTAATCTACAACTTAATTTATATTACTACGCCACTGTGTAGCTCGATGGTATGGGCTCGTTCAGACTGTCTTCTCCCTCTTGAGGGCGGTCTTTTTATCTCCGATACAGCATTCTCGATGTTTCGAATTCTTCCAGTTGGCGACGGCATGTTCCAATTGTTTCCAATATTGACCGTTGCATTACGCGGAAAAGCGACTGGATGGTTCTCGAACATCTCCGGGGATGATCTCATCGCTGTCGACGGCAACATGTGAGGCGACAGGTCCGGCCTAGGTTCGTTACATTGCCCCCTTCTTAAAGACATTTCGTCCCGAAATTTCATCCTTGGAGTGTGACGATATCTGCATGACTCCCCATATCTGCACCGTGAAGTTCGATGGAAGTAACACTCCACGGTCTTCATGATCGGTCGTGGAAGAGGGTTACAGCAAACCAAAATCTTGACGCCGCTGGATCTGAATATCGCCTCCAGCATACTTCTTATGACTCTCCAGTCCAACCCATCAATACCACAGGACAATTTTGGAATTGCTAGATCCACCAGATTCTGGTCCACCATAGTATCTCTTAGTTTGGTGAGACTCTTCCAGACATCTTCATAGGACGGTTTATCTTGGGAATGCCTCTTGGTAACTAGGTAGTAGATGTTTCTCTGGCCTTTCTTCAACTGTAGCACCCCACCAACTTCTGGATTCTGCTCCCGCAGTGTTTGGAGTTGACCAAATTTCTTGGAGAACACTACGGCGATGCCCTGGACATTCGAAGATCTTCTGCCACACAGTGCGCTAGTGCGTAGTCAGCAGGCACCTCGAAAGGTCTCGTGACTCCTCTCTAGTAACCCCATGTAGAACTTTCTGCCCGTTTGAATACAAGGACATAAACTTCTCGAACGTCATATCATCCTCCGGTGGCTTGAGGGTGCGAACTTGGTCATGGTTTCCAGCGTAAGGGGCCAACCTGTTGAAATGGACGACCCTTGGTTTCCCTCGGGGTGGCTTATGGATTCGGTACACAAGGTCGTTTATCCTTTTCACGATTTTATACGGGCCTTCCACGAGTTCCGCAACTTTGGTGATAGTCCACGACGACGTTTGGGGTTGTACAGCCAAACCAGGTCATCAACCTTAAATCCTCCAGCGTCGGCCTTGATGTCATAGGTCTTCTTCATTTTATCGCTGGCACTCTGGATGTTCAACCGGACTCGTTCGTGGATGTCGTCCATTCTCTGCCGAAGTTTGCTGACGTAGTCCTCTCCCGCAGTGTCTTGTCCTGGCGGTATCCCAAACTTCAGGTCACAAGGCAGTCGCAGTTCTCGGCCCATTATAATACTAGCAGGAGTTTGACCGGTTGACTCGTGTACTGCGGATCGATAGGCCATCAGGAACAAATGAAGATACTGGTCCCAGTCTCTTTGATGGTCAGAGACAACCTTGGACAAGTGGCGGTTGATCGTCCTGTTCATCCGTTCCACCATTCCATCGGACTGCGGATGTAGGGCCGTGGTTCTTGTCTTGCGGATGTTCAGCAGTAGACATATTTCTTGGAAAAGGTTGGATTCGAAATTTCTGCCTTGATCCGAGTGCAGCTCCATTGGAATACCGAATCGACATATCCATTCTTTCACCAAGACGTCGGCGACGGTGATGGCTTCCTGGTTGGGCAGGGCATAGGCTTCCGCCCACTTACTGAAGTAGTCCATTGCCACAAGGATGTATTTATTCCCGTGGTCGGATACGGGAAACGGGCCGGCGATGTCAATGGCGATTCTCTCGAACGGGCTGCCTACGTTGTACTGACGCATCGGGGCCTTGGGGCGTATTCGAGGTCCATTGCTAGCAGCGCATACAGCGCACTTCCTGCACCAGTCCTGGACGTCAGCTTGACAATTGGCCCAGTAAAACCGTTGCCTCACTTTCTGCAGGGTCTTCGTCACTCCCAGATGTCCTCCGGCGACTCCATCATGGATTTCCCGCAGCACTTCCTCTCTTCTGTTCCTGGGAACAATTATTTGGCGTCTGTCTTCCCCACCAATATCGGCCTCCAACACACGTTTCAGGATCCCATTGTCCAGAATAAGAGAGTTCCATTGTGCCCAATAGGACTTAACAGCCGGCGAGTAACCTGCGACTTCCTGCCATGATGGTCTTCGATTGCCCTTCTTCCAGCTGACGACTAAGCCAAGGTCGGGGTCTCTCTCTTGGTCTTTCTGGATCTTGCTGTCATTCCAGTTGTCATCCATTGCCGCGGTTCTACAAAGTGTTGCTTCTTTCTCTTCTGCTCGTCGGCAATGTGAGCAATCATCTGGACATGGTCTTCGCGACAAGGCATCTGCATTCTTATGGCTAGTTCCGGCTCGATGTTCGATCTCGAAATCGAATTCTTGGAGTCTCTCGATCCAACGTGCTACTTGACCCTCAGGATTTTTGAACTGTAAGAGCCATTTGAGAGCTGCATGGTCAGTTCTCAGCAGGAATCTTCTTCCATACACGTACTTGTAGAAGTGCTCCACTCCTTTTACAACAGCTAACAGCTCTCGCCTGGTGACACAGTAATTGCGCTCTGGTTTGCTGAGCGTCTTGCTGAAATAACCAATGACCTTCTCCTGCCCTCCTGGATCTGAGATAGGACGAGCTCCAAGTCCCACGTTGCTGGCGTCCGTATCCAAAATGAACTTCCCGTTGGGTAAGGGATAGCTCAGAACAGGTGCGTTAATCAAAGCTCCCTTCAGCTTCCTGAACGAGTCTTGGCATTCTTCGGACCACTGGAACTTTGTTTGACCTTCCGTGAGCCTGGTCAGTGGTTTAGCGATGTTTGCGAACCCCAGCACATATCGGCGATAGTATGTGCACAAACCAAGGAAACTTCGAAGCTGGTGAATGTCTTTTGGGATGGGCCAATCCTTAACAGCTTTGATCTTCTGGTCATCCACTGCTACTCCTTCCCCAGAGACAACGTGGCCGAGGTATCGTACTTCTTTTTGGAACAGGTGGCATTTCTTAGGGCTCAGCTTCAATCCGGAGTTCCTCAATCGCAGGAATACTTCCTCCAAGTTTTTCACGTGGTCCTCGAACGATCTGCCGACCACAATTATGTCGTCGAGATACACTAGACACGTGTTCCATGAGAGTCCCTTCAGTACTGTTTCCATCAATCTTTCGAATGTGGCGGAGCATTACAGAGCCCGAATGGCATAACGGTGAACTGCCACAATCCTGAGCCGATGGTAAAAGCAGTCTTTTCTCGATCTTCCTGAGCGAGTTCTACTTGCCAGTATCCACTCTTCAGATCAAGGGTCGAGAAAATCGTGGAACCAGCCAACGTGTCTAGGGTGTCATCTATTCTCGGGAGAGGGTAACTGTCCTTCTTCGTGACATTATTAAGTTGGCGATAGTCTACACAAAAGCGTGTCGATCCATCCTTTTTCTTCACCAGTACGACTGGAGGACCAGGGACTGTCAGACGGTTCGATAACTCCTTCTTTTCCCATATCGCTGACTATTTTGTCAGTCTCTGCCTTCTTGGCTAGAGGAAGTCTTCTTTGCTGATTGCCGGATCGGTCGGACCCCCCGAGTATCAATCTTGTGCTGGACCACATTAGTTCGACCCCTTTGTCCTTGTCCGGTATCGAAGATGTCTTGGTACTTTTTGACTAAATCTCTTAGTTTGGGCTGTTGAGCTGGTTTTATGTCTTTGGAAGAGATGGCAACTAATTTCTCTAGTTCTGTGGGCAAGTTGTTGGGTTGGCTAATCGTACCTCGTACGCCCCGGATCACGGATGAAACTGACGAGCAGTGCCCCAAAATTGTTCCTTTCTTCAAGGTCACTGGGAAATAATTGACATTCATGACCCTTACCGGCACAAATTTGTCAGCACGCAACAAGGTCTTAATTTTCTCATCATGAAGTTTGGGCTCGAACATCACCACGTCTCCACTGCTCGCACTCCCGTCCAGGCGAGCCTCCAGAATGGTTTCAGCCCTCTCAGGTACGCTTACATCTTCAGCCAACAGCACACGGATCAACTCTTCACTTCTCCCATGAAGTACCAGCTCTTCTCCGTTGACACGTAGGACGCCGTCTTTGAAATCCAATTCAAACCCTCTGGAATTCATGATGTCCATTCCGATGATTGCATCGTCTTCGATGTCCGCTACAAGTGCCTGATGTTTCACTTTAGTGTTGCCCAAAATTATTTCAATCGGTAGCTCGCCATATACAGTAGCTGGCTCCCTGTTGCTGTGCGTAGCTTCCAAGTTGTCGGTTCAATCCGTTCCGGTGTTCTGGCAAAGGAAGGCCGAGAATTGTCCTAGTCGCACCTGTATCTAGCAGCATGGTGCAAGGCTCGTTATTGATGAGACCGTCTACGAAGACACCCTTGTTCTGTCGTTGAAGCATAGCGACATATGCGTTGTTAACCGGGGCTTGCCGGACACATGCCGACGATTGCCCCTTCTCATCGACCTTTCTTAGTTTTCCTGCATCGGAGTCGATGAATGTTGGACATTTGCTACGCACATGTCCAATTTTGCGACAATTCCGGCATCTTATATGTCTTTTCTCAGGCAACACTTCCTTCATCACTTTTCTTATGGCAGCTTCCAAGTTAGCAGGCTCCTGTGAGTCTTCCTCAATCGTTTGAACTTTACTTTGGCTTTTGCAGCATTGTTTTGCTGCCTCAAATTCCAAAGCTCGTGCCAGTGCGTCTACGAGATGTGTTGGACGAGCTAATATCAACGCTTGTCTGGTTTCTTGGTCACGGAGTCCATCCAAGAATGCTTGAACCGCTAGTCGCTCCATTACATTTTCTGGTGTGGCTGGATATGCGAGACGAACCAAGCGTGCAATGTCAGTTTCGAATTCTTGTAAGGATTCGCCCGATTTCTGGCAGCGATTTTTCAGTTGGGAGTGGTATACGTGTTCCAAATGGGCCTGGCCATATCGTAATTCTAGATGTTTAATCAGCTGATCATAGTCCTCCTGTTCTTGGGCGGTGAGAGTTTGTAGAATATTTGTCGCTTCTCCACGTAATGCAAGTGTCAGTGCTACAGCTCTTTCCCCTGCATTCCATCCGTTTGCTTTGGCCGCTGCTTCAAACTGCCGGCGGTAATTTGCCCATGGAGTTTTTCCGTCGAACTGAGGCGGCTTCATGGAAAGCTTCCCTATTTCTGAAATGACCTTGACATCTTTTATTCCCTCTTGAACTTTATCCAAGTTCAAACTCAAGTCCAGCATTGCATTTTTGTTAACCATCTCTGTGGAGGGCGCACTATCAATTCGTTTTTCCAGCTTACTGATCGTTTCCTTCATCTTGTCCATCTCTGCCTCGACGGTTCCTATTCTTTTTTCTAGACGATTCGCCACACCACAGAGTTCTTTTTTTAAGTCTTCTGTGTTTTCTAGGAGCTTATCTTCCAGGCTTCTTGAATTTTGTTGCAGCTCTTCTTTCAAGGATTCTATTATCGGACTCAAATCACCTCCGGGAACTTCGAATAAAAATGTTTCGGGGTCCTCACCTTCTTGTTTAAGTCCTTCTGCAAGTCTTTCCTGGAGTACTTGCTTTTTACCCGTTGTTTCCAGTTCCCTTTCCTCCAATTCCTGTTTCAATTCCGCTACCTTCAAATCCGCAAGGCGCACTTTTCTTGAACACATTTTGTCTTTGACGAGGTATCAGTCAGTTTTACACGAAAAGTTAATCAGTTTGTTAAAAATTCACTTCGCGAATTCTTTTCCACGGGCCACCAGTCTATTGTCTGTTTCACGCGAAGAGTGTATCAGTTTATATTCCCACGCACAATTGTCCACTTCGCGAAAACCGGGCCACTGTCTATTTTCTGTTTCACGCGAACAGTGTATCAGTTTATATTCCCACGCACAATTGTCCACTTCGCGAAAACCGGGCCACTGTCTATTTTGGGCGTACAAAAAGGTCTATCAATTTATTTTTCTGACTATCCACTCCACGATCACTTGTTTATTTTCAAAATCTCACTTCCGACACCAATTGTAACGTAAATAAACTTAACTTGGTTTAACTAATTTATTTAACACTTAATCTACAACTTAATTTATATTACTACGCCACTGTGTAGCTCGATGGTATGGGCTCGTTCAGACTGTCTTCTCCCTCTTGAGGGCGGTCTTTTTATCTCCGATACAGCATTCTCGATGTTTCGAATTCTTCCAGTTGGCGACGGCATGTTCCAATTGTTTCCAATATTGACCGTTGCATTACGCGGAAAAGCGACTGGATGGTTCTCGAACATCTCCGGGGATGATCTCATCGCTGTCGACGGCAACATGTGAGGCGACAGGTCCGGCCTAGGTTCGTTACAATATGTTCTTGGAGCACTGACTCTACATTTCACAGATTTCTTAACTCTGTTAAGAACTGTAACTTTTTATACCCATAATTCTTTTTCATTAAGCAAACTATATTCTGATTCTCTTTTCAGAGAGTGATGAAAATAAATGAAATATCAAGTTGAGCTTCTTTATATCTAAATGATGATTCTTCATTTAAGCTCTTATTCTGAATGAGAATATTCTATGAAATTGAAATTCTAGTTGACGTGATTAACAATATTCAAAATTAACACAGACTTCGAAAGGTTCTCAATTATAGCAAAGTTATTCAGATCCAAATTCCGTCAAAATTATAATACGTGTCAAGAAACAATATTCAACAGTTACATCTTACTGGTGAAATTCTAAAAGGAATTGGCAATCTTTCCTCAAGAACCTTCGAAGCCCCTTCACAAACGTGCATTGTATTTCAAAACTGAAACGGTTATCTTCACATATGTGGTTTTCAAAAAATGATCCTTTTTGTTCGATCATAAAATGAAACAGCTTACGCTACGAATATTATTTGAATATTTCTTTCAATGTCGGTTTAACGAAGTTATAGAACCTGAGCCAGCGAATTCTTTTTGAACATGAGACAAGTACTGGAGATACTTATTTATACATTTTTCTATATATAGGGGAGTATTCTCATCCATCTGGGAGTACATTATAATTTTCTGTGGGCCATTTGGCTAAATGATTGTATGAATCCTTTATTTAGCCCAAGACTAATATATAAGTACAGTCAATAAATAAAATAAGTAGAATAAAAATATAGTAACATAGAAATACATTGATAACAAACAGATAGTAATTAGCACAACACTATATATACATACATATACACACACATGAATATAAGTTAATAATAGGTATCATCATCGAGGTTTGCACGGAAACCTAGTGAAATCGATCAATCAATTGACTAACTTTACATTATTTCCATTTCTTATAATTATCGACAAAGAAGATTTTTCGTAAACATTTACATATATTTCCCGAATAAATTCCATATTTATTCCCGTCTAGAAAATTTCATGTTGTCCACTTACTATTACTGCTGGTTCCTATCGATGGGCCGTAAGTTAACTCAAGAATTGAATGGTTGTAGTTTCGAGAAACCATAAAATTTTCAGCCTTCGAGACCGGAACTCATGACATATTTTCAAGAAATTTACGATATAGCTCTGTTGTGATATTTGTCGAATTCTGAACGAATTATATTTCTCTTGAATAATAAATAGTGTATATACGTTTTGCTACGCTAGGCAGCACTAAAAGCCCTGAAGTCACACACTTGTGAGTCTAGACTAACTTGGGACTGCAAACATTCCCTAAGACAACTGGTTACGAACAATCAGGTTACTCTGATGTGGGTGCCAGGTCCCAACTGAATCAAGGGCAATGATGAAGCGGACAGCCTTGCCAAGGAAGGGACCAAAACAATTTTCTGGCCCAGAACCCTTCTGTGCTCTTTCCAAAACCCACATCAAGGAAGAGTTTCGGCGCTGGGAATCTGACCAAATTAAAACACACTGGAATAAGTTTCCAGGGCAGAAACAAGCACAAGGGCTTCTGAGTCCATGGCCAAAGGAATCTAAGCAGCTTCTCGAATTGGACAAGAAAGACTAGAAACTGGTAACGAGACTGCTCACTGGACATTGTCCTCTGATGTATCATCTCAAAAATGGATAGATCAGACAGTGAGCTGTGCCGTTACTGCGAGAACTTCTCTGAAACTGCAGAACACCTGTTATGCGACTGCCAAGCCCTGTTTTGCAAAAGGTTTGAGTTCCTCGAAGGGGTATCATTAACGCCCTCAGGCATAAGGAACTTAGCTCCCAGGAAACTGATACGCTTCGCAAGGCGTCTCGCAATCCCGGGTCTTGAAAAGATTAAGGGTAATGTACAAAAGACCTTATAGATCGAGGTACGGAGAGGCTGAAAAACCATATCGACTCTCCTACAATCTACAATCTACCAGTGAATAATGGGGCTTCATTTACTTGTACATTATGATAAGACGCATTATCATCGACCACCATTGATTTGGGAGGTAAGTCAGATGAAAATGTTCGCAATAGGCTCTATCGCGTTCACCTACTTGTTTCTATTAGAGCTATTTCACTCGTCAGCTGTCATGATTAAAAATAACACTTTGAAAATGCATTTCCATTCATTAAAACCGTGATTTTGCGAAAAATTAAATTTTTTCATGCATATTACTCTCATTGCGGGTACCCGACTATAACAGCAAAAAAAAACATTATCGATAACAGATTGGCAGGAAATAATTATGAAATCACTGAACTCTATTAATCAGAAATCCATTTCCATTTTCAATTAATACAATTTTCGATGGAGCGAGAAATTAGGTCGGCACTGGAATGCATTGATCGATGTATAATCAGATACCGGATTCATAAATTTGTGGCGGGGCATTCAGAAAGATAATGTGAATTATTGTTTCACGACTCATTAATTTTCGAATTGATTATCATATTATTACATATTGACTTCTTTCAAAATTAGTTTTTGACGCCAAAATTACATTCTGATGCGATGGTGGCGAAATTAAAAACCTTGCATTAATAACGAGAGTTAGAGCTTGTTCGTTTCTGAATGACGGAAAAACGGTCAAGCAAGGCGGTCACTCCTTCCTTGAATGCTACTCTATTCAGTGGCGTACGCACAAGCAGTACAATTTTGTAATATTGTATAAACCTGTATTCACTATATAAAATCCAAGAAGTTTCCAAGAAAACCAACTTATATACCACATATTGAGAAATAAAAGCATCATCATTACTGCTATCTCCATCTAAGTTTAAACTGAGCGGTTCAACTGTAATGTCAAGTATGTGCCCCTTTTCCAAATATTTATTTTCGGTTTTAATTACATGATCACAGCAGTTCTTCCAAGTTTTTTGAGTCGCTATTGCAAAAGAGTTCTGTTAAAATTTTAGCATCATCGAGTTTAAATGTCACGTTGTGTATTGCAACTAGGTCGACAATTCAAGCTTATCTTCTGGGGTTTGGATGCGCAGTAGCATTACGCTCGAGAGCTCAGTTTAAGCGGTGCATTCGTGGTATTTACATCGCCGTAGAGAAAAATTACAGTCCGTAGATAAAATTTAAAACTTGTGTTATTTTTTGCGTATTTTGAAGTTCTTTATTTTAAAATGCTGTTTACAACTAAAGTAAAAAATAAACTATTTAGTGGACAAAGTCGTGAGAGAATAGGCAACATATTGAATTTTATGCAAGTAGAAGCAGTAACTGGAGAAGTTACTATTCCTCTCGCAAAGGTATTTTATTAGTACAATTTTTTAATAGCTTAATTATTATGTTTCTGTGCTATATTGATATAAAATCAGATTTTCATACAATTATTTTTTTATGTTCAAGAACTTGTCCATTAGGAATATTCGACGAATTAAAAAAGAAGCAAAACAAGTTTAAACAGCAATTCAACAAAATTTTCAACCCCTCAAACTCGTTTTGACGACGGAGGTTTCGCAATTTTGCGAGAAAGATTGTTTATCATCGCATAAAAGAAAAGGCGGTTCCTATATTAAAGACAGTTTATAAAAAATTCGTAGAAGAAATTGGCTATCAAGGTTGTACATAAACTTTCCGTACAGAAATCCACAAAATTGGTTTTTGATGGAGAAAATTTAAGAATATCGACAAATATTAATGGAACGTCAGCCCATCAATTGAATTGAATTAAAATGGAATTTCTTAAAAAAATGCGTCAGTACCGAGAAGAAGATCGCCCTATAATATACATGGACGAAACGTACATTCACTCATCACGGGAAGGGATGGAGCGATGAAACTTCAGAAGGCTTACAAAAACCAATAGATAAGGGACCACGTCTTATCATAGTGCACGCAGGTGGCTAAAATGGGTTTGTTCCTTATGCATATATTGCTGGAAATGAAACAGCACAAGGGGCGACTACCATCATGACATGAATTTCGAGAACTACAAAAAGTGGGTTTCGGAGAAACTCATTACCAATTTACAACCAAAAATTGTTGACAGCGCCCCATACCATACCAAACAATTGGAAACATCGCCAACATCATTGTCAGGCAAAACGGAAATGCAAGAATGGTTACAGGTTAGAGGAATACCTCTTAATAATAAAATGTTAAAACCACAAATTTACAGCCTAATAAAAATCCATAAACCAAGGCACGAAATATATGAAAAAGATGAACTTCTTAATGTAAAACTTCACGACGTATTGCTACTGCCTCCATATCATCCAGATCTGAATCCCATTGAGTTGGTTTGGGCTGAAATGAAACGTCGCCAGCAAAAAAAGTGAATTCAAATATTAACCAGGTCATTAAATATTGCGATGACTTCTTTAAAGAATTATCAGCCGACAAATGGAAATCTCGTTGTGAAAAAGAATATCATAGGAACCAACAGAAGATATAGTTGTGGAACAGATTATTTATATTCAGGTTAGTTATTGGGTATATTGTTGCTTCAGTATTATTTATGTTTTATACATAAATATTCAGGCAATTTGTTAAATAGTAAATTGGACCGCAATAAATCTATTCCAGACCCAATTTGTATCAGTATTCTTAATAAAGCTACCATGTAGCGAAATATGTCGAATTAATTTAAAAAATATAGTGAAATTAAACAAATTATGTTTTATTTTTTTTCCACTAGCTGACCCGAAAGACGTTGTCCTGTTCAAATTTCTATATTGTCTAAAAAAAAAATCCTCAAAACTCGTCCGCGTAGAATCTCTTTTTTCCGATGTTTTTCTTTGTGTTGGTACATCTAGGTTATGCTTTTGACTCTGCTTGCTTCCCGTTATACCGTTTTCTCGTTTTCCCGTCGTTCCCTTATCCCGTGTTCCGTTATCCCGTTTTCCCGTTATTCCCATTTTCACGTTTTTCCGTTATCCCGTTTTCCCGTTTTTTCGTTATCCCATTATCCCGTTTCAATATATATATATATATATATATATATATATATAAATATATATATATATATATATATATATTATATAAATATATAATATATTCCTGAAAAATATTTTACGACCAAAGAATTACGCATATCCATCGCTCGATAAAAAAAGCACTTTAAATTTTTTCCGAATCCAATAACTTTTCTAAAAACCTTTCTTCCCCTTTAAACCTTATTCGGACTATTACAAACAACAAAAATTGTTTTGTGTTCGATTTGAGTGTTAAAGTCAAATAAAAAAAAGATTTTTGTGTGTACACGCCCGGGCATTGAACAGGGCCCTTACAAAGAACACTCTCTAACCACTGAGCTACTCGGACCTTCACTAAGAGCTTAGCTTCTGTTGGCAGAATGTTTCTTATTTTTTCTGTAAAAAACCATTATCGGGCTATTACGAACATTTAAAAAAAAATAGCCATATCGGTCCAGCCGTTCTCATGTATTGCGCTTACGAAGACATTTTTATTATATGGATTGATAATACTTCATTTTGAAATTAAACAATACGCCCCCTTCAAACCCGTAATTATTATGAAAAACTTAGTCCTTCAACCAAAAATTCATTTCGAATAATTGTTAAACGGACTATAGATTCAAGAGGAACTTTCCGTTCTCTGACTCTGTTGCACAGTGACTCTTTCACTCTTTTCTCGATGCATCTCAGAGGCCAAGCTAGAATGGTCCACCTTGTATATCGCCTTTTACTATACCCTAATTTTTTAGGCAGCCATAAAACCATGACCGTATTCTTCTAACAAGTTTGTAGATAATATATAGCGTTTTTTAGATCTTGATCAATTCGTAAAGTTGAGGTTTGTACATAGTTAGCAAAGAAGGTATATAGTGGAGTGTCGTTAGTCGTAAAAAGTAAAAAACCTCGAACGAGAACACCAGTGAATAAATTTTTATGGCGTTTTATGCATTAAACCGCTAAAATCCAATACTAAAATGTTTATTAATTAGAATTGACCGATCTTTGTTTATTTCATGGTTCATTGAAAAATTTAAAAATTAATTTTAAATTAACGACTAATCTAAAGTAACTGCAATATTTTTAATTTTATGGGTGGAAAAGTATCATTACTTATTGTTTTTAGAGTTGGTAAATATTAATTCAAGGTCGAAAATTGCAAATTTAAAAAGTAAGGAACCAAAATGGTGGCCAGAAACATTGTAACCAGGTATAATTCATACAAAGGACGTTATATTATTTAAAAAAAACATATTTATTTGTGAATAACATAATTAGGCATCACTCTAACGAAAAATGTACTAATTATCTTATATATATCCTCCTTCAACTTCGTATATTTGTAAAATTGGAAAAGCGTTCAAACAACTATCACCCCCGCACTCCGAACAAGCTGCACTGCAATTCAATCCGTTTTCTGCATCCACAATCTGCTCCGCATCCTGTCGTACAACTACAAAAAGTACTTCTCAGTAGGTTTTCAGATGCTTGGCGGTTGATTCATTGTTATTGGTCTCATCGTCCCTTGGTCACGTTTTCATCTTCACTCTATCGGCGAAATATCATTCCCAAACCATAATTGCACCTCTAAGTACACTCTCTTCAAATGCTCGGAGACTGCATCAGGTGTAGGCACTGATGATGCTAATCGTACACAACAATATTTTTTTTAGTTGAAGCTTTAAAAAATGAACTATATCGGAATATATTCAAGTCTTTTGCCTTCTTCGGTGCATTGTATAATCCAATAATCAACACGCCTTTAGAGAGGGGAGGTCAACGGAAGATGTAATAAGTACATTAATTTCGAGAATATATACAGCAATTGATTCAAAAAGCCCGGCGCATTGTATAATCGTTGACCTCTCTAAAGCTGCCACAATAACCTATTGAAAAAAATGCGATTATATGGAATGCGAGAAAGTGTTTTTGCCTCATTACAAAATTCCCTTTCGAACCGACGCGACGCGACGGCAGCAAGTTTATATTGATGGTGTCATCAGTGAGATGAGAAAAGTTACGCATGGCGTAACGCAAGGTACAGTGCTTGGACCACTGCTATTCACTCTATACATAAATAGCCTAGTAGCCATGGATATGAAAGTTTTGGTTTTCAGTTTTGCAGATGACACCGCAATTTTTTATCAGTCTGAAAGTTGGAAGTCTTAAAACTCAAGTAGAATCAGACTTCAAGGTCATACAAGATTGGTTCAGATATAATAAATCAACATCAAATATAGATCAAACCAATTACCACCCCTTTTATCTTTCACAAGATACCAGAAATAGCACAATTAAATATTTAGGAATGATAATTAACAGACATTTGCGTTGGGATTAACGAGTTACTAATAAACTGAGAGGATTACTTTCACGTCTTGAACTTTTTAGGGAATTCCTAGATATACCCCACTTGAAACCTATTTACTGTATCGTTCCAATTTTAGTATATGTACCGCCGAAGTGAGTACAAACGAAAACCGGTAGAATTCAACGTGGTATGGTTGTTGCTATTTTAAAAACATTTTTTTATTTCGAAATAGGTAGAATACAGAACACAAAACAGAAAATAATATGTAAAACTGCAAAATGAAAACACATAAACTAAACTCGTAATTCAACATAGCTTTTCGATTAATTGATTTTATTGTTTTGACAGCAAAGTATGGTTATGTTGTCCTGAGCAACAATAAATTAATTTAAATATTAGATAGAAAACGTAGCTTTTTGATTCAGACAAAGACTAGACATTTTTATCAGTAGGTTATTATATAGGTATTACTCAAATGCAATCTTTAAGATACTTAGACGATATGAAGGTGTGGATTTTATAAAGTTAGAAATACAAACTAAAATAAATATGATATTCTACTTGCCTTGACGAAATCGTTTTACATGGAATTTTATAGTTATATATATATATATATATATATATGTATATATATATGTATATATATTTATATATATATATATATATATATATATATATATATATATATATATATATATACAGGGTGTTACCAAATAAGTGCGAAAGTTTTTGGGGGTGATTTCTTGTCAAAAATTAAAGGGGTCTTTCATGTAAACAAAAGCTCTTAGGCCTTTTCTTGAAAAGTTACACGTTTCCAAAAATGAGAAAAACAAATAGTTGCTTTTTCTTGAAATTGCTGGAGAGTTGAAGAAATGGAATTTTGTGAGCATGTTCTACCAATAAAAATGATACCTATGAATATTTTTTCAATTTTGTTGTGATCTTTTAAAGGGGTGAAACATGCAACCCCTATTCCATTTTTTAAGAAACAAAATTTCTCGATTGAAAAATATGTGTTGAAAAGAATGATTCATTGCAAAACTTTCTTAACAATTGTGTTGTGACCGTTAAACTAATAGTTTCCCAATAAAAAAATAAAATACAACATTGTGCATGAACAGACCTTCTGTAAAAGGAATCGAAAAAATCTAGTAGGTGGCTAAAAAGTTTTGTTTGTACGACTTGTGACTTCAATCGTAGTATTTTGAAATTATTCCGCTTGTTTTAACTTTTAATGTAGGTGTACCATTACCAGTTTTAATATAATATCAAATTAAAAACACAAACAAAACAAAATTATGTGTATTAACAAAGAAAAAGGCAACACGATCAAACGGAACGGAGTTATAAAAACTGCTCGAAATGACCACCTCCAACCATTAGACAGGAATCAAGTCTTCGTCTCATAGACTGGCGCAAACGTTGAAATATTCCTGGTGTGTTTTGGATTTTTTCGCAGGCTGCAATGATGCGATTCCTTAAATCATCCACACATTCAATGGGGGTCGTATAAGCCAAGGACTTCAGGTGACCCCAGATGCAAAGTCCAAGGGGTTCAAGTCTGCAGATCTGGGAGGCCAAGTTTGAGGTCCTGGTCTGCCTATCCAACGATTTGGATACACGTCGTCCAAGTATTTACGAGCAGTTATGCTGAAATGGACAGGTGCACCATCGTGTATGAACCACATCCGTGGTCGAAAAGCTAGTGGAACATTTTCAAGTAGAATGGGAAGGTGCTCCTGGAGAAAATTTGTATAGATTGCACCAGTTAGCCTTAACGGTAGAAAATACGATCCAATAATATTTTCGCAAATAATTCCGAATAACCCCTTGCCTTGAAAAGTTGGATTCGTCAGTCAATATTACGTTTTCTAAAAAATTTGCATTTTGAGTAATCAAATTGTTTAATACTATATTCAATGTATTCTATTTATAACCGCCGCCACTGGTAGTTTGGCTGCTGGGGAGAAAATGGCTGCTAAAAGGTGGCTGCTAACTTCACACTGGTGTCGAATAGCTAGTGAAACATTTTCAAGTAAAATGGGAAGCTGCTCCTGTAGAAAATTTGTTTAGGTTGCACCAGTTAGCTTTAACGGTAGAAAATACAGTCCAATAATATTTTCGCCAATAATTCCGACCCACACGTTGAGTGAAAATTCATATTGATACCGATCTTCTTGAATTGCATATGGGTTATCTTCGGCCCACATATGATTGTTATGGAAATTTGTAATCCCTTGCTTCGAAAAGTTGGACTCGTCAGTGAATATTGAATCTAAAAATTGAGCATTTTGGGTAATCATTTGAAGGCTCCATTGACAAAAGTCTACACGATGGGAAAAATCTCGCGGCAAAAAGGCCTGGACTCGTTGAATATGGTAAGGATACAATTGGTGATCCCTTAAAATTCTCCAGATTAGTTTATTGCTAACATTAAGTGTGTTAGCAATTTGTCTTGTACTTAATTCCGGACGATCTTCAATCATATTGAGAACCTCTTCTTCCAGTTCCACCGTTCTCATTACTCGTGGACGACCACAATCAGTTGTTCGTTTTTGAAAAGTCCCTCTTTCACAGAGACGTTGTGATGAGGTATCACTCGCTGAGGATACATCTCTGCATAGAGCCGTCTAGCTTCCAAAGAATTTCCATTGGCACGACCATATATGAAATGCATATCGGCCATTTCAGCATTAGAGTAAACATTCATATTGAAGATTCATAAGACACAATTGAACTTTCAACTACCACATAGAAATCAAAGCGACTTGACAGCCACCTACTGGATTTTTTCGATTTAGAAATACTACGATTGAAGTCACAAGTTGTGCAAACAAAACGTGACAGCCACCTACTAGATTTTTTCGATTCCATTTTCACAAGATACGTTCATGCACAATGTTGTATTTTTTTTCAATATATTGCTTTTACGGACACAACACAGGAGTTGAAAAAGTGTTGCAATGAATCATTCTTTTTAAAACATATTTTTCAATTGAGAAATTTTGTTTCGTTAAAAAGTTCTGGTAGAAAATGGAATAGGGGTTCACATAATTTAGAAGAGCACAACGAAATTAAAAAAATATTCAAAGGTAGCCTTTTTATTGGTAGAACATGCCCACAAAATGCCATTCCTTCAACTCTTCAGCAATTTCAAAAAAAAAAAAAATATCATTTTTTGGATGCGTGTAACTTTTCAAGGAAAGGTCTAAAGCTTTCGTTTACATGAAAGACTCCCTTTAATTTTCGACAAGGAATCATCCCCTAAAAGCTTTCGCACTTATTTGGTATATATATATCCTTGCACTTCTTCACCGTACTGATGAGGGCCGAGAGCTCCAAACACGTGTCTACGGTTAACACATCTCTTTGAGGGCTATGTCCATTAAATTTATTTCCATTTTGTTTAAAAGTCCCCTAGATATTCCTACCTTTCATCTATATATATATATATATATATATATATATATATATATATATACAGTGTCATCCTCAAAGTATGCACCATATGGAAAACTTATTTATTATGGGTTTTTCGACAAAAAGTTATTCCTGGTAAAAGTTTGTGCATCCCCTAAAACTAAACATGCACCAACAAAGTATAATAAAACACACGTAATATTCGAGGAAAAATCTCGGGAAATGTTATTTAGAAAACTACATTTGAAGTCATGGCCATCTAAGTAAATTTAATTTCTTTTACCCCTTTCTTTAAAATGGGGACTACGAAAAATTTTTTTTGACAAAACGATAATATATATATTCGACGGATTATTCAAAAAGCCTTGTGATATTACAAATTAGACAACTATTGTGTTATCCACGGTACATTTTTTTGGTAAGAGTAAACTAATTTTCAAAGTTTTTGGTGCAAAGTTATTTTAATTTTTTGTTAACACCGAAAATTGCTCAAAATTATACAGTATTGTAACAAGAACTTAATATTCAATAATATCAAATCACAAAACATCAAAATAAAATAAGTATTTATATCATTGACCACTACTGATCTGGGAGGTTAATTAGGTATAATTTTTCTCGTAATCATTTTTCGTAATTTCCGAGTGTATGTCGTCGTGATATTGGCTGCTCTTCGATCCTAATTTAAAAAAAAGCAGACAGGTCGGAATGGAACCCATGTATCCACCCAGGGTTAACAATAATCAACTGCTTTCGTTTTGAAATGGCTGTGAATAATCCGGATGATGACGTTCTATCACTCCAAGACTTGGAATGTGGACATCATAAAAATCACAGTTACACTATAATCAGTCGAATATCGTCGACACAAATCGAAATAGTAACTGACCGAAATTAAAACAAAACTGACGAGGCCTTCGCTAATGAAAAATTGTTCTGTAGAAATCTAGGAAAAGACATTCTAAGTAAAAGATCAGTATCACTATGACTATACACATGGTAATTAAAAGTGCATTAAATAACGGTTTTTGCGATTTGAAATAACGATATTAGAGAGTTATTGCGACATCCGTTTTATAGTTCTTTTATTAAAGTTTCTTTTATTTTGACATATACCCATGCGCATTGTATCGGACTTTGATGATATCCTCAATTTGAAATACAGGCATCCCTTACTTTATTTGAATAAAGGCAAAGAACCTTTTATTAAAACTTCCTTTATTTTGACGGATTTGTTTTCTTCTGTTATATATCTGTCGCCAGTTGAAAACCTAAAGTTTGTTAAGCACTTCTCGTCTATATATTTTCAAAATCAAATGAAGCAGAGGTTCATTTGGCGGTGGTATATTTTCTAACCCAACAATATTGTGAAGAATTAATTCGTCAATGTCTTCATCATTGGCCCCAGCCCCCACCTGAAATTGCTATCTCTATTTGTTCTTCCATAATGACAGTGAAATGTAATAAAATAATTATTTGATCAACAGCAGCTTACGAATCGAGGTGACATAAAATATAAATACAAGCTTTGTAGGTTAGGTTAAAGAGATCTGTAACTTTCGTTTAAGCGCCTTGCAATAGTTCACTTTTGAAATCGCGTTAGAGGATACTTTATTAGCGGATCTTTCGATATAGTCAACGCTTTTTTTTAAGTTGCAATAACTCTTAAATTTGTTCAAGTTACAACATGATTGGAATGTCAGAAATGTAAATAAAGCTCATTTTTGTCGCTCATAGAAAACCTACTTGCGTCTTGGTATTTAAATACCCAAATATATTTCGTGCCGAATTACGCTACTGTACTTCTGTAAAACGCGATTTTACGCGGATTATCGTCTCTCTCGATACCGTAAGACAGCCCACTTTCTAGTGCGCATAAAAGCCTTTCGCCATTCTTAAACGAATGAGCTTCATAAGGGGTGACCACGATGCGCCCCACAAATGTTTCTATATTTGTTTTGATAAAAGTTGGTGGGAATTGTGGTGATACATAAATGAGTTATTTTCAAGCTAGCCACTAGTCACTTCATGTGGTTGTCGTTTGTACTACAAAGAAAGTTTGAGGCGTTAAGACCACAGTTTGTCGAAAAATGTGATCCGAAACAGCGTTCTCCAGAAATAGGCGCTTTTCAGAAGTGGATAACTCGAGAACGGTTGAACATAGCGGTAGAAAATGTAGGAGTATTTTTTTCTGTCGGACCAATGGTTTTCGAGTTATGAGCGAAAAAACAAAAATAGTCAATATTTAAGGCATTCCAGGAGCCCCCCTGTTCTTGGCTCACCTCCTAGCGTCAGGGACTTTGAGTATGTTTGCCTCCTGATGAGCCCAAACTAATTCCTGAAGTCAAAAATTCTGCCCCCGTCCATGCCCCTTTTTAGCATACGTTGACTGGGTTACTGCATTATGATATTCATTTTCAAATACCATCCATACAATAGTGTATTAGGAGGCTACACAAAAATGTAGCAAGCGATTGTTTTTCAAATACTTGAAATACTAGTGTTTATTGTTTCTGAAATAATTATTCCAAAAGAATAGTTTCAAGAAAACATGATGTCACTACAAAACTACAATTTTTTTAATAATCTATAGTTTATTGCGTCCCCTGAAACGATTTCAGGATATTATTATTGTCTGAATAAACAAAATTCAGTCCGCCGAGTGTTGGCGTGACGATTTTTAAGTGCAAGTCCGCTGAAGTGGAATTTTGCGGACTCTTTTCAGTATCCGAAATAGGCATTTTTACGGAGCGTATACAAAAAAAATTATAGTTTGGTTGACGATGTTGTTTTGACATTTCCTTTGACAACTCTAAAACATAGCAGAAAAGTGGATGATATTTCATTTTCAAGATACTTTCACAACAGATGTTCCTCCCTTATTTCAGTATCTATTTACTGTTATTTCGGACCGAATCTCAAAAACATTGAAAGATAAAAGTTACTACCTTCTCACCAATCTAAATACGAAGTTCACTCTGTTCCATTCGTATCGATTCGATTCACTGAATTCTGGAAGTGTTTTTTACACATTTCACACTTTCAATATGCCGAGTATCACACATACGGAAATAATTCAATTTCTAACTGGACGCTTGACTCCAATAATCTTTAAATATAATATGCTTTCAGATTTACTTATGGCGGAAATACGAAACATGACGTCACATCACTAGGTTGCGAAGCAGACATCGGAGATGAACTCCCGGAAATCCGTCCACATTCCCATTTTCCAGTGGTGGTCTGGCAACTTAGTGCCAGATCAGCAAATTGATGGAAGGTGTAAACTATCGGAATGTTTTTTCGAGTATAAACATATAAAACGAGAAAATAACTGAAAGAGACTTATTGTTTCCTGTTCTGCTAGTATATATCAAACATTGATCATAATAATAGCTTAATTAACCAACAGCTCAATCCATTTACAGGACGCTATGAATCAAAATTAATTATTTTTTGTACAGGGTGACTCAGGGTTAAACCGCCAAACGTTTAATATCGGTTTTATAAGTGAAAATAAGATTTTTTTTTCTCTAAGCATGTGTCCTCACTTACTTACATACAGGGTGCCAAAGTTTTTAGAAACAATCATTTTTTTATTAATTACTTGAAAACTTTTTGGCTAATTTTGATAAAACTTGGCATGCTTATTTGAGGTAATGAGGGGCTCCTTTTAATGTAAATTGAATGAAATTATTGATCCCACTGGCGTCCTAGAGAGTAATCTAATTGATATTAGGACAAATCATTGTACACCACTGTTAAAAAAATTTTTTTCTAGAATATGAAAATATTCAGTCGCTGAGGTAGAAAATATGAACCGATGAGTGAGTCGTCGCATAATGCCATCCAAACGTTGCACGAAAATTCATGTTGAAAATTGCTGACTTTTATAGCACGAGGATTTTCGTCTCCCAAATGTGAGCATTATGCTGATTAAAGATACCAGCCCGTGCTTCGATCATAAAGTTCCTACATCAGTCCAAGTCATCAGATAGCAAATTCTGAACAGTCCGCTACTGCTACTGGAAGGCATTTCGTCGAAGTGCTCTAAAATATTTTTTGTTATTCTTTCATTTTGAGGGGGTGTGAGGATTCCATATGCTCGAGATCGCAATAAGGTTGATCCTATTTCTCTCAAGGTGCGTCCTGACTCGAACATTTTACTACGATCGAACAGAACAAGCAGGGCGCGTACGAAAGAACAAGGCGAGCAAGTTTTCGTTGCCTTCAGGATGCTCGCGCGATTCGCTGTATTCGTTGCCCTCCTAGGTGCTCAAACTATTAGCGGTAAAGCTGTTGGGAGTGCATATCTACGTACAAGAGTAGGCTAGAAGAAAATATAAATACGGACTTGCTCATAATATTCAGTGCGTTTTTCCCCATATGTTATACATATATGTATATATATATGTATATATATATATATACATATATTTATAAAAGTTAAAACATAATTTCAAAAAACGAAAGCTATGATCATAAAAAGCCCATATAAACACAGAAACATCAATGTAAATGATATTAGTTTGGTTATTGAAGGCAAAGAAATAGAAATTGTACATAACTTTAAATACTTGGGTGTTATGTTGGATGAAACTTTGTCGTTCAAAGAACATTTAAACGTGATAAAAAAAGCTATTCTTCTCCAAACTAAAATAACAGTGTACAACACTATTATGCGGCCACATTTTGATTATGTGCTATAGTTCTGTATTTATTAGATAATAATGCTCTACCATCACTTCAGAAACTTCAAAATAGAGAAATGAGAATAATTTTCAAGTGTATCAGGCGTATTCGTCGCACGTTAGAAATGAAAGACTTGTACGTTTGCATTGACTTTTATTTTCAAATCATTGGAGGGCCTAATGCCAGAGTATCTAAATCAGTTTGTAAAAAACAGAGGCGTACAATGATTTGTCCTAATGTTCGGTCTCATGAGATTTTTCACTCGACTTACTGGATTGCTTGCGGTGTGATAGTATGCTTGCTGGATGATGATGTTTATGATTGATTGGATGATGATGTTCATGCTTGATTGATTATGAATGTAAGACAACACTTACAACACGAATATTTAATCTCGTATATAAGAAATGACGATGAATAGAGAATGACTTATAATGACAAGTTGATGACAGACGTTATTTTTTGTTTTGTCGTAATTCGCCCCTCGTTCTCTCTCCATCTTTCTGTCTGACCAAATCGAGTGAGCCAGATTGGAAATCAAATAATATTATACAGTAGGATACAGTACACCTAATATCAATTAGATTACCCTCTGGGATGCCGCTGGAATTATTAATTTTATCATAATTACATTTTAAGAAGCCTCTTAGAATCACAAATAAACATGCCAAATTTTAATAAAATTCAGCCAAAAGGTTTTTGAGTAAGTAATAATAAAACTGCTTTTTTTCCAAAATTTTTGGCACCCTGTATCTCGAAAACAAAGCAAGCTAAGACAAATGCTTGTGGAAAAATAAGAGTAGATTGCCGCCAGTAGATCCTACCATATCTGATGGATCTGATACTTCGGATGATGAAGAAATTTGTTTGGAACCTAGGCGGAAAACGGTACCACTTCCATTGTCAGGTAAAATATTGTATTATATCTTGGTCAAATAAAATCTTATAAACTATATTTCACAGATGACATTGATTTTGATGGTATTAGAAAGGAAACGATGAACACAGTACCTTCATTCAAGAATATAACATTGCAGATGTGGAACCTACTTCAGGCAGTTCGAGCGAACCGCCATACAAAAAAAATAAAAAGTCCAAAACTACATATAAGTGGTTGAATGAAGATATAGAAGGTGTCGAAAATAGATAAAGTTTTACAGCAAATGCTGATGATGAAATATTATCCCCACTCGAATATTTCACGATTTTTTTTTCATTTAATATTATCGTAGAACAAACAAATCTTTACAGTACTCAAGACAGGGAAGCCAGCATTGACACTAACAATAAAGAAATGACAGACTTCATTTCTATTCTTCTTCTAATGGGAATAATACAACTACCAACATATGAAGACTATTGGGCAGGTGGTACTAGAATGGAACACATTGCTAGTATTATGCTGGTAAAAAGATTCAAACTACTCAGACGTTATATCCATTTCAATGACAACAGTCTCGTTACACCGGCTACCAAAGATAGATTTGTCAAGATACGACCTCTCATTGAGAACATTCGTCAGAATTGTCAGAAATTTCATCTAGAAAATGACTACTCCGTTGTTGAGACGATGGTGGCTTATGAAGGGACACGTGTTGGTAACTTACGGCAATGCATAAAAAACAAACCCCAGAGATGGGGTTACAAATTTTCTGTTATTGCTGGAGTCTCTGGATTGATATTAGATTTTATACCTTACCGAGGTTCAACTACTGTTCCCGGACTGAAAGGAACTCGGAATGAATTAACAGAAGAAGAGTATTCTTTGGATGTTGGAGCTGGTGTTATTATTTCATTGTGCAAGTCTCTCCATGATCCTCATAACAGCATAGTATATTTTGATAACTATATTTCCAGCCTTGATATTTTTGCTTATTTGAAAAATTCAATGAATATCTTGAGGCTAGGCACATTACGAGCTGATAGAATTGGAGGTTGTCCAATTGACCGTGACAAGATTTTGCAAAAGCAAGGAAGGGGAACGTATGGCTATAAGGATGACAAAGAGAAAAGTGTCATTATTATCAAATGGGTTGACAATAAATATGTGTTACTTGGTGGCACAGCCTATGGAGTCGAGCTAACAAGTTCTGTGAAAAGGTACTGCAAAACTGCTAAAATGAAAACATATATTGTATGCCCATCTGTAATATCGTACTACAACAAACACATGGGTGGAGTAGATAAAGCCAATACGCTAATGGATCTTTACAAAACGACAAGTAAAGCTAAACGATGGTATTATTCAATATTTACCTATCTTCTAGATATAAGCGTCGTAAATGCTTGGCTTATCTATCGTAATGATTGTGAAGTTGTTAATATAAAGAAATATAAACCGCTGAAGATTTTTCGAAAAGAGCTTGCATCCTCTTTAGCTAATACCGAAAAAGGGTCTAGGCGTGGCTCTTTGAATAAGGTTCAGGTAGAAGAAATCAAATATCCAGTTGTGGCTAGACCGGATGATACAGCAAGAAAAGATTGTGTTGGCCATTGGCCTGTCCACACAACGAGAGGGACGTGTAGGTTCTGTCAACAAGGTACAAGCAGATTCCAGTGTGAAAAGTGTAATGCTAGACTTTGTATCACAGATAAAAATAATTGTTTTGTGTCATTTCATGAGTAAGTTATATCTCAAAATCATAAACATGAATGGTCAATGTGACTTTTTTTATTTGTAATATATTTGTTACAAATCAAATTTTTTTATGTTTTGTTGCCCTTTACAACACCCTAGTCAAATTTCTGAATATTTCATTTAAGATATGAGCCTTCGCCCGATGAAGGGTTGAAAGTGCATCAAATACCGATTTTTTCCAATTTGAAGGTCCGATAATATTATTATTCAATGCTTAAATATTCATCAAAGAAAATGTGTTTGAGATACATCATGATCGGAATGTCATGAACGTAAATAAAGCTTTTTACTTTTTGTCGTTCATAGAACATACTTGCGTCCTGATATTTAAATACTTGAATCTATTTCGTGCGAGATTACGTCACTATACTTCTGTTCAACGATACCGTAAGACCACCCACTTACCGCACATAAGCCTTCCACCATACATAAACGGATAAAGTCATATTTTATTTTTTCCTGAGGTACGCCCAGTATTTCTGCTGAAACACAAATAATACAATCCATAATACATTGTCTGTAGACTCAGCCAGACAACCAATACAAAAACATAGTTTTCAGCCAGATTGAACACTTGCTTATTTCCATAATGGAAGTTAATGCATCACCAGTCAGGATGAGAAATGGTGTTTTCCTATTGGAAGGCGTTAGAAATGTAAGCCAAGTCATTAATCAGGGCTGTTTCTTGTAATGACACCTGCTTATAGTGTGCGAAAAAAATGTCTGGAGTTTGTTGTTCGTGGATGATGGATTTCATTGGAAAACAAGGATGCTCTATAGAAATCTACCGAAATGTATGCACCGTTAACTCTATTCGAATACAATAAAGTGGTCCTGTGTGAGTCGGGCCTCCCACTTTTAATGTTCCATAACATACTACAATCTTTCCGTTTATTACTTTGATTTACCAGTTCCTTGCCACTTCATTACTATCTATCTAGAAGCTAGGGGTTGACAAAAACAACTTTATTTAGTTCATAGAAATTCATTCCTCATTTGATTCTCCACACGTCAAAACAGTGGAATATTTCATTTCTGATTATATGTGCCTCCATTTTCTTCAATACCCAAAAATTTTAAATGTCATCATACATTTGTAATAATGTTTAAAGTTTATAATATAGAGAACTAGGATAAGCAAATTTCGTAGTTTATCTCATTATAAACATAAATCTGAAAAGGGGGCCAAAACTGATAAATAAACCATTTAAGAATTTGTTCACATCGGCCCCCAGAAAGTGGAAATTAACCCCGTGAATAATTAAACTGCAATTTCATCGGAGCACAGATCCGGCGAACCTGAATGTAAAGGAGTTATTTCAGAGTCTGAGTGGGTGAAAACTGGAATGGCAGCGATTGAAGAGAAAAACACTCGTACGCGGGCGAAACACCCCTTAGGGAGTCATTTATTCGGTATCTTAAAAAAAGGTAGTCTTTATTGCACAATAAGTTCAATTCAATTATGTTTTACGAGATTGGTTGCTTTTTATAAAGCCCAAAGGAAATGAAACCCCTCTCAAACTATAAAATAGCAACCTCGTGAACTGAACGTATAAAGTATGGATGAAACCTTCCGAAATCAGCTCTTATTTTTCTGTCATCATCATCATCATCATCAAAATCATTTATGGACACCTTGCAGTAGCAAGGTAGTGTGGGAGTCACTAAGTTCTAGGGTTGTACCCTCTCTACCTCCGCGTTACCCACTAAAAACTCCACTCAGCTTTACCATAAGACGGAAATGATAGTCAGTGACTCATCTTAGCTCGATCGTTCAGTGTTGCAACCTCCGCGCCGCCGTCGATAAATATCAGTACAATTGCTAACTTCGACCACGAACTTTCGTTAAAATAGAGGCTGCTTTAAATGCTCCGTAAGATCTATTACACGGACCGAAATAAATTTGGCACCAGTGCACTGTGTCCGCATTTGAAACAAGCGGCATATCGGGATTATAGATTCGGGATACAATAGATTTTTATTGTGAAATATTATATTATTTTGCCGCTCTTATTGTGTTGTTTCTGAACTAGTGACTGATGTCACTGACTATTATTTCCGACTCATGGTACGCTGGCCCATTGTATCTTGCCTATTGTTCACTCCTACACCACGATTCCAGTAATTTCGTGCCTTGTACAAGTTTGTACAAGTCCTTCACTGGAAGTGTGTTGTATAGTCTCGGTTCACCAATTGGTTGCCCAAAGATTGACTGCCCAAGCAGTATCATAGTGACAGAAACTGATACTGCAACTTCGACTTGGTGGTTATTACGTAAACACCACTAAATCTACCACTTTACAGTGAGAATAACTAAAATTTTATATTTATTATTTTCTCAAATTATTTTATTATGGTTAAGAAAAAGTTCGTTTTACCTGTTACGTGAAACGTGTATGATATTTATTCAAAATGAATAGGGTTATGCGTTCTCATAGACATTTTTCCTTAATTTTGTATGAAAAGGTTCATTTAAATAGATGGGATCTCAGACTTGTGCGCCTGCTTAATATTCATACCCAAGTTATTAATTGATAATTGTTACTTGATACTAGATAATTGTCAATTGGAGCTGCATAAATCCACCATAGTTGCCACATATTCGTTTTAAACAATTAATGGACATCTACCCGCAATTTCGAGGTTATAACTTTAAAGTGGCAGGTTATAAGAGCCGCGAAGTGTTCGCCACACCCAAGGATATATGACCTATTGTGATTTTTAGGTTATAACTTCAAAGTGGTAAATCGTGGCCGCCACTTTCTAGTGGTGGAAAAGGTAATAAGTTAGTTCCACTGGCCACATTATGATGAGAGGAACTTCAGAGTGCTGTATTTTCAGTTTCTGATACTTTAAAGTTATTCTCGATACCGTAAGACAGCCCACTTAGCCAAATGCGCACATAAGCCTTTCACCATACAGAAACGGATAAACTCATATTTTAATTTCCTGAGGTACGCCCAGTATTCCTGCTGGAACACAAATAATACATCCATAACAAATTGTCTGTAGAACTTTAGAGTGGTGTATGTTCATTTTCTGCTACTTTAAAGTAATTTTCTCCAAAAGTCGCCATATTTACAGGAATATGCTGGGTCACCTTTATTAGAGAAATCAACGAAACATTCAATAAAGATTTATTTGTCGTCAGTACTGCATCAAACGTGGTAATTTATTAGGTACGTTTCAAGTAACCAAGATTGATAAAAAAAATGTTTGATGGATTCAAGTACATACTTTCAGATGCGAGTTATTTCCAAAATTATAGTGTTTTCCTTAAATAAAGAGTTTTCAGATGGCGCGTGCACAAAATCGAGCTACAACACCTTTATTTGACAGTAAACTTTCAATCGTTATAATTTTATCCCGATCAGAAGTATCCAAATTCAATATACTTACTTACGTGTTTGTATGTTATATATTCTCATATTTATAGTCGATCGAGTGTTAGAAATGAATCAGGCAAAATGGAAGAATGAGGAACATTTATTATAGAAGTATGTTGCAGGACAGAGATATAGCTACATATCAATTACACAGGCGCATTCAGTTGTTTAACGTGTCTAGAGTCGGCCACTACATATCCACGTTTTTGCCAGGTGACCACGGCGTGGTTGAAATGTGGCTAGCTGAGATCCAGGAACGTAGCGGCCACCAAAAAAGTGTTCCCCATTGTGGTAGCCGCCGCGTGATAGATCCGTGTATATTACGTGGCAGTGGTTGTGGTCAAACATTTCAAAGTTTTCCAGAATCGTGGCGCTACGTTCCGTCCACTAAAAATGCTACTTGGGTGTCTTTTGCGATCCAAAGCCCCGCAGTTTCACAGTATGTGTGATACTGTTTCTGATTCCTCAACGCATACTCTGCATATCAGGTCGCCAATGAACAGTCCCATTTTTTTAAGGTGCTCTTTTACTGGAATATGTCCAGTCATGAGCTCCGTAATAATTTTCAGTTTTTTCCTGTTTGAGGTTAACAGGTCTGTTGTTTTTTTTCGGCACGTGTCTTCAATGTATTCTTTCGCGTGTCTATTTCCTGGAATGTCATTCCAGTATTGTTTATGTTTTTCCTGGATCCAGTCTTCTACAGACACTCGTGCCGTACGCTTCGGTACCCCGAGGGTCTGTCCTGGAACTGGTTCATTTTCCGATCCTCTCCTAGCGAGTTCGTAGGCTTTTGCATTCCCTGCAAATCCCTGATGTCCTGGCACCCAAATCAGCTTGACGCGGTTTTTATTCTGCCAGTGTTGTCAGTTTCTCTTTGGAGGATGGAGAGGGAGTAATGGTCAAAGTTGAACAGTTTCTTGAAGAAATAGACCACAAAGGAAACTTCACAGGAAGAGTTGGGTACAATCCTGTTTTTAGTAAAACTATTTGGGGTGAAAAAAAAATTGAGTGGTTAGTAAGAAACATAAAAAATCCTGATGAGTGTCTTATCGGATAAATGTATGATAAAACGAGGAGATATAGATATAGATTGTTTGTGGCTTCTAACTCGAACTAAAATGAAAATTTTTCAAAAGACTGGTATGAGAATTGCCCAGTTGGAAAGAACACGATTTTTTCCCGATTAAAAGAATCCGCAACTAAAATTGGAATTGTATCAAGAAGGCAAAAGTTACAGATCATATATCAAGGGCCACAGAGCAGTTTTCACTCTAGCAAAAAGTAGCGTTTAGAAGCAAGAATTCATTAAGATAACGGGTCACAGTTGAACCCAGTCCATAAACCCATACGTTCTGATGGATGTTGATCATCAAAATATAATTCATGCCATGAAGGGCGAGTATTCGTTGAACATCAGTAAAAATTATAGCCGCGAAATTTAATTCAGATAAATTACTACAGAAGTTCAACATTGCCAAAAATCAACAATATCGTTTATAACAATTGTGTATTCAATAAAACCAACAATAATTAATTATTATAGGAGTTCAATCAATCCTTTTTACTTTTGTTCAAAAAATATCTTTCGAAAATATTGTTCGACTTTATTGTATGTTGAAATGGGAAACATTCTCAATTGAATATTGAATAGAAAGATTTTTCTGTGAATTGAAAAATCCACGATAAAAATAAAGTTATTTTTTGTGAATGTCTAACAGAAAACAACTACTTTCCCGGCTAAAGCCTCGCTGTAGATTGAACTACATCTGATAGATATTCTGAAAGGACCCTAACTCAAAAGGAAAAATCTGAAATTGAAAATTTGCATTTTTATTCAGATAGTTATTTGATTTTCTATTCCAGTCCTAATTAGGAACTCATATAGATGAATGAGGCGAAGAAAAATGTTTTCCAAAAGACAGTACCTACTCACCAAAAATCATTTGTAACATTGACGCAAGAGAGACATCGCATTCACTAGGTCCTCAATACATTTTTGATGAAAATTTATTTCACGCTTCCACGATCATCAGGAAGGCCGGAAGAAATGGAAAACACATTTTCTAGAAGCAACCTCACTTTGCAAAGATGGAACAAAAGTTTTCTTTTGGAGAGATACTTTGAAATTAGTGTTTTTTGACATTAAAACCTGTCATGGGGTATGATAGATTGATTTGTTTGGAAATATGAACAGGATGTTCATAAAATCAGATTTGGAATCATCTGCGACTGAAAGATAAACTTTAGTCACTATCTTCCATCGTTCAAAATAACCTCTTATGGGCTATTCATGTTGAAAAGGGAAACATTCTCAATTAAATATTGAATAGATGATTCCAAATCTGATTTTATGAACATCCTGTTCATATTTTCAAACAAATCAATTTATTGTATTGGTATCTATAATATTCCTGTGCATTCAGGTATGTATTCTCTTTTGTTCATTATCCTCGCATTATAATAAAATATGGTGCAAAACAAGGGCGGATCGGATCTTTACGGGGAGCGAGGGAGTACATTTGAATTATATTGGTTTTTATTGCTGCATGAAAGGAAGAAGTATTTGTATTTGAAAATAAAACAATATAAAAGAATGGAACTCATTAAATATGCTTATTATTTGTTTCTTTTCGAAATTCTCCAAGTTTTAGTTGTGTAAAAATAATAGGCGCATTAGTGTTTTTTAATATTGAATTTTTTAGGTAAATTTTTGTAATATAGAACGCGTTAAAAGCAATATTTTAAGTAAGCTATGAAATTATCAACAAATGTCTTTGCATTCATCATGGAAACCATTTGTCAATATGAAAGAAAGAACTGTCAAAAGTGGTTCACCACTTTGTGATAACGTGTGCATCGTAAACATCGAAGAGCAGCAGTATCTCCATTAAAATGAATTATAAATCGTACAATATTTGTTCGTTCTGCAAAGAATCTCAGCATATAAAGATGTATCATAAAAAAGTTAAGTACTCAACATATCCTGAACAAGAAAATCTATTTGAGGAGGTCAATAATATTCTTTGTGAAATTGCGCTTTTTTTTACCGCAAATCTAGCACTCATAGGAACAAATTGGTATCGCAGTATTATTTTCATTTCATGAACCACAGGCAGGTTATAAAAAGGAAGAAAAGTTATTTACTCTATTCTCCAATGAGAAAAAAAGGTGTAGAGGGAGAATTTTAAAAAGTATTCGTTGGAGACGTAAATAAATAAATAAAAAAATGTGCCGCCTAATATTCTATAAAATCAATAATTAAATTTATATTAATGTAAGTGTCAAATCATAAAATACGTATGTACTTGCTGTCAAACGAGTGAGTGCTCGTAGGTTATACAAATTTCCGAATATTGTGGCTCTTGTCATAGTGATATTGTCAAATTGAAGCTTCTGATTGGTTTGAACTCGTGGTATGAAATTTCAATAAAAAACTATTAGTCTGAGGAATTAATTTACTAACCTTGCAATTATTTGTGGTAGATTAAGTAGAGCGATTATACGGAAAAAGTTGGTGTACCTTCTCCACGAAAGCGATTTCTGGTTAATAACGAAAACGGATAAAAACTGACTCTTTGTGCCATAAAAACTTCAGAATACATCTGCTATAAAAGCAGATTGCGAAGACATTCATCAAGTAGCGACTATTTTATATTTGATATGTGAAACTTGTCTCTTGATTCTCATGACCTAGTGTTCCTTTTTCCCAAGAGAGATCAGAGAATACAAGAAATATTATAACCGATTAGCCAGAAAAATACGAGATCTTATAATTCATTAATGGACAACATTTCATCCATTCCTTTGCCGAAAATAATTATTGTGCGGTTTACCACATACATGAATGTTCAGACATATTCACATTCATTGATGGCGTACGAATATTTCGCGATTTTTTTCCGGTGTATGTTGAAAAATCAAAGTATTCAATAGCTTGGTATATCTTTAAGTAATAAGTAATATGATCAATACAAGACAATACTTATAATGTTCAAAAAGTTCAATTACTTAAAACTTGGAAGATCAGATGGATGATTCCAAAGGATCAACAGTTCAAAGTTTAAAATTTTGGAAGTGCGAACAAATTGATGAATATAAAATTAGCAAACAAGCGTGATATTCCTGGATATAGTTTCTTCAACAATGTAACGAGATTTCAATGACCGAGTTTCTGTGTCATCTGGTTTAAGATGTATGCTTAAATATTTTCACAATCAACATCCTTTATCTCAATATGTGTGTGTGTGTGTGAAATGTTTGGATATTTTTAATAAAGTGAAACTTTTTTGGTAACTTTTTGGTTCGAAAACATCAGGTACTTACCACTCACTCGTTGGGTTAGAATCCATAAAATATCGACATTCACAGATTAAAATTTTGTATATCCAAGTTGAAAGAGTTAAAATAATCGTTCTTATTTTTCACAGTAGGTAGAGCCAAAGTTATACTCGAACAATGAGACAAAATGCAGAAAAAGAATAGTGTGTTTTGTTCTGTGTTTCTGTGGTTGTAATCGAACAGAGCAAACTGACCAGTTTCAGATGTCACTTTCTAACCTAACTTTTCAAGCGTCTATGTAGGAAATAAAGGACTTACTCAAGTTTTTCTTTGAATTTAAACAAATATTATTGTTGACTTATTCTTCCTCGGTATGTAAGACTTTCAAAAAATCCAATCTGTTGTAATTCTTTGAAGTCATGCAGAATGTATGCATTTATATTGAGGAATGTTCGTGTTTGTTTATGTGTTCATTAATGCGGATATTCAGGGATCTACAGGTTCTACCGATGTAGGATGCATCACAATCATTGCGATACAATTTATAAATACCACTTTTTGATAATTTGTTAGTTTGTCTTTTGTGTTGATACATTTTTTCATACATTTGGATATTTTTGACATACGCTGTTATTCCAAAAAAGAATTGAAATATATGTATCTATAGTGTTGGTGGTTGGGAAGGCTATAATACCACCGCATTTGAAATAGCAAACGATAAGTGAATCTTGGCGGGGTAGATCATAACTGATACTTCACCGCTTCATTATTTTAAAAATCAACATATGTCCCCAACTAACATTATAGGAAAATAATACCAAGAAGGGATGTAAAATGGCTTCGATAAGTCCGAATTTACCTATTTCTGGACAAATATTCTACCTTCAACAACTAACTAACTCTGAAGTTATAATTCGAGTTATAAAAACCGTAACTGGTACCACCGAATCTCCTTCAAAAACCATAAAATTAATAGGCGTAGTGCATAGTATGAAATTACTTTTAATGTACTTCAAATATACCTTCACAGCCTCATGGGTCAATAGAGTTATTAATTAGGTTAAATTTTACCTTAAGTTAACCAGCAAAATGTGTTCAAAATACTTGAACTTTCAGGGAAAACTTTCTAGTAAATATTAACCTAATTATTACCTCATGTATGTTCATATAGTGAGGGAATATACAAAAAAGTCGATAAACCAATTGAGTTGCCTGGGCATTTTCGGGACTAGTTCATACCTACTGTACCACAATGAGGGCGATATTACTACAATATTTGTCTAATTAGACTAAATGTCTACAACGAAGTCAAAGTTACCAAAAATGAAGTCCTCAAAGTAACTTGGTCTATTATCAGATATTGAAGACCGAATCGATTCGGATGAGGATAATATGATACAATTTACTCTCTTCAAATAATTTATTGTGGAACAGAATTTTAGAAATCTATAGAATGCTAAGTATAAATTCGAAAAGAATTAATAAACCATACAGGTATATCACCAACTACTATCGATTAGCTGCCAGAATGAGAATATAATCCAAAAGCAACCTACACTTCCCAAAGTACGAAGATCAGATCCTTCATGTTCCCACTTATGTGGTAGATAGGAATATTCAACTATGGGCTCCACATCTTTTTATGACGGCAACTATGTATTGAATAAAGTGCAAAAAATGTATTGAATAAAGTGCAAGAAAACGAAAGCAAATAGAAAAACAATAAAAGATTGATGCGTTGAAACGATGACTTCGAAAATTTTAACATTAATCATTGCTGCGTTTCAGAATAAACACTTATTGCGGGGTTTTGTAGTACATGTCCTTTCCTTTGAGTATAGGCTAGACAGAGATACTTGGTCTGAAATCCCAAGATAAGGAAAATGGACTTCAAAGTCAGGAATAAAGGTTACTTTCGACTTTGAACAAAGCCTATGTGTTCTCAAAGTTGAAATTTAAGGAAAATGGAACTAATGGGTCCCATATGGGATAGACGCCATATTTTTTGGCCTTTTCCACCATTGCAAAAATAATCCATAATTTTCTCGAATCGACCACATTTCAATGATAGATAGTAAAAAAATTGGTGTATATGCTATGTTAATACATACTTCATCTATAAAATCAGTTTTTGCAGTGTTTGATGAAAAAAGTTACAGAAGTACACTTAATTTCATGATTTTTCCTATAAAAATTCGATATTTCGAAGGGGCTCACTTTTTTTACATGAGTAAAATTCAACATTCTCACAGAAAAGTTTGTATCGCAAATAAAATGCGAACTAGATGTGAATGCGAAGCCATCACTTGCATACATCATTCTCTGCTGTACGTTTCTTGACAGTTCTTTTTTCAAACGCCATGTTCATGTCATCTTCAAAGATTTTACGAATAAGCATGTAGGTTAAGATACACAATATACAGTGAACTTTTATCATCTTCTTATAACCTTCGAGTGTTTGTTTTATTATAGTGTTTATAACCTAAAATAGGTAGGAATTACTAAAATTCGAAGGTCGAATTGACGTGAATTTTACTGATCATGTTTGTTGGGGTACCCATTCCAGAAAACCATTAATGACCTTTCATGCAGCCCAGACCACTATTGAAAGTATTGTACACATAAATAAATATAGGGTTAAAAATGTTAAGACAAAAAAACTGAGATACGTAATTATTTGGTGAACACCTTTTATCTTCCATGACGCATTCAGAGAGTCTACTAAATAAGAGAAACACAGAACATAATCAGAATCACAATTCGAATCGAACTCATCAAGGCACCAGTAGTCATTCAAATTACATCTTTTGTGCGCGATTATATGCATTTAAAAATTTAAGAAATCATTCAGGCATTAAGTTTTTAGAAGTTAATCAGATCTCACCTCTTGTGAGCACCCAAATTCAGTATTGAACATATATTTAATGAATTAAATCCATGTGGAAAAGGGAAACATTCTCAATTGAATATTGATAGAAGGATTTTTCAATTCGCAGAAAAATCCTTCTATCAATATTCAATTGAAATTTCCCTCAATGAATACCACAAGAGGTTATCTTGACGATGGAAGATAGTGACTAAAGTTTATCTTTCAGTCGCAGATGATTCCACATCTGATTTTATGAACATCCTGTTTATATTTTCAAAAAATCAATAAATCCATGTGAATCGCTAACCATTCAGAATGAATCCATTGCGAGACTTGTGTCAAATAATCAATGAAAACAATAAAACAGCGTTGAATAATTATAAATTAAATATAATACTCAAGAATGATTTTACCCATAGAATCGGTAATATTACATTAACATTTACTCCACGTTATTTAAAGTTTTAATCAAAGTCTGATATAAATTACCAGCGCGGTTAATAAGACTATAAATTACGCTAAACAGACAGATTCCAGCATGGTAGCAGCAAGAGCATTAAGTAAGATTGTATTGAACCTTGTGTCTATACGATTGCATGAAAATGAATTTCTTATTCTATTTGACGAATTTTATTGTGTGTCTTAAGTTGGCTATTGAATATACTTTATGTAATAATAATATATGCTTTTATTGACTGCGACTGTAACATAACAATTGGGTAGTAATCCGATATGATAATTTAATGTGTGCAAACAAAAGGCACAGTTAACGCTTACTCGAAAACCTACGTAGTCCGAATATAAGCATTTTCTCCCTCTCAACCTACACTTCCACAATGGTATTATAATAATGCACTAAGAATTAATAATATATAATATTGAACAAAGGATAAAAAGACATTGCATTCAAGATGACACTCATATATGATATACCTATAATATAATATTTTTACATCAAAAGTTAATAGAGTCTGTAAAAAGTATATTTTTGAGTTTTTTTTTATAATGTTAGTTCTTGCTCTTGGAATCTTGATTTATTGTCAATGTATAGGCCAAGGAACTTGAAGGAAGTTTAGTTTGAATGATGTTTGTTTTAAGATATAAGTTTGGAAAGTCAAATTTGAAGGTGACAACATTTGTTTTAGATACATTGAAACATTGTGAGTTTGAATCACTCCACTCTTTCACTAATCCTAAGTCATGGTATTTTAAAAAAATTTCAAAACAAGAGTGTGAAGGATCCTTGAATATTTATATTTGCCAGATCTTTCATCTACAGCAGAAACAATATACAGGGTTATTCAAAAGTACTTTGACAAACCTCAGGGGGTGATTTCTCGTAATATTCTAATATGAATTGTCCAAATAAATATATGCCCGGAAACGCTTCGTTTCCAAGATACAGGGTGTTGAAGTTTTATTTTTATTTTCGTTTTTTTTAAATAACTTTGAAATACTGACCTTAATTAAACGAAAATTGGTATTGAGAGGTTTTTTGAGGTGTCGAATTCGAACCTGATGTTATCATTGCTCTTACTCGTAGGGGGCGCCACCTACACGTCTTTTTTTTTTGAAGATTCATAACTTTTTTGAGCGTACTCTAGCACATTTTCAGTAGAAAAATCAATTCCTCTATCATATCTACGTAAAAAAGCTACCATTGTTACAAGTCGCTATAAGCAACTGTTTTCTAGATATTTGTACTTAAAAAATTCAAGTCGATTATTTGATAATCGATGCGTGTTGGAGTTATTACCATTATTTTGCATTTTTCACAAGAGTGCTTAGGAAATGAATTTGACCTTTAAGTAAGTAGTTTTGTTTTTTTGTAGGGGGCGTCACCTATTCTATTTATTTTTACTCGTTTGAAATAGTTATTTATGTATCAAGGGTGCAAAATCTGTATTTGTTTTGATAAAATTTGCGAAAAATATCGACATTTTATTTCAAGAAATTTTGAATATGTAGAATGAAATGAAATAAAGGAAACTAAATCGCATTCAAATAATTTGTTCAAAGTGTCCACCTTCAGCGAAGATACAGGCATTCGGTTTCTTAGATCTTCCTCGTTCGCTACTGGAGTTTTATAAACTAGTGACTTCAAATGTCCCCAAAAATAAAAATCTAGCGGATTTAGATCTGTGGACCTTGGTGCCCACGCCTGGTTAGGTTCTTCTACACCCCTACCGATCCATCGATTTGGATAGACAGTGTTAAGGAATTCCCTGGCTACAACGCCAAAATGGGCCGGAGCCCCATCATGCATAAATCACATGCGGATACGATTTTCTAATGGTACATTCTGAAGTAGTCCCGGCAATTCATTTTCTAAAAAGTCCCTGTAAGTTGCGCCATTCAGTCGGAACGGAAGGAAGAAAGGACCTATCAAGTAATTATCAATTATAGCCGCCCATACATTTACAGAAAATTGAACTGATAATGTCTTTCACTAACTGCGTGCGGATTTTCCAGAGCCCAAACATGGTTGTTATGAAAGTTTGTGATAGCATTTCGGGAGAAGTTTGCCTCGTCCGTGAAGAGTACATATCTTGAAAATTGAGGATTTCCAGCCAATTTTCTCAAAAACCACTGACACATAGTAATGCGTTGGGGAAAGTCTCGTGAAAAGAGCTTGTACCCTTTGAATATGGTATGGATAAAATTGTTGATCGTGGATAATTCTCCAAACTGTGGACTGAGTAGAATTGAGAGCTTCAGCAATTATTCTTGTATTGTTTCTGGATTCTCCTCGAAAGCGTTCAAAACAGCTTCTTCCAATTCTGGGGTTCGGACTGCTCGTGGTCTTCCAATAATATCAGCTGCCCTCTTAAAGCTACCTGTTTCTGCCAAACGACGGTGGAGACTGGTAAATGTTGGAGCTGAAGGCAGTAGGTACTCGATTAGGAAATCGCTCCTGGTAAATACGTCTTGCTTCGCGCGCATTGCCATCCGCAAGGCCATAAACGAAATGCATATCGGCTAAATGAGCATTATTGTTTAAATAATCCATTTTTCCAAAATTAGTGGTTTAAAACTTACAGAAACTTCAACAAAACAACAAAACGTTTAACTGTCACATAATATGTAATTATCAAAACTACTTACTTAAACGTCAAATTCATTTCCTAAGCATTCTTGTGAAAAATGCAAAGTAATGGTAATAACTTCAACACGCATCGTTTATCAAATAATCGACTTGAAATTTTCAAGTCCAAATATCTAGAAAACGGTTGCTCATAGTAACAAGGGTAGCTTTTTTACATATATATGATAGAGGATTTGATTTTTTTACTGAAAAATGTGCTAGAAGTACGCTCAAAAAAGTTATGAATCTTCAAAAACGAAAAAGACGTGTAGGTGGCGCCCCTACGAGTATAACATCAGGTTCGAATTCGACACATCAAAAAACCTCTCAATATCAATTTTCGTTCAATTGAGGTCAGTATTTCAAAAGTTATTTGAAAAAAAACGAAAATAAAAATAAACCTTGTGAAACTCCGTCAGTAATCTCTTGTATAGCAGATGTATGATCAATAACTTTTAATACTTGATATTTGTTTGTGAGGTTTGTGAGTTTTTGTGCAGCTCAAGGTTCTTTTTTTTATTTGTATAATTCATGCGTATTTATTCGTTGATAACGTGCATACTTCACTATGTTAAGACTATTTATTATTTGAAGCTTTTGTGACATGTGTAGTCAAGGTGACTCTGTTTAAACAACCCAAATCATATTTGCTACATATGTGTTTAACAATTGTAGAGAAATTATATCAGAGTACAAAGTTAAAGGAAGAATAAGTACTGTAACATCTCGTTAGTCTTGAATAAAATACAATGACCACAAGTGGCAAATTTGTGTTGATATAAAAATGGTGAACATTCTTCTCGGTCAACAAAGTGGTTACACTAAGTTTCTCTGTTTTATATGTCTTTGGGAGAGCAGAGCTAAACAAGAACATTGGGCAAGAATAAACTGGCCCTTGGGAGAAATTATGACGCCGGGGGAGCAAAATAAAGTCCACAATTCACTAGTAGCTCGTGACAGAATTATTCTGCCGCCATTACATATAAAACTGGAGATCATGAAGCAGTCACTCGATAAAAACGGGAACTGCTTTTCCTATATTTGCCAAACATTTTCTTGAATAAAGGGCTTGGACAGCTTTCGTCTCTGTGATGCAAAACTTTCTCGGAAATAGATAATCAGAAAATTATATTGAACTTGTAGAACACCTCCTTTTACAATTCAGAAATATGAGGTACAATATGAGCATAAAACTCCACTTCCTCCATAGTCACCTGGACAGGTTTCCGGAAAATCTAGGAGATATGAGCGAGAAGCAGGGAGAGCGTATGCATCAAGATTTACGAGTCATGGAAGAACGTTATCAGGGTTTCTGGAATACGAATATGATGTCTGACTATTGCTGGTCCCTGATTCCCAATTCCACACATAACAGAAGAGCTTTAAAGCGAAGTTTTTTAGAATTAATTGATTAATTCAATTTTTTTAATCTTTTTTTTTTAGTAAATACATATTTTTTTCTGTTTTGAACGTAGATATCTGAAACTCAAAAACTAGAGCTGATAAAAAATTCTACTTATATATTTGAAATGAGCATATAATATGTAGTCAGCAACAGCATACAATTTTACGGCAACAGATGTACCGTAAGCTAGTGTAATAGGCATACGAGGAATAATTTTTATAAACTTCCTTCTGAGGGTAGTGTACCTCTTTGCCAGTTAATTTATTCAATATATCTAAAATTATGTTTTTTCGCAAAACGCTGATATTTTTACAAGCTTTTATCCAACTTGCCTTGTTTGTTTCTATTCGTCCGAATAACATTGGCAGGTGTTCATAATTCCGCTGACAATCTATTATGAAATTTTTGTTAAAGAAAAATTTATGGGGTGCTTCTATCTAGGACAAACTTCTATATAAATGCATTGAAGAGGACAAATTAAAAATCAATACAAAAATATTGTTTTTATACAAATGCTCTAAAAAGGAAAAACACATTTCTTTAATTGTTAGGTTATTCTATGAATAACAGATTCATAGGCTTGTCGCGAATACAAAATAGATATTTTTGCGCCGTGATATTTAAGGTTTTTAGGGGAATGGGTTTTGTGATTTATAGTCCGAATTTTTGGGGTCGGAGATTATCATTTTGTTGTCAAAATCAAAATCATTCAGAATGGGAGCTCCAATAAACTTTTTTCTTTCTTACATATTTTGGATAGAGTATACTTAGATATTTTTTCGCCAATATTGTTGCAGAAATACCATTCGACTAAATTTCTTTTACAAAATATTTTTAAAGAAATTCGGTCTCGTGAATTTCTACAACCATTTTGACACAAATATGTCAATGTATACTGTGATATAACTACTGAATTTACACGCTACTTGCTATAAAACAAGTATGCATTTACCATTGTTTATACCAAACCTATCAAAATAATTCAGTGACTGTCAGATGACGTCCAAGTCACTGTCAAATTAAAAAATTATGTCCGACCTCTTCGGAAACACTTCCTTGGAAGAAATTCTAAAAAACGTAGAGAAACATAGTTTTTTCAAGTGATAGATATTTTGGGTGGAGTATACTTTGATATTTTTCCGCCAATATTGTTGCAGAAATACCACCCACTCGACCAAATTTCTTTTGAAAAATATACCTCTAGCTTTGCTGTCCGGGTAATTTTAAAGAAATTTAGTTTTGAGAATTTCTACAATGTTGACACAAAAATGTCAAAGTATACTCACCAAAATATCCATCACTTGTGATATAACTACTGAAAATCACACGCGATGTATGAGAATAAATCAATGATTTCTGATTTTACAAAGAAAAATCCAGCGAACAACATATAAGACGTAAAAAAGATTATATATTTCTTCCAATTTTTTTGTTTATAGCATCTTCTGTCCACGGAGGGTCGTAATATTTTTCATCCCTTACAGAACGTTGTCTCATTATTGCCTCCAGTACACAATCTATATGAAATATTTCCAACGTGGGAACCATTTTTACTCTCCAAAACATGTTGCCTCTTTCTCAACGAATACAATATTAAGGAAGAGCAATATTCAAGTCGTTCAGAAAGAAACGTGAAAATGCCACAGATTTTGGAAACTGCTTTTAAGTGAAATTTGAGCAAAGTTCTGTTAAGAAAATGATTATTTTTAATTTTTTTCTCAAAAATTATGAGCTGCAACTTCCAACTCCGATATCTTCTGTTGTAAGAATTCAACCAGTGAATTATGGCATCCAAAGATTATTCATTGATTTCATAACAATCGGTTCATTCTCAACGACTTATTCAAACAAATTAACACAAAAGTCGCAATCAAAATATATATATGCACCTAATATATGCCCGGTTGACAATGCGAGATTTTCAAAACGTCACTAGTAGAATATCAAAATTCAAAATCCAATAATGATTCCTCTGCCGCTGGCGCTGGAATAATATATTTTGCCGTGAAATCCATAACGAGGATTTCCTTATTTCACCTTCTCAGGACAACTCAACTGACATGTTGCCAAGCCCGCCAATATAATTACGAATTTCTAGGTTAATTTTTTTAACCTTTGTTGGACCTCTAATAATGGATATAACAAAGTTGGATTTTATTTTCAACTAATGTTATTTCGGAATAACTATTTCCGAATAATTTCTTCCTGATTAATTTCCTAACCAAATGATAATTGATACTTCAAGACAGCTATTCCATGCAGCACTTTACCGGCACTTCGTCATTAATTTCCAAACCAAATGATAATTGATGCTTCAAGACAGCTATTACATTGAGTAAGTAACTTTATCGGCAACAGTGTCCGCCGGCCAGTTCTCCAGCTACTGTGTCGTAGTAGAAATTAGTTTCGACTATAATTACTCATTTGCACGGTTGGAGACTTGGATAAATATTCACTATAATGCATGGTGGCTCCTCTATCTGATTAGTTTTACAAGCTATATTTGTCGCCAACCTTAACAAGCTTTTCTATAATCTTTGATAAAGTAGATCCATTCTACCATGTGGTTGCTATTGGATTTCAAAACGGGGACAAAAGGTTTGAGATGTATTGGTGGTTGTTTTGTGTATTGTTGTTTGTAATATCATTGAGAGTGTTTTCCATAAATTCATCTGGATACGCATTATTCTTCAGTATGGATCTTATGAAAACAATTTCTTCTTCAAGGTTTTCTGTTGAATTGCATATAATTTTGGCTCTAGGGTAGAGGTATTCAACTATACCTTTTTTGACGCTTACGTGATGGTTGGTATTGGTGCGTGTTTTCTTTCTGAAAACAGTTGTTTATATGATTTGATTTCTTGAAGGGAAGCTAGTTATTCTCCTCTGTTCCAAAGTTAATTTAATCGTTGGTTCTTGTTCGTTTATATAACCCCAAAATGAATTCAACTCATCTGTGTTCTAGTTCCAAATGGCGAAAACGTCATCAACATATCTCCACCACACTTTTGGTTCTTGTTTGTTTATATGATCTAAAATTCTTTGTGAATAATTTGCACGAAATACAGAAACATATTTTATTGATTATGCCACGTGCGCATAGCTCCACTACCACTTTCAATATTGTTAACTGGTTTGGCCCGAATGGCCGAAAACCAGTCATCTCATCAAAATGGATGAGTTTCAAAAATTGTGCTGTGCAACAGATATGTAAAAATTTCCATCAAAACATTTTCAAGAATCAAATAACGATCAGAGTCCCTCGCCTATGCGGTTTAATTGTTCACTAAAAATCCCTAATCTTCATCGTAACGATAAATTTCCTCATTAGGCTCCGATTCAAACACAAACTTCGAGTGAGTGTTCAACAGCTTAACGATCAAAGTTACTACAAACAAAACTCCCGAAAAATCCTAATTGCTCTGCCACAATCCCTCAGGGGCGTTCTAAATTCACGCCCGAATAGAAAGCGACATCATCGAACGAGACGAAGTAATCGAATTATCATTCATCCGTTCATCGACATAAAGATAAAAACAAAATCCTTATAAGATCAGTCGCGTGTCTGTCTGCTCGTTAGTCTGCCAAACCATTTTTCTCCGTTGCCGACTGCCAGAAACATTTTTCTCGGACATAGTGTTGTTATGTAGAGAGTTGAAATTTGGCAAGTTGATGAAGCTCACTGACCCAGTATATTTTTTACACTTAGTACTTGAAAAACGTGTGGTACAACAATTTTTTTCTTTGTAATCGGTCACGTGAGGTTCGTATGAGGGGGGTATAAATATACGCAGGCAGGGCCGTCTCTAGGTATTTGGCCGCCCTTAGGCAAGAAATATTTCTCTCTCTCGCTCTCTCTCTCTCTCTCTCTCTCTCATAATTATTTTGATTCCTTGTATCCCACCGTTTCGTTTTTTAAGCTGAACATGACATAAAACGTAGGTTCCATTCTCTCGTCATAGTATTGAAAATTAGTCAAAAAGCCAATTAGGTTTTTACAGGCTGAATACTTTTTTTATGGCTGTGACAGTTTTAATGGAGTTTCAATAAAAAACACAGACCCACAGGAAAATAGTGTTCTTAATGCAAAACCGCAAGAACTATTTATCAACAGGTGGTTATAACCCCTAGAAGAATTATTTTTAACAAAAATTCAGCAATAAGGCTTAAAATCCTAATGGTGTTCTTTCCTACGAGTCTTTCCTGGCGCATTATACTACTCATGTATAGTATATCCATTCTCAGTTGGATGAGGATGGGGATTATCCACCCCTGATGAAACATAATAGGATTTGCGTTTTGATCGAAAATGCCGAACCATAGGAGGAAATTTATTCTTTTACTTCAAAAGTAACATTGCCTATTTTTGTTTAAATACGTTTTGTCGAAGTCAGTTGAATGTACCGAAAAAATCATAATGGAACTGAATTTCCACTAATTTGTTCTTTTGATTTCCCATAAAATTAATTTTTTTCCAGGCTTGGAACCCGCAGATGTTATTACTAAGCGATCTAGATATAAAAAGTATCAGGAATGTGTATAATAAAAAATAATAATTACAAGCATCACTGTTCATCCAGTGTTTTGAAGAATAATAATAATGTTTTATTTAGCATCAATGTAACATAAAAATTACGAAAGTTGACAATCAGGATTTCTTACAAATATTATTATATATATATATATATATATATATATATATATATATATATATATATATATATATATATATATATATATATATATATATATATATATATATATATATGAAAACTAAGCCTAATTGAATAACATTTGAATTAGATATGGAATGATAAAAATAAAAGATGACAAACACGCTAATATTCAGTTTAGTCAAATTTTCTCAAAAGCTTTTTGAACTGATTCAAATTATCACAGTTTTTGATAGTCATAGGTAGTTTTTTGAGCTCAATTATTTATTTCTATCAAATAGTCTTAAAATCTCATTGTACAAAGTGTAAGGATTAAATATCTCAATAGGAGTAAATGAATGTTTCATGTTTCTCAGTCGTGAAACCGGGGTATGGCTTCATATTTAGAAGATCTTTCCGTTGAGTGAAAACCCCTTTTCTATAAAGTCTGTAAACGTCCCAATGTAAGTGAAACATTTGCTTGAGTTGAAAAATAAAATGTTATCCTTTTGCAACCCAACTCATTTGTGAATTCCACATCTTAGAAATCCTTTTCTGAATTAAAATTTCATTTGTTACAGAAAATCGAATTATAGAAAGAATTTTTCTCAAATCAATAAGAATTGAGTGGACTACTTTTGCTTAGTTTCAAATATGAGAATTTTTTTTTTCACCAATTGTTACTCATGTAAATCAGTGATTTGGAAAAAGTTCGGATTTATCAAAAAATGGCTTTGATAAACACTCCGCAGTCACTTTCTCGCGTAAAGAAAACTGTGTATTTCCACTTCTTCCATCTACCATTTTTTCTTCTTTGCCACATTTGTCATTTTTACATTGATAAAGAGTTTTCAAAACTTCTGTTACACCTTTGAAAATGTACCAGATATTCTAAAATCATATCAAAATAGCAAGCAAAAGACATTCACTTCTTCTGTTTATTCTATGGTGAAACAAATTCAACAAAAAATAATTATTTAAATTTATCTACGCAAGTATTCTGTTTTGTTTAATTGACCTTCAAACTTTCTAGAAGGTCGAGTTTACAAGCTTTATTTTTTATATATAATATTTCAAACTCGTTAACAAAATCTACCTGCTATTTTGAACCTATGTGGTCCTCCAAATAATAAATGATCAATATTAAATACTTCCATTGGTTATTGTACCAATTCAAAGCAGATTTGCTTGAACGAGAAATTTTATGTGGATGGTACTTTCGACTACTGCACAAACATTTTCTTGCAGTTATTCACCATATATGGCTGCCTCTGCCCAGACACACACCACACCACTGTTCTACTGATAGATTCTATTATCTTTAGCCAAAAACCCAATGAAGTATTATCTGTAGTGGTTTACGGTAATTTATGTTATAAGCGGTCAGCGAAGTTATCGACTGGTTTTTGCGCTTGAATTATTTTCACTCAATTTGGTCTACTATACAGTGTCTCACTTCTCATGGAAACACCCCCGTATCTTCCCTAATTATTGGAGTAGAATTCTGAAATTTCCATGATCGTTAGATATACCGGGGATGAGTCTGAATCATCTCTGGGGTTAACATGAGTAACATGTACTGCGCACAAGGGGCGATGAGAAGAACGATTTTTGTGAAGAATGTTATTAGAAGGCAAGATAGGTTCAAAATTCTCACGGATTTGTGATCGGGACATCGACTTTAGTCACAATTCATATTTTTGCTAAAATAATTTCAGTTCAGAAAAATCCGAATTTGTCTCCCATCTCATGGAAACACTCCCGTATCTTCCGTAATTATAGGAGTAGAAATCTGAAATTTTCACGATCGTTAGATATATCGGACAAAGGAAGAGAGGGATCGTGAGAACATTGGACTCCGAATTAAACCACATCAGAGAGAACCTTCACCGGAATGGATCCCCCAAGAAACTCCTAGGAGAAGTATTGGAACAACTTCAGAGACCTAAGACATCTGAAAAGTAACAACGAAACACAGTGATCTCTCTTCGGTACATCAGAGGTGTCTTCAAGAAGATCAGAAGGATGGGAAACAAGTTCAACATCAAGAGCTGCTTCCAATCCGGCAGTACTTTACGGAGTTTCCTCACCACGACCAAACCGGACAACAGAAATGAAACCAGTAAGTATTGTATTTATGAAGTCCCATGTCAATGCAGAGATACGTACATTGGAGAGACAAAGAGGGCGTTATCGATAAGATTGAATGGACAGAAGAAATGGACTCAACGCGGAGAAACGTCAAAATCGGGAATTGCTGACTACGCCTGGACTGAGCACCATCGAATTCTATGGGACGCAAGTATTCTACATTGAAAGGAGCCTAAGCTTGTCAGTATTCACCTGAAGACGATTGCAGATATAAGCATTCGAAACGTCCTGGAAACCTTTCAAATCCATTAAGACAATGGACGACCGAAACGTGAGAATCAATTTTGAGCCTATCTTGCCCCCTAATATTATTTTTCGCCAAAATCGTTCTATCCATCGTCCCTGGCGCGCAGTGTATGTCACTCAGGTTGACCCCAGGAAAAATTTTAACTCATCTTCAGTATATCTAACGATCGTGAAATATTCAGAATTTTACTACAATAATTAGGGAAGATATGGGGATGTTTCCATGAGAAGTAAGACAAATTCGGATTTTTCAGAACTGAAATTTTTCAGCAAAAACATGGATTATTACTGAAGTTGATGTCCTGATCCTGGATCCGTAAGAATTTTGAGCCAATCTTGCCCCCTAATATTATTTTTCGCAAAAATCGGTATATTCATCGCCCCTGGCGCGCAGTGTAGGTCACTCAGTTCAACCCCAGAAGAGATTTAGACTCATCCTCGGTATATCTAACGATCGTGAAAATTACAGAACTCTACTCCAATAATTACGGAAGGTACGGACGTGTTTCCATGAGAAGTGAGACACACTGCACACTTTATACGGGAAATCATATTTATAATTTTTTTCGGTTTCCTTCATAATTCAACATTATAATATCTACGATTTTGAATGAACCCTATATTTTGAATCGAAAATGAACCTATTCAACTGAGAATGGATATATTATAAGTTTTTATGAGTTTTAATTGCAAAAATTCAAAACACGAAAACAGACTAGTTTGTTTGATGTGTAACAAAATGCAATATGTAATTTGAATGAAATATTTACTTTTCCAAGATTCGACAAAATTCACAGTTTACAATGACCACCAAACCGGAGTTCAGAAAACAAGATATTTGATATTATTCCTTTCAACCCATCGAGGACACTTTATAGATAAACATATGTTTATTTTTTTCTAAATGGATTCCAAAAAAGGCAAATAACCAAATCATTTCCGGTCATACCCCTTCATAGTACTGGCAAAAATAGGATAAAATATCTCACGAAGAGTTGATTCGATGCACTGGTAGCTATGAGGAAAAGTAATTTTATCGTCATGAAATGACATTTCATATATGCAAATGATGGTTTACAAAAGATTTTCCTGGGAGAATAATGAGATCTGAAAATATTGTTGATAATAAGAGTTAGAGTAGCGTGGAAGTATTTTTTTCCCTGCAAATGGTTGTTTTTAACTTTCACGCTCATAAGTAATGAAATATTGTAGTTTTAATTTATATATCTGTGGCTGAGAAAAATAATTGTTAAAAGTATATCGTAGATAGGAATATCACTGGGCTATTGATTGGATACGTTTGTAAGCTTTATTACTGGAAGATTCCATCCCCAGAAAATAACCTGACCATTCTTGTATCAGAAAACCGAATAATGTTTCACTTATGTTTGACAAATGGGTAAACGAGACAGTAAGGATATGCATGGATTGATCGGAGAAACCAGTTCGGTTCGAAGTCTTAGACGGTACACACCTCTCTCATGACATACATTTTTTTTATGATATAGGTCTTGCCATTAACTTACTAATTTTTTTTTATCATTCAAATGAGTAATAGTCCGATTCAGAATAAGTTCAATTGATTCAATTTCCTTACGATTTGAGTGCTAAGATTTCTCCTATGGATATCCTTATTTTATCAGTTATATTAGGGACCAAGCCACATATAATTCATTCAACTGAGCTAAATAAAATTAATATCTGTTTCAATACTCAATACGTTTTTTATTCAGGATGCATGAGAGAGAATGTTGAAAGAAAAAGGAATATGAAACTTATTTAGTATAAAAGTTACAGGTCTCAAAGATTTAGTAAGTCTATTTAGAAATTGAGAACCTAAAGTTCATTATCAGTGATAGTGCCAAGTATCCGGAGTTCTTCCAGTCTAGCGATGGTCCATGGTCTTCAAAGTTAGAATTTTCGGTAAGGAAATTATTTTGGTGATTCTTTAACAAATCTTATATCGCATTTTTTTTATCCACTCTGCCGAAGGGAATTTGGTTTCGCAACCGCTCGGCGATAAGAAATACAGTAAAATTTCAAAAACTCTATTTTGTCTGAGGATATTATTCTAATTAATTAATTATAAAGACCAGTGGTACAGTAACATATCTTTTGTCACAGTTGTAAACAATAAACTCAACTCAAGACGAGTGTTGTGGCTGTTGACCTTGACCAAATATAAATCTGTTTCGGTTTTTTTATCCTATTATTATTTTTTTTACATACAAGTTGAGTCTATTGTACTATTGAAACTCCCAACAATTTGGTGGTGCTCAAAGTAAAGCCGTACGATATTTTGTTTGTCCGATTGATACATTTGGTATACCCAGTGTAGATATTTTGATATTCATAATTTTATTTTTGCTGCCCTCAAGTTTGAGTTTATTGTACTATTGAAATCACCAGCGCTTTGGTGGAGCTCAAAGTAAATTCTTTAAGATATCTTTCGATCAATAAATTCAGTTTAAATATTCTTCTCCAGAACAAGTATTAATTTTTCCTCCACTGTTAGTATTATTGTAACTCTCGCAGGCGTTTCATAGTGGAGAACCATTCAGAATAATTTGGTATTTGATCGCACAAATAATTGTTAAATTATGTTATCAGTTGTTTGAGTTTAGGGAAATCGCTGAACGAAAACAATAGCGCATTTAGGCCAATAACAATTTTTCACTGATGTTTGAATTCATGGAATAACCGAATTCGAACAACGGCCGAGATATACAAACAGGTAATATTAGTCAGTGCATTGTTTTGATTTACAAAATAAAATAGCTCCGATATCGGGATTTTTCAGAATATTATTCGTCCTCCGATTCTTAAAGGTGATTTTGTAAATATCCGTTTTTTTTGTTGCTCCACTAAGTGAATTATATTTTAATTTTTATGGAAATAATTTTGGTGCCTCGTAGTCTGTATTCAAGCCTAGTAGTTAAAACAAAGAGGAATTAAACGTTGGTTGAGTTGAGTTGGTTGAGAACGAAAACAACTGTCGAGGAATATAAAATCATTGGGAAAATTGAATAAATATCTATTGCTACCCTAGTGCGTGGAGTAAACCACTATAAAATCTGGCGCCCGAGATTCAAAGTTGAGATAGGAACATATTTCCTGTATAGTACTTTGGAGTCATAAGTAACGTACCCTTGAAGGGACCGTTTTAAAGCCGTATAAATTCCGACCCTAGAAAAACGCGTTACTTTCGTTACAAATGAAGAAATGAGTGTTTCAGTGTTTTTGGAAATTCAACCCCTTAAAGGGGTGATAGTTTGTATGAGAGTCCCGTCAGTTTCGAAGTTAGTTTGAAGAAACACGTGTTTCAGTATTTTTGGAAATGTAACCCCTTGAAGATGGCAAATGGGAATTTGCCGAAACGTCATGAAATCGAACCTTCTGAGGACAAAGAACGCAGAAAGAAACCCCAGAAACTATCTCAACATATATATATATATATATATATATATATATATATTTTTTCTTTAGTTTCTTGACCACATATATATTTTCTTCAAATTCTCGGAATAAAGGTCTGATTCAGTCAATTCATATAATTTTTCTTAACGACGTTTCGACATGGTATTTGTCATCATCAGGTTAAAACACTAAAATAAAAAATATGGAGTTTGAGACATTTAACTTAACACAATATTGAAATGTATGCACTAAAATAATTCTTGAAAAACATATGGTTCGCAATATAACATGTTATTTAACTCAATATAAATATTTGTGAGTATTCACTTACAAATTATTTTATTTGAGTTTTGCGTTCGCATCGTACGAAGGTTATTGTGGGAGTGTGACCTGCGTCGAAGTTATCGGGAATGGTTTGTTTATTTTTCATGCATTTTTACCCTCTTCATAAGTAGGTACATGGGATTGTTTATATTGAGTTCTAATATATGGGCCGGACTGTATTTTTTTGGCAGCATGTAAAGATCAGTTTTCATTATGATTTTTAAAAAATTAAAAGGTTTTAAAGGAATTTTTATCATTTCTATTGTTAATGCTATTGGGGTCTTTTTTAATATGTATCATTTCAAGGAAAGTTCTTACTCTTGGATTCCTTTCTTTGGTCGAAATTTCAACGTTGTTGGTGTCAAACTTATGTTGATTTTCTTTTTCGTGTTTTGATAAGGCTGTAATGTCGGTTTTTGAGTATTTGTGGGCTTGTACTCGTTTCTGCAAATATTGTTTTGTTTGACCTATATAGGTACTTTGACAGTCTTTACATGGTATTCTATATACTGTATGAGTTTGTTTGTTTTTTGGTATTTCTGGTTTTAATTTTGAATAAATGGTTTTGTTCGTATTTTTCAGTCGATGTGCAATAGTTATGTTGTGGTTTTTTTATATATTCTTGATTATTTCTATATTATTTTTCCTGAATTTTGAGTGAGCAAGCTTTATAGCTCTGTCAGTTGAATTTTGAATAACATTTTTTTTGTAACTGAGGGGTGCGTTTGACAAATAGTTAGTATAACGATTTGATGCATTTGGTTTAATAAACCAGTTTGTGAAAATTTTTCCAGTATTGTCGTGTATTATTGTTGTGTCGAGAAAGTTTATTTGTTTTTCTATTTCTTTTTCTATTGTAAATTTCAATCTAGGATGATATTTATTAAATTTTTCTAGAATTTCATCAACTTTGTCAATAGGGATACAGGTTAAACAATCGTCTACATATCGCTTGAAGAATATTGGTTTGAATGTTAGTGATTTGATGATCTTTTCTTCAACATACTCCATAACCAGATTTGCTACTGTTGCAGCAATTGGAGATCCCATTGCAATTCCGAATATTTGTGAGTAGTATTTATTTTCATATTGAAAGTGTTGGTTAAATTTTCCTTTAAAAATTCCAATTTTTTTTTTTTTTTTCTTTTTGCTTTTGTATCTATATTTGTATATAAAGAAACTATATCTAGAGAGATTATTATATGATTTTGTGGAACTGTTATATTGCGGATAAATTCCACAAATTCCCAGGAGTTTTTCACATAGTAATCATTTTTTCCAATAACATTTGAAAGAATTTCTGAGAGGAATTTTGATAAATTGTAAGTGGCAGATTGAATATTGCTGACAATAGGGCGAAGGGGAATTCCAGTTTTGTGTAATTTGGGCAACCCGTATATTGTTGGAGGTTGGGCGTTGTGTATATTGAGTTTGTTATTTGTTACCTGATCTATAAGGGTTGACGAGAACCAATTATTTACTAATTTATTAACTTTCGCTTGAAGTTTTTCTGTGGGGTTGAATCTCTCTTTTCTATATGTGGTTTTATCCATTAGCAAATTTTCTAGTTTTTCTTTGTATTCAGATATTACAGCCTTATCAAAACACGAAAAAGAAAATCAACATAAGTTTGACACCAACAACGTTGAAATTTTGACCAAAGAAAGGAATCCAAGAGTAAGAACATTCCTCGAAATGATACATATTAAAAAAGACCCCAATAGCATTAACAATAGAAATGATATCAAAAACTTAAGCCAGATTTATATCAACCTCTTTTAACTTTGTTTAAAGTAATCATAATGAAAACTGATCTTTACAAGCTGCCAAAAAAATACAGTCCGGCCCATATATTAGAACTCAATATAAACAATCCCATGTACCTACTTATGAAGAGGGTAAAAATGCATGAAAAATAAACAAACCATTCCCGATAACTTCGACGCAGGTCACACTCCCACAATAATCTTCGTACGATGCGAACGCAAAACTCAAATAAAATAATTTGTAAGTGAATACTCATAAATGTTACAAATATTTATATTGAGTTAACTAACATGTTATATTTCGAACCATATATTTTTCAAGAATTATTTTAGTGCATACATTTCAATATTGTGTTAAGTTAAATGTCTCAACCTCCATATTTTTAATTTTAGTGTTTTAACCTGATGATGACAAATACCATGTCGAAACGTCGTTAGGAAAAATTATATGAATTGACTGAATCAGACCTTTATTCCGAGAATTTGAAGAAAAATATATAAAATATATATATATATATATATATATATATATATATATATATATATATATATATATATATATATATATATATATATATATATATATATATTTATATATATATATATATATTGCTATGTAATAATGATAGCTAATTATTTTCGCTCCGCGTTGGGAGCCAAATTGTTATGAAATACTGATAGCTTTTGAATATTAATTGTTCTTAATTTTTTTTCACGTTATTGTTATTGCCCCACAAATATTTTTTCCCTATATAATATATTGTTATTTCAATTTTGATATACCTCTACAATGAAATAAAAATTCAGCTACGCGATGGGAAGCCAATTGTAATATTGTGATATGATAATAGCTAATTGTTATGAAATAATAATTGCCAGCTAACGTTACTGTTTTCTTGCCACGTTTTTGCCAATTATTATTGCTTTTCTTACCACGACTAATCTCAGTTGGTACGCCTTCGCCTCAGGAGCCGGTACTGGCAATAGAGCCACTGCCTGTTTTGCTGTCACTCGAACTATTTTAGTTCAGTGTTTATAAGTAAGATATTGCATATCATTGTGGAAAATAAACCAAAAACCATCAAAAACAATTATTTCCTTTATTCAGGAAAACTTATATTAACCTGGCCTGCGATAGATAACTTATACTATGAGCAATTGATAAATTTTCATAGAATAATTAGAAACAGTGTTGGATATTGTATATAACCTCACATTTTTCTTTTGAGTCGGAAGAATTATTTTATAGTTCAATACCAAATCATATAGTTCTTCGGATATACGAGTTATGTTGTAAAGTGATTCAGTTTGTGATGTGCACTAAAAGTTTATACCTGGAGCTGAAACTGTCGCTGATGCAATACCTGGCATAATCTGAATTCCAATTTCATCCACTCCTCTCAGGAACTAACCATTTCAAAAGGAACCATCCAAAATCCACGAAATCAGCTTGGACAAGTTTCATGTGGATAACCAAAAAAAAAGTTAATCTTCTTTTATCCTTGTTTATTTTGTGTAGAGATTATTCAGAAGTTGTATTGGTTTTTTAGTGTTGAAAAACTATCTTCTCATTAATGAAAGTTCTGGATTTCTTTCATTCAAATTTTGTACCTCGCTTCTTTTTTTCAAAATTTTTCAATCTCCGCAACATTGTTTTTTATTCCTTGGATACCATTTCTGTTTTGTCCATTTTATTTGAATTTTCAAACTCACGCACTTTCTTGTCGCACTTTGATTATTTTGGTGTTATTTGAGAGAACTTATGGACTAATATATTTTACATTTCTCATAAACTAAATACAATATTTGATAATAGTTATTTTTGACATTTCTCAGTTCTTACTTTTCCACAATTTCAAATCTTTTATCTGACCATCCTGTTCCCTGATTGGCTATTGTCATCAAGAAGTTTGTTGTTCTCCCATTGGCTATTTTTAGTTAGATACAATTTCATATACTGTATGTTTTTAAATCTAGATTTTTTGTTGTATTTTAAACAATTATAGGTTGTAATCATTTTCACAGTGTATGAAAATGATTGCATTATAGTATTTGGATATTTTTTCACCTATCAATATTATACAGAGGCTTCATGAAGGAAATAGAATCTCAAAAAATTGTAAAACAATTTCTCATGAAGTACTAACTATTAAATATTTATTATTTTTGTGTTTTTTTTTAAGAAATTATTTCTTTTATTTAATATATTATATATATATAATAATATATATATATATATATAATATATATATATATATATATATATATATATATATATATATATATATATATATATATATATATATATATATATATATATATATATATATATATATATATATATATATATATATATATACAGGGTTTCCCATATAAAAATCCACGGCAAATATCTGGGAAATGAAAGATGATATCCATATTTCGTGAAAGCAGATGATCTTAAAGTCGAAGGGTCTTCTTATTTACGAAGAGATCCATCACTAGGCGTCATCCGTAAGGGCGTCGCGACACCGATGCCAATTTTTTTAAATGGCATCCCAGGCTTTTCAATGCTTTTTGCGATTCTGCATCAAATTCTGAATTCAGCCATATAGCACACTCATAGTTTCCCTTGAATATTGATGAAAAACAACAACTTTATTGCCTATTATAAAGAGGGCCATTAAAGCTTCAAAATAAATGCAATAATACATCATCATCGATCTGCCAGAAAACTGTCAGATTTTACGAACGTGTATCCAGTTTTGTGGTATCCCGACAGAACATTACCGTCAGATAAAACATTCACTAGCTTCGCCAAATCTTTGGCACAAAATGGATATTTTATTGAAAAGAAGCGAAAAAAAAACAGATGAGAATCACACTGTTGCATTGCTAGGTTTGCATGGTTGTCCACCCGTATTCATGATGATGATCAGTTTCTAAACAAAATATTATGGAGTGATGAAAGCCGTTTCCATAACAACGGTATGACAAACAAACATAATTGTCTCTCTTGGTCTGACGTGAACCCTCATTGGATTCAAGAAACGAGATATCAGTCTGTGTGAGGGGTTAATGTTTGGTGCGGAATAATTGATGGTTATTTGATAGGACCTCATTTTTATGAAGGAATTCTCAATGGAGAGAGGTACTTGCTTTTCCTCCAACATGTGTTACCGAATCTCTTGGAGAATTTACCAATACAAACTCGACTGAATATGTGGTTTCAACTGGATGGGGCACCTCCGCATAATAATAGAATAAATACCCAATATTTGGATGATACTTTTAATGAGAAATGGATTGGAAATAAGGGTCCAACACCATGACCAGCTCGAAGTCGAGATATGACTCCACTGGATTTTTTTTGTGGGGATATATTAAAGACTTAGTATATATGCGACGTCCACAAAATGTAGATGATTAAAAAAATAGAATCACAAATGTTTGTGCTTCCATATCGCGAGCGACGCTTTAGCTGGCACGAATCGAGAAATATTAAAAAAGTACAATATGTGTATTCTACGTGAAGGGGGGCAGTTCGAGAACTTACCAAAATAATTCATGTTATCACTTCAATGTTTTCGTTATTATCATCATGTTGGTAGAGTTTTGATCAACGTAAAATATTTTTTGGTAATTTGAAACATTTACTTTAGTTTGTATTGTCTGCGATTTTACAGAAAAACACAACCAGATGAAACTGAACAGGCAATGCAATGATAACTGATAGATCAATTTTTTTGCTTTTTATTTTGACTTATTCATGGCCCTCTTTATAGTATGCAATAAAGTTGCTGTTTTTTATCAGTATTCAAGGAAAACTACGAGTGTGCTATATGGCTGAATTCAGAATTTGATGCAGAATCGCAAAAAACATTGAAAAATCTGGGATGCCATCTAAAAAAATTGGCGTCGGTGTCGCGACGCCCTAACGGATGACGCTAAGTGAAGGATCTCTACGTAAATAAGAGGACCCTCTGACATCAAGATCATCTGCTTCACGAAATATGGATATCATCTTCCATTTCCCAGATATTGGCCCGCGGAGTTTTATATGGGACACCTATATATATATATATATATATATATATATATATATATATATATATATATATATATATATATATATATATATATATGTATATATATATATGTTTGGTTATTGTATTTAAGGTAATTTTTTTTAACACCAATATCAATTTATATTTAATTTATATATATATTTAAATGCATCATTATAAATTTTACTCATGTCCAGAAGGTGTTTCAAACAGAAAATAATAGAGAACTGAATATAGGAATATAAAAAGGAACACTGGTGTTTTGGGTAGTTCTTTGAATTTTCAGGTTTTTGACAGTGTTATCTGATCACAAATCACATTAAATGATTGAATCATACATTTGCATGTCTAGAGAAGCTCGATCTCTAATTTTTGAATTTTGAAGCCGATTCATTCTATTTTTCATCATAGATCTTATCTTGTATTCTTGACAAGATAATAGTCATTTATTAATTTTTATAAGTCAAGTGGCACCCAGTAATGAATTTGCTTTCCAAATCAATCATTTTAATCAATCCTACATGCTCAACCGACAACAATTCTAACGGCGTAGTGCCTTTTCTTCTCTTACTGAGGAGATAGAAAACGGTACACTGCTTAATATTTATTCATTATGAATAATAATTATTATAGTGTACCTAAAACAATTTCACATCGGTCACAGCTCTCTCAGTTGGAAAATGAAATATTTTTTTAGAAAAACATTTCAGACAACGTGTATATTCGTACATTCCAAAAAAGGTCAAATATACATGGTAAATTGAAAAGTATGGCCATTCCAAATTGTGTTCAGTAACTTCTAGAAAAGATGAGCAGAAGAGAATGTTCTTCATTTTGTTTCAATAAATTAAGAAAGTTTAACCACCGTCTAAGGCATGGGATTCTTTAAAGATACTTACCTATAACTCTGAAACTTTCTATGCGATTTTGTTGGGCCAATTGAGATTTTTTAACAGCAAACATAGTTTTTCCCACTACCAAAAATTCAGAGAATTTCACAGGAAGCCATTCTTCATAAGGTGTGTGTGCGGTTCTTTGTTCCCTACCCCATCTTTGCAAGAGCAAAATGCGGGTTCAAAAAATATTTATTCACCTTTGTGAATTTCCCACAAGGCAAAAATCGATAAGTCGTTATAAAATAAATATTAAGTCATCAATTTTCCGATCGAATACGCAGATACGCTAACACGTATTATTTTTATCTGAAAATAACCCAGGTCATCACGAACTTTATTTAGCTTGAACTCCACGAAGAATCGATCTGATTCGGGCTGTAGGAGACCGGATATTTGGAAACGTCGGAAAATGGGTGAAAGGGAATGCCAACATTGGAAATTGGGGTAGGAGTGGCTCCATTTGTTGTTTGGGACAGTAGGTAATACGACAAAGGGCTGACATCATTATATACTAGGGACTAAAGAAACCTTAACGATGTGGAAAACTCTGAAAACTCAGGAAATTTGTAATTATGTCAAAACGTCCGTCGACGAGAGAAATGTTTACGATCAAACTTCATGGGAGAGGATTTTTTTTCTTTATGTAGGTCAGCCCGAAACGGTTTGTTCCCATAGTAGCGACATAAGAGCACACAAACAATTCGGGTTTTGTAGATTGTTGAAGGGAGTCTTTGTTTATCCTCCGATAGAGGCCGCGTTTGAAATCATAGTTTTGATGATTCATAGCGGATATTCGAACAACAGTGGAGAACATATTTTTCATGAACACGCACCACAAAATGCCTACTTTGTATACTGAAAAGAGTCCGCAAAATGCCACTTATGCGGACTTGTCATGGCATCCCAGCAAACACGTTACATCACTTGTCAGTTTCGCGAAGTCTCAAATTGCACATTAAAATATTGTGATAACGTATATTTGTTAAAAATATATTTATTTTGCGACATTGCTTTGTTTAAAAAAATTCGAAAATGCAGTGATAATAATTTGAGGATATTAATAAATAAACACAATGCCATCTCCACAGAAAGTGGTGAATTTCTAGTTAAAAAGTTTGTCAGCGAGCAACATCGTTACGAAGTATATTTGAGAAGATCACAATGTTAACAGCTGTTTTTTATAACTATCGTAGCGAAGCATAATATACATGATGAAACACTTGAATACTTATTTTTGATAAACTTGATTGTATTTCACATTAGAGTGCATCACACGAAGTTCCTAATATACAGCGACCGTCAGATTGTTTAACACAAATGGGAAAAAAGTTTATTTGTATTTTCTCGGAATATTATTTTCCTTCTGTAAGTGCCCGCATCTCATCGAACTCAAAATGCACTATACAAATTCAAGAACAGCTCAAGAGTAAAGTACTTTTATTTTTTGAAATACACAAAAGAGTTTTTCGAAGGAGTGATTTATAATTGAAAGAAGAATATGAAATCACAGTCTCCTACTCCTAAAACAAGTTTTTACTGATTTTTCCAACAACAACTCTGTGATTATGGCTACCATTTATTAGAGGTTTTATCTATACACTGATTTTGGATGTTCTGGTTTGTCTAAATATAAGAAAGTTTTCACGCTACCTTCATATAGTATTACTATTTTCCCTAGGAAGAATAATATATATATATATATATTTTATTCAAAAGATTAAACAAGATACCTTCAGACATTGATTCCTTGGAAATTTGGTAAACCAGTGGTATGGGATTTTTTCTTGTATGGACCCTATGGCCACATCACACTTGAACTCAACCTCCATTCGCAAGGGTGAAGCTGCAGAAAATGGAGAGAAAGTTAAGATAAAAAAATATTAAAACCTGAGAAATATCTACATTTTCTACCCTGTAGCTATTGATACCTACGGAGTATTTGGCTTCCAAGCAACGGAATTCATTGAAGAGATTGGTAGAAAGATTTTCCAAGTGACCAATGATAGGAGATCCACCAGCTTTCTCCTTCAACGCATCAGCATCGCCATTCAAAGAGGTAATGCAGCTTCGATGTTGGGAACCATTCCAGTTGGACGTCATTTGGATGAATTTTTCCGCAATCCCCATTCTAAAAAGAACATATCCCAATGTAGCTCGATATCCAATAGTGAAAGTTCGTGTTTTCGATCCTGGGATAATCGCATGAAAGACGAAATGGGTATTAAGGATAGTAATATCAGCAAAACTTCGAAAAATTATTTGTCGTCCACTTCCCGGAAAATTACACAATCTGCCATATTTCAATCCAATTCATTATCAAGCAGCTTCAACTCCCACCGATCCAGTGATAGTGAGAATCACCTTATCACTGCACAATCAATTGCACCATCAGGAAAATAGTGCATGGAAACATAAAAAGTCTTGGTCTAAATGGGCTGAGAAACATAGGAAATACTTGTTTCGTGAACAGCGTCATACAATGTTTATCGAACACCAGATGGTTGCTGGAGTATTTGATAAAAGACGATTATATGAGAGATATCAACACGAGTATTTCAAGCATGAGGGGTGCTTTAATAGAATAATTTGCGAAAGTTATAAAAAAACTGTGGTCTGAAGATTCGTCTGGTAGGAATTTGAACACCGATTCTTTGAAAATTCATATAGGAAGATTTGCTCCACGTTTTATGGGTTACGCCCAACAGGATGCACAGGAGATTCTAATTTACCTCCTCGAAGGCCTTCATGAAGACGTGAAAATGTTTACACTGGAGCCCCAACTGGTATTGACAGGAATGGATGGAAAAATGGACAACTCAATAATTGCAGATAACTTTGTTGGCCAATTGGAATCGACATTAAAATGTACTTTTTGTGGGCATTGCTCTATTACCGTTGATCTTTTCTGGGATCTCTCACCGATTCCACAGAGAACAGAGCAGCTCAGTCTTTCACAATGTCTGGACTCTTTCACCAGCGTGAATAATTTGGACGGTGGCGAGAAATCCACTTGTTCAAATTGTAAGGAGGAGAGAAAGTATTTGTCTATACAAAAATTACCTAAAATACTAGTAATTCATTTGAAGCGATTGAAGAGACTCGGAAGAAAATTAAAAGTCGTCATCGATTTCCCTTTGGAAGGATTGGACATGTCCAATTATGTAGCAGACAACGTGGCCCCGTATCGATACAACCTCTATGCTATGTGCAATCATAGTGGAACGACATATTCCGGACACTATACGGCCTATTGTAGGCACCCATACGCGGGCACGTGGCACAAATACAATGATTCAAGGGTGTCACCGATATCCTCGAAATTCCTAGTTAGTGGAGAAGCGTACGTACTCTTCTATGAGCAAGAGGGCACATAAAGTTGAATTTATTACATCTTGATTTATATTACATTTGTATTTATTTTATATTGTTATACTTTTCATTTATATTATCATTATACATAATAACTCTATAGATTCCTTATTTTCAGAAAAAGAAAAATGCCCAAACAATTCAGTGAACCCAGTTCTAGGCATAAGCATCGTCGAAGGCAACATTTATTGGAGGCCTCTTCGAAAAAAGTTAATGTAAATTTGATTTGTGAATGTTAATTTGATTTTTCTGTGAATAATGTTTGTTTTTTCAGATTAGATTGAATTGTTATTTATTATATGGATGTTTCCTTACTATCGTAGCCCTCGAAGATATGTTATTTTTTGTGAATTATGTTTGTTTTTATAGTTTAGATCAAATTGTTATTTATTTTATGGATGTTTCATTATTATCATAGCCATCAAATTTGGTAACAGGCTTTGAAAATCAATTTTCAAAATAATATAGGTATAATTGATGTTTCTAGAACGTGTTTGTTGATAACCCATCATTTGTAAATTATGCGTAATATGTGTGCTGTGTGCCTTTCAAATATGTCTTATGTCTGGCACGTAACGTATTCATGAAAGCTGAAAGCTCAGCTATGGCTCAGGATTTAATAACTTTGCCATCAGTAGTCCATTTGTTGAATAATAAAGTCCCAATAAGAAATCTAATATATAGTGGTTCCAAATTGTTTGTACAAATTTCTACAGGAGATTCTACTCACTGTTTGAATGATATTTCATATAAAAACCCAAGTCCGAATCTCAACAATACAAGGTATTTGAATTGAGAAAAAATATAAATTTTTATTTATATTATCGTATTTTTCGATATTTCCTGATGATAACCGTAACATTCGTAGAGCTCAAAAATATGCTCATATTGATGAACTATAGCAACCACTTTTTGCAGTGGCACGCGGCAGCGTGTTTGTCTTGCCTTTTTTACTTCGAAATGTTTACGCTAATGGACAAAACACAAAAATTATTTTAGTATTTATCAATGAATTTCACAAATATAATCTTAAAGTGATACTGAATTCAATTGTATTGTTTTCAAGATAATTAAACATTTATAGGTTTATATTTAATTATCATGAAAACGACGCAAATGGATTAAGTAAACCTGAAGATTCTATGTGTGAAATTGATTGATGAATACGAAATGAAGAAATTTTAGAGATTTGGCCATCAGCATAAACATTTGGGAGAAAAGGAAAATTCAAGACAATCCCTGTCGCGCGATCATGGACGAAGTGGTTATTGAGTTCATTCATCAAAATGAGCATATTTCTGCGAGCTATGCGAATTTTTCAGATATGAAGTGATATTGAAAATTATAAGTGACAATTATTTTTTTTTCGTCTTATAAGAACTTCGAACATGGGTTCCTCATGAGTAGAATATCCTGTAGAAGAACACAGAAACGATACCTTAATGAAATCATAATTGAACTTCCTATTGAAATTGGTATAATGTTCTATATGTGTGGTGAAAAAAGGAATTGAATAAGGAAGTTTCGAAGAAACCCGCATGAAACGACTCAATGTGGATATTAAAAAGATATTTAATGACTCCATAACTTCCATGGATGGATGTTTTTTTGGGGCTATTTTATTAAATCCCAATCCCAATTTGAAAATTTGATGTCGCGGAAATTTCGGTGCAAATGCGAGCGGGAGGCGATGTTTTTGTTACATCGCATGCGAGCTTTTAGTCGCAAAGTTACTTCTATAGTACTTTACAGTTACTTCCCAGTGTATCCTGGGAACTTTCCTTGTTTATTCAGAAAACTTATAATTAATATCCTAAAAAAGTTTCAGGATACGCAATGAACTATAGATTATTTGACATGTTGTAGAGACAGCAAAAGTTTTCTTCGAAATATTCTTTCGGAATACTTATTTCAGGAACAATGAACACTAATATTACACGTATCTGATAAACGTCTTATTGATGAACAATCGCTTGCTACATTTTTGCACAGCTTCCTTACACTACCGTATGGATGCTAATTGAAAATATATATCATAATGCAAGAGTTCTTTTGACTTACCAGGAAATGTGTCTGTCCGATCTTCAAGGAATTTGCAGCTAAACTAATGGAAATTTGGTATATCGGGTGGCAACGTATTCTTCAGACAAGCCATGGTTTCCAGAGTTCCGAGAGTATGAGATTCAAACTTAACATTGCAGGGGTATTGGATTCAAGAAATGGAATTTTTTCCAATATTTCATATTTTCCCTCTACTTCCGGTTTCACAGTCAACAACCCCAACTTGTGAATTTCAAATGGAACACCATATATATTTCAACATTTTTGGATTCTAGGGACGATTCTGAGTACGATCACATAGTTTTGTGACGAAAAATTGGTACTATTGATTTTTTTAAAGCATTTTTCATTTCTGATTCTAGAGTGCGTTGGACCCACTTCAACCAATCTGATGGACATGAATGATGAGTAAAAACTAGTATAGACTATCTTTTCGCCTAGTTGAGTACCTATGGCGGTTTCACATTTCCAAAATTACTTACATCTTTTAGACGAAAATTGGATGGATAACAATCCTGATACACTAACTATTTGTCGAAAAATTATGAGGAAATTGGGGTATATCGCTCATTAAGTATGCTGTGGATCCAGAATTGGCCGAAACCAGATTCATAACTTCACTCTCAGCATCAAAACGAAAGGTTCATTTTGCGAATAAATCAACTTTCAAGTAAGTCAAATATTTCGAAGGCACCTCCACTCGGAACCGAATCAAACTTTTAACATTTTTGATGAAACGCACTGTATAATTATAATTATAATAATAATAATAATACCTTTATTATTCACCAGGTATACATGTTACATGAGATACAAAGAAAAAATGCAGACTGGTAAATAATAAGAGAACTGTTAGGCCGAGTGGCCGATTCTTCCACAGTTTCCTCAAGAATACAAAAAATAATCCTAACTATTAGACTTCGTCAGAGAGGAAGAAATTGATTAAAACTATTTATAATTATAATTTATTTATTACATAAGAACATACACAAAATAATTAATATGTGATATCAATCATTGTCGAGAAAATAGAAATCGTTTGTACCAACTTTTGAATGCATCATGTGATAACGAGAAATTTGGAACATCCATTATATCGCCAAAAAGTGTGCCATCATTTGAGAAAGACCGTCTAAATAATTGTTTCTTGTGCTTGGGAATCGTTAACATATTTCTACCCTTCAAATTCAAATGATGTATATCGGTTCTGAATGTAACTCTCCTGTATAAGTAGTCCGGTATTTTTTAGAATTTTATAGAAGAAGCATGCCATATGATGTCCACGACGAATGAACGTACTAAGCCATCCAGTATCACTCAATTTGTGCGAAATACGCTGTAGTCGCCTAATCCCATATATCAGTCTCAAACATGAGTTTTGTGTTTTCTGGATTCTTCTAGTGTCAATACTAGGAATACAAGGACCGTAGACAACATAGCATCAAATTACGTCATCTGAGTCGGAATTCCGGGATTCATGTCTGAATCTGCTTAAAAAAGAATATTGTGGTATAGTATATCCATTCTTAGTTAGATGAGGATGGGGTTTATCATCCACCCCTGATAAAACATAATAGGATTTGCGCTTTGATCAGAAATTTTGGCCATAGGCGGAGATTCATTCTTTTACTTCAAATGTGAATTTGCCTATTTTTATTTAAAAAACAAAATTTTAGTAAACCATCAGCAAAAGGAGATTATTGAAGGATTAAGAGGGGATTTTCACTTATAAAATTTTTTGGTAGGTCTATTGGGTGATAATAAGAAACGATCCGAAAGTTAATAATAATTATATTTTTTTGTATCTAAGCAAAAATATTGTAACCGTTTATTTATATCACCCTGGCTTGGAAGGTATATTCAGGATGGTCGGATAATTTATTTGTTAATCGTATTCCAAGGTGGGCACTACTCTACTGGCCTTATCAACTTTTTTAAATTTTCGATCTTTTCCTTTTCATTCCAGATAATGATTTACGACATATCCTTATTTTCTCAAGATTCCTTTTGAGTTGATGAACAACTAGATTTCATCCGCCTAAATCTGTTCGAACATTTGGATAATTGTTTTTTATGGAGACTGTGTTGAATTTGGAGGAAAACTCAGGATTTCCGTTTCTCCATTTTGTATGAAAAATAAAATTTGGGATTCGAGGAAACTCTTCCAGATGTGAAATTAATTTATTTTGTTTCTTATTGAAGTTTTCTACCGAAGCAAATGTCTTACATTGGGAATTTTTCACAATTCCAACGTGAATTTCTTTCAAATCCAAAGCCATACCGCAGTTTCATATTCAAGAATGAATCGTGAAACAGTTGCTGATTGCTACTGAAATCCGCTGAAATGGTTTTTGAGCCGTGAAACCGAGGTATGGCTTCATATTTAGCATATCTTTCCGTGTGAAAACCTATTTTCTATGAATTGTGTAAACTTCCGAATGTAAGTGAAACATTTGAGTTGAAAAATAAAATGTGATTTTTTTGCAACCCAACGCATTTGTGATTTCCACAACCTTTTCCTGAATTAAATTTTCATTTGTCACAGAAAATCGAATTATAGAAATATTTTTCCCAAATCAATGAGAATTGATTGGACTACTTTTTCTTAATAATATAATACACTCGGCAGTCACTTTTTCGCGTAAAGAAAACTGGGGTTTTCCACTTTATCAATGTACCATTTTTTCTTCTTCGTCACAATTGTCAGTTTTGAACATTAAAAAATAGTTTTCCGAACTTTTGTTACATGTTTGAAAATGTACGAGATATCATTTGACATTCACTTCCACTGTTCAATCTTCGGTGAATCAAATTCAACAAATAATAATTATTCAAATTAATCTAAGCAAGTATTCTGACTTTTTGTTTAATATTGATCTCCAAACTTTCTAGAAGGTCGAGTTTACAAGCTTTCTTTTATATATATATATATATATATATATATATATATATATATATGTATATATATATATATATATATATATATAATATTTCAAACTCGTTAACAAAATCTACTTGCTATTTTGAACCTATGTGGCTTATTGAATAATAAATGATTGGTATCAAACACTCTCATTGGTTGTTGTACAAATTTAAGGCAGATTTGCTTGAGCCAGAAATTTTATGTGGATGGTACTTCCGACTATTGCACAAAAATTTTCTTGCAGTTGTTCACCATACATGCCTGCCTCTGCCCAGACACTGTTCTATTGATAGATTCTATTATCTATACCACAAACCCGATAAAGTATAATCTGTAATGGTTGACGGTAATTCATGCTATAAGCGGTCAGCGAAGTTATCGACAGGTTTTTACGCGGGAATGGTTTTATCTCAATTTGGTCTAGTAATACTTCATACTGGGAATGATATTTATTTATTTTTCCGGTTTCTTTCATAATTCAACATTATAATATGTACGATTTCGAAAGAACCCTATATTTTGAGTCAAAGATGAATTATTCAACTGAGAATGGATATACTATACTTGCTTTCATACGTTACTGCGATAATACCGAAAGAGCTGTAGAACACCTGTAGTGAGACTACTGAAATTCTGAGAGTAAAAAAAACACGTGTCAACGTATTATTTATGGTTTCCAGAGTTTCGAGGGTATGAGATTCAAACTTGGCAGGAGTGTTGGATTCATGAATGGGAATATTTTTTCAATATTTCATACTCTCCCATCACTTCCGGTTTCACCGGAAACGACCCCAACTTGGGAATTTCAAATGGAACATCCTGTATATTTTAACTTTTTTTTATTTTGGGGATGATTGTGAGGACGATCACATATAGGCTAAGAGCGGGCTACAGAAAACCTGGGCACTCGAGTAACAGAATGAAATGTTTTCAAAATGTTACTAGTCACAGCAAACAAGAAAAAAAGTCATTGACTGCCTGGGCAAAAGTAGTGCTCAAGTTTTGTATGACTCTTTTTCGGTTTTTCGGAAAAAGCAACCATACCAATGTAGCAATAGATTGGTGATACTTTCAACATAAAGTAACTTCCGAGTGGTAGAGCAGTCTAAGGCGCCAGATTTAAACTGGTTCACGAAAGGGAGCGTGAGTGAGCGTGGGTTTTCAAACTCCAGCAGCTCCAGCAGCTTTTTTTTTCTTTCGAAATTGAAAAATGATTTGTTTGGGGCGAATATTTGTCCCAAAACAAATCATTTCCCATGTCTCAGAGCTGGTTGCAGAAAACCTGGCCGATCGAGTAAGAGAATGAAATGTTTTTACAAGCTTTTATTTAATTTCACATATGTATGTATGTATGTTCAAATCTTGCAAGTGAATTTTGACCTACTTCTAGTTGTCCGATTAACGTGAAATTTGATAGGTGTTCATAATTCCGATGACAATGCATTATGGAATTTTTGCCAAAATGGCGGACGAGTTTTGTGATTATGGTTCGATTCTATCCAAAATTGGTATGTGGGGGTTTTTGGGATCGGACATCATGATTTCTTTGTCAAAATTCATGAATTCAAGATGGCGGCTCCAATATGGCGATGAGTTCTGTGGTTATAGTCATATTGCAATAGAAATTGGAATATGGGGGTTTTTGATTTTTTTATCAAAATTCAAAAATTTAGGTGGGGCTTAGGAAGGCGATTCCTTTCAAAATGGTATTTGGGTTTTTTTGGGTCGTAGATTATCAATTTGTATCAGAGTTCAATAAGATGACGGATTTCATGAATGACTAAAAATAATTAAATAAGAATGATTGAAAAAAAAAATTAAGACAAGCCTTTATACAAAAAAGGAAAAAATTATTCATTTGATTGATTGACCTGGGTTATTCTATGAGTAACAGATTCGAAAGTTTGTCGCGAATATAAAATAGGTATTCTTGCGTGGCAAGCTTTTGAATCTGTTACTCACAGAATAACCTAGGTCAAACGAGTAAAGAAATTATTTTAATTTTTCCTCTTCAGTGCATTTGTATGAAAGCTTGTCCTAATTTTTTTCTGAATCATTTTTATTTGATTTTTTTTCAGTCATTCATGAAATATGTCATTCTATTGAAATCTGACAGATAATCCATGACCCCAAAAAATCCACATACCAATTTGGAATGGAATCGGATCATGATAACAAAACACGTCGTCTTCTTGGAACCGCCATCTTGAATTCATGAATTTCGACTAAGAAATCCCCACACACCAATTCTGAATGGAATCACAAAAGTCATCGCCATCTTGGTGCCGTCACCTTGAATTCGTGAATTCTGACAGAAAAATCATGTTCTTCGACCCCAAAAACGCGCACATACCAATTTCTATTGGAATAGTGCTATAACCACAGAACTCATCACCACATTAGAGACCCCACCTTGAATTCAAGAATTTTGACAAAGAAATCATGATGTCCGACCCCAAAAACCCCCACATACCAATTTTGAATAGAATCGAACCATAATCACAAAACTCGTTCGCCATTTTGGCAGGAATTCCGCAATGCATTGTCACCGGAATTATGAAAACCTGCCAAATTTCACGTTAATCGGACAACTAGAAGTGGGCAAAAATTAACTTGCAAGATTTGAACTAAACATACATACATATTTATGTGAAATTAAACGAAAGCTTGTGAAAACATTTCATTCTGTTACTCGATCGGCCAGGTTTATTTTAGGACGATTATTCGACCCAAACAAATAATTTTTCAATTTCGAAGGAAAAAATAAAAAAAGCTGCCAGAGCTGGGGTGTGAACCAACGCTCCCTTACGTAAACCATTTAAAATCTGGCGCCTTAGACCGCTCGACCAATCGGAAGATACTTTATGTTGGAAGTAATACCAATCTCTTGCTACATTGGTATGGTTGGTTTTCCGCAAAAAGGCCATACAAAACTTATGCACAACTTTTGCACAGTCAGTCAATGATTTTTATTATTTGCTGTTAGTACTAATATTTAAAAAACATTTCCTTCTGTCACTCGATTGGCCAGATTTTCTGCAGCCCGCTCTTGGACTTATAGTTTTGAGACGAAAAATTGGTACATTTGATTTTTGAATCTAGAGTGCGTTGTACCCATTTCAACCAATCTGATGGGCATGCATGATGAAAAAAAATATTATATGATAGTTTTTTCCGCCTGGTTGAGTACCTATGGCGGTTTGATATTTCCAAAACCACTAATTGTGAAAAAAGCATTTTTTTTCAAATTATATCTTCCAGACTATATTCTAATTTCCACGATGAATCAATCCATTGATAATTTCGATTCAAAAATCAGATGGATAACAATTCTAATACACTAACTATTTTCGAAAAAATATGAGGAAAATGGGGTATATCGCTCATCAAGTATGATGTGGATACAAAATTGAACGAAACCAGATTCATCACTTCAATTTTACGATCAAAACGAAAGGTATAATTATTTTGCGAATAAATCAATATTTGAATAAGTCAAACACTTCGAAGGCACCTTCACTCGGAATTCGATCAAATTTTGAAATGATTGTACAATTATAAATTTTTCAGATTTATTCCCATTCTCATCACAGAATTCTCATTGTTTGGTGAAAACTTCAAAAATCAGAAGTATGCTATGGAAACAAAAAAAACTTCACCAATAACTTCGAATACCCAGTGTGCTTTAGGTCATATTTTTTTTTTCAAACATGTATGAAAAGAGGACAAGCCATTAATTTATGGCAAATCAGAGAAAAATTCGAGAAACGAACCAACTTTGTTTGCCGAAAGGTATTCCAACAGACATCATCCATGTTTTCAATATTTTCCCGTTGTGGAGAAACAACTCAGACTAGAATCTCCCAACCATGAAACTTTTATCATTGATGAGGTGACGGAAATCAATGTTTTAACAGTGATTCCTACCGCTTTTACTAGGGAAATTAGCCATGAGCTACAAATTAGTCATGAGTTAGCAAGGAAGATTTTGAAAAAGCAGAGGTACAGGTCGTTTGAATATCAAGGGCACCAGCATTTATATAAAAATGAAGGAAATCGAAGATAGGTTCATTGTGATAGGTTACTTCAGAACAACATTGCTAATCCCGACTTTGTTTCCTTCCGACGATTCAAGATTCATGAACAATGGAATGTTTAACAGACAAATCTGCAGATATTGGGAGCAACAAAATCAACATTCAATGAAGGAGAGTTATTTTCGGGAAAGATTCGAAGTAAACGTATGGGCTGGTGCAATTGGAAGTAAAATAATTGAACCAGTTTTATTTCAAGGACAGTTGATAGGGGTAGGGTTTTAAGAATTCCTTCAGAACGATATTAAAGAATGAAGAATAGCACCAACTTTTGATTTTTACCTTACAATACACTCTATTAGAAATGAAAAAATACCGTAAAAATATTTTTTTGATACGTCTTATAGTCTCCGAGATATTTGATTGTTTAGCTAGGCGTGCGACGACGCGGAGTCATTGGCCGCTGTGACGTCACTTTACAACGGTCGGTCAGTGCGTGCTCTGCTTCCGAGCTGTGTCTATGAAGTTTGGGTCGAACATTGATAAAAATGTGGAATCCAGAAACTGGAAAATTGTGTATTGTGCCAAAGTGTTTAAATAAAACTACTAATGCACCCGAAAAAATGTTTTTTATTGTTGCTTTCGAACCTAAAAGTCGATAGAAATTGATGCAAATCATGATGTTCTGGGGTGGTTCGGCATTTCAATGTTTAAATATCTCTTTCAACTTTTACATATCTAAAGCGTCGTCGCCGAAGCTGTTTCTAGCCGATCTAAAATAAAATAAACGTAAGTTGATCTAATATATGAAAAATAAAATAAATAAAAATGCACGTATCCACGATCACATTAAAGAGGAAGGTAAATATAAAGTTACACCACACATGCACTCTGAATATGGGGAAAATACTTTTCTTACGTATGTTTGCTTCCTGAACACGAATCCGGAAAAAAAATGCGGCGGTCTCATACCGTTCCCGAGTTAGAGAAGTTTAAAAAAAAAATTAACCTCATTTTCAAGCACCGTTTTCTCGCACAAAACTCACTCAAAATGCCTCCTTCTTTTTACCAGCATGAACAATACACCCTAAATCACTCATTTTCGGCGCAACTTTGCACAAAATATCGTAGTTTTTATCGAATAAATCCTCCTTATACAATACCAATTGAATCAATTTCAGACTTTGACACATGGAATTCAGTAACTTTGCCTTTTTTTTCATGTTGGTGATAAATGAATCACCGCCAACTTTTCGAATTCAAATGTGAGCAATAGTTTCCCCTTCATTTATGTGTGCAATTGTTGAGGGTGCTGATTCATTTATTACCAACATGAAAAATGAGGCAAAGTTACTAAATTCCATGTGTCAAAGTCTGAAATTGATTTATTTGGAACTGTGTAAGAAGGACGATTTTTTCGATAAAAACGACGATATTTTGTGCAAAGTTGTGCCGAAAATAAGTGATTTAGGGTGTATTGTTTATGCTGGTAAAAAGAAGGAGGCATGTTGAGTGAGTTTTGTGCGAGAAAACGGTGCTTGAAAATGAGGTTAATTTTTTTTTAAGTTCTCTTGGGAACTGTATGAGACCGCCGCATTTTTTTCCGGATTCGTGTTCAGGAGGCAAAAACACGTAAGAAAAGTATTTTCCCCATATTCAGAGTGCATGTGTGGTGTAACTTTATATTTACCAAGAGGAAGAGGTTTTTCATCTTAGCTTAATAATATTTAATAGGTGTAGTCGCGTGCATCCTAATAATAACCTACTTTTGAAAAAAATATTTCATGGTTTCAAATTTTAAAAAGTTTTGTACCTCTGGTACATAATGTTCAGGTTATGTTCACTATGTTAATTTCTTGTTACATTACATATTAAAAAAATACAAAATGTAAGTCATGATTCAAACTTTGTAGGTACAATAACACAGTATTGTTTTTAATAAGTCCCACCCTGTTACGAATACCTCCGCATTCTTCCTTCTCAGGAACTTAATGTCAAGTAAGATGTTCATAGTATCAATATGTCGTATGACGTACATTCATAAAACACTAGCAATGAGAAATATGTACTTATAGGGATCAAAAGATTTATGATAAAAAGTAAAATGTTATTACGTAATACTTACTTTTGCATTTTTACTCCTCGTATTTCGGCAGCCAAGAAATCGGAGTTATTTGAAAAATAGTGGGCAACCATTAACCCATCTATTTCAGGCATGTTATCAGATTGTCCTTTTTCAAAACCGTCATCCATATCTAATATTATACTTATAATACATAAAAACTCAAGTTAAAAACATTATTGTGGTCGAACATCCGATAGCAAAGCAATGATTGAGTGTACGGTGAGAACGTTGCGTTGTAAAATGACGTCACGCGAGCATGGCGCGCTCGCCCGAAATATTTGAAAACAGGTGTATTTCTAAACATTCACGCTACACGGTCATGAAGTTTCAAGTCATTTAACAGACCCAGTGACATTCTTCATTGTTAATGCACTCACTGTTTCTCAAGTGACGTATTTTCAAGAAGATGGAGCTCCGCCTCATAATACCATCCAAGTCATGAACTATTTAATGAACCGGTTTAATGAGCAAGTAATTGCAACGAATGGTCCTGTACGTTGGCCTGCCCGATCACATTATCTCAATATTTTAGATTTTTTTTGTATGGGTTATATCGAAGAACGAGTGCTTTATAAACCACCTCAAACACTTAAAATTTTACATAATCGTATTCTTGAAGTGTTTGCTGCTATAAATCCTGCTATGTTGCGAAATGTGATGCGAAACCCAATTTATAGAGCCAGGAAATGTCAGGAAGTTGGCGGAATCCACTTTCAACATTTAATTCCCTTCAATTAATCCTGGTATTATGGGTAGTTTTTTTTGTTGGAATGGATTATGTTATGTGAAAATTGTTTGTTTTACGACTTGACCAGCCGCCCTAGTGGTCAAGTAATGTAATCGTGCGAAAAACAAAATTGAGATATCGACGGTAATATCCGTTTTTAGGCCTCCCAAGACGATTGAGACCATTTGCAGTGTGAATTCTGTCTGTCTGTAATCTTCCACGATAACTGCCGAACCCTTTTACCAATCTAGCTGAAATTTGGTACGAAGATGAAGTTTCTGTCCCGAATGCGACCATTAGTATTTGGCTGTCATCTGTCAAACGGAAGTGTCACTATTAAAAAATTACAAAAACCATAGCGCATGGAACTTGACTTATATGTCATTTGAAAGCCCTTGGGTAACTGTATACAGAACATCCAAAATTATATCTCCAACTGACATTTGTCAAAAATAAAAAAATAGCTAAATTTCAAAACTTTGCCATCCAATTATTTAAAATCTATCCGATGGATTAGAACTAAATTTGGCAGGAAGTAACACAACAGAAGAATCAAATTAAGTCTACAGTTGTAGCTTTCCACTGTTTTTCAGTCATGCGCTACGAATGTTTAATTTTTCTCCTGGGCGCTTACCCAGGCTTTGACTACGACGACTCACGTTTGGTGCAGGATCGCTCAATTGACTGGCGTCAAATATCTCACTTGGTCAATTGACCGGTAAATTGACTGTTGAATTGACCGAAAAAATTGACTTCGTACAGCCCTAAAAATGTTTTATAAATATTTTATTTCAAAATAACTCCATTCTCCCGAGGCTCGTGCTGTTCAAGTTCTGAGGTGTCCTACAGCTGATTCATTTTAACATAGTTTCATATCAATCAGGTCCATTAGATTGGTTGAAGTAGGTCCAACGCACTCTAGATGAAAAAATAGAAATGCTTCTGAAAAATCAAATGAACCAATTTTTCGTCTCAAAACTATGTGATGGTACTCAGAATCGTCCCTAGATTCCAACAAAGTAAAAATATTCAGGGTATTCCATTTGAAATTCTCAAGGTTGTGTCGTTTCCGGTGAAACCAGAAGATGGAGGAGTATGAAATATTGAAAAACGAATCAAATTCTTAAATCCAACATCCCTGCCAAGTTTCGATCTCATATCCTCGGAACTCTGGCAAGCATGGCTTGTCTGATAATACGTTGACACCCGGTATTCATTCTCAGAACATTTTAATTGTTGTTTATATTAATATTTCTATTAAAATTCGAACAATTGCTTGATATTAAAAAGATTCAATTTGCTTGAAATACTTATTTTATTTAAATGCCTGCTGTGGAGGTAAGGTATCCGATTCATGTTGATTGTTTTGTGATAATTTTTAAATGGTCTTGATATATCCACCTATCAGCAGATCACATCGACGAAGTTCGACGAAGGCAATAGCCTGTGTAATTTTGAGGATTGGGTAGCTTTAAAAATTCTGCAATCCTTAGTACCCACTAAATTTCCAAAACTGTCGACACCAACAGGCTGAATAAAATATTTTCCTTTTTGTAAATTCACAAATAATTTTTTGTGTGGAGTATGGGATAAATATTGCCTATACAATACCAAATTGTCTTGCACAATTACACAAAGTGTGTGTTTGTTCACAAGCAGCATGTCTTCCTTGTCGTTTATATGATCAATTGACATTTTTGTTTGTTCTTCCCGTCTACACGCACCGTCTAACCCAATGGTTGTTGCTACATAAAAGTAAAAACAAACTGAGTTTACACTTTTTTCTTACCATCGTGATTTTTTATTGAAATTACCTTTGGCATTGGGTAGGTTTCATTGTCTGCTTCCCTAATGAATGTGTTGATCTGTTCGCTGCTGAATACTTTTGATTTATTTGCTTCATAAACAGGGTTCTTCCTTTTTAACAAATGCAATAACCATCGGAAACGTGGCTATGTTTATATTATTCTTCGCTAAATTGATACCTTTCAGCATAGAGTACCTACTTGCTCCACAGGGTAGAGGATTTAACAGTTTCTGATTTTCGTTAGAAATAAGCTAAAATCACGTCCTGTGATAGTTTGAATTTCTTTGTACCCATCCATTTCGTGAACACATTATCAACTGAACGTTGATTTTTCAGGTAATAATTGTGCTGTAGCAGCAGAAGCTGCATTGCAAATTTTGTGAGGTTGGAATTATCGTGACCAAAAACCATGCAAACTTTTAAAAAGCTAAAATTTGAACTATTTCAATGTAAAAGTAGTTGATTCGTTGCTATGGTAATGATCAGCTGCACTCTTCTAAAGCATAACTATCTAGATTTTCATACTATTATTTGGATATCAAGTACAATGTCAACAACGATTTAATTATTTCCAGCCTCGTCCGGGAAATACGTACTCCTCCTCCCGGACTGGGCCGGAAAAGTGTTACTTTCTCAAAGGAAGAGCGTCCGGGAAGTGGGTACTATGCGGACGGTTGCCAAAAAACACATTTTACCATAATACCTTTTCAGTCTCAAACTCCACAGAATCCTTATGTACGAACAGAAAAATGTAAATAGTGATTAGTTTTACTGAAAGCTTGTTAGTTTCACATACTAGTCAAGCATTCGCTGAAAATAGCGTAGTTGATCTCTATTGTTCTGTATTTACTTCTCTGAAAATTTTGCCAGAAAGGTCCCAGAGGATAATTATAGAACTGAATAAATAACACATGAATTCATTTCAACTTCCTGTCACCTGTGGAACATCAAATAAACGGGATCAAACAAAGCGAGAATAAAACCCGAATTTCCTTAATAAAGGGAAATTCCGAGAGAAAAGTTAGCAGCGGTTGACATAGCTAGGAGAACGAATACTATCAGATGTGATTAAAATATAAATTAATTCAGAAACGAACTGAGGGAGAGAAAATGGGAGCTCCTTGACAGGATCGCGTTATTTTTTGGATGGATGAACAGAATCACCAGTTATAATGGGAAATTATGATGCCATGTTCTTTATTCACTATTCGTTGAGGCTTCGCATGCGATATGTTTGGGTAATCCTTTCTCATAGAAAAGTAAAAAAGAAAAACATTTCGATGAAAGGTGGAATGTCATTCAAATCGAATGGGCTTCAATGCTATGGTGTTATAAGAAAAAATGTGCGTGACTGCGTGGATAACGTGGAACTGAAGTACTAAAGCTCCACTTGTTACATGAGGATAATTTTTTCAGTGGATAAACCTCTCACATCTCACTGGAGACGGCTGGCCTGCTTTTTTTTTCCTTGAAGAAGTCGTTGGACAAGAAAGTTGTTATGTTAGCTTGTTGTGGTATTTATTGATTTGTTTTTGCAGCAAAACGTCCTAGACAGAACATGGCTATCGCATAAATTTCTTACGGAACATGTCAACGGTCATAGCTGAGGACCGTGTTCATTTCGTAAATTAACAATTTCTGAGAACAGGGCTTTATTTAGAATTAAAAAGTATTACGACCGGAAGAGGGACCGGCGAAAGATTTCATAATCTAGACAGACATTCTAAAACATAGTCGGTAAGCAATATTTAGTTTTCAAGAAAAGAATACGTATTGAATCTATACGGAAATGTATGTAGATGGAATGTGATTGTTACCAAGTATTTCCTGCATCGACAAACATAGGACATGAGAACAATGCTAAAGTAGTTGAGATAGTTGGGAACAGTGATATTGAATGTGTTTTGTTCTGGGTTTTTCGGTAAGCATCTAGCCAAATGGGCTGATACTAATAATGCACTCCCAGATGAATGAGAATACTCTATAAATGTAGAAAAATGTATGGAGTACTTATCTTTTGTTCAGAAGTAGAATATTTAGAATGTTAGCCCAAAGACTATTTACTGTCCATACATCAGTATTTTTAGAATGAACCAAGGCTGTGAATGGTCCTCAGAAGTTACGTTCTGACAGATATTACGATACAACTGAAAGTAAATAAGTCATGTTAGAATTTAATAGTATATATTGATAATATAATTTACAGTGACCAACAGAAAATCATACTTATTTTCATCGAGGATTACAAACACATTAATTCAATTATTATCAAAATTTGAAGTGAATGTTGATTGAAGTGAAGAATTGATCATTGTTAAATTAACTTTTTCTCTCAAACAATCAATTTCTGGTTGAGATTCTCCTAAACGTAAATTAACATTGAAATCTCCAGCAAAAATCATCTTTAACTCAAATCAATTAAAAATATGTTGGATTTGAGATATTCTACACTGACTCTATGAGAAAAATTTGAATTTTTATCAAATTAACAAAAAGGGCGGCAAGACATCATTAGATTGGTTTTTCGTTTAGTATTATTTATGGATGAAGGTGTAAAATGCTCTTGTGATTCAGAATTAAATATCGAAAATAACATTTCATAATCACGTGGATACGGTCGCAATAAAATGTAAGGTCATAATATTTTGAGCCACTGTAAGTTATTCATGTAAATAATATACACCGGCTCATTTTACACTGACGTCATCCATCACAAGCATTCAGTTGACAATTGTCACTTCAAAGTGAGAATTGTCAATTCAAAGTGGCAATTCCAAATGTTTAAAAAATATATTTTGTTTTTGGCCCTTCTACTCCTTCGTATTCAACAATTGGTAAGTGAGTAACAAATTTCAACTGACATACAGTGAGCATTGTTGAAAAAATGGAATTTTAGAATTAATCATAGTTTCCAAAAAGAAAAACTTCTGAAAACTCGAATTTAAAATTATAAGATATTTTCCTTATCCATGTAAAATGCATAAATCAGATGTACTTATATGAATGTGATGTTTCCACAAACCTGGCATTTTTACGGGTAGTATCATACAAAATCGTATATTTTATTTAAAATATATTTTAGTGGATTTTTACTATGTTAGACGAATTTCGATAATTACATGACAAATTCTAATAGCAATATTTTCGAAATTCGACCCGTTAATATACTGTAGTGGCAGTGCACTGGTTATAAAGTTAGCAGAGTCATCCCCTATAAAAAACTAAAAGCACGCTTTTTTTTTATTCACTACAAATTTACGACAATTATTGTTATAAGTTTGATCGATTTCCGAGCAAGCGGCCTTGCCAACTTTATAGCGTTTACTCAAGTCATTTTCGTCATAGTCGAGGTTGAGAATGGAGTGCTTGTTTTCAATAACTGAACTGAAGTGGAAGGATTCCATGGCACTACAGACCATCCAATGAAAACTTTCAATTGTCGAAAAAGTTGGCTCAAAAATAAATTCTACGGAGCATTTCCAGAGGTAATTGTCCTCTTGCGGAAAATGTTGATAACTTTGATTGTTGGTATAAAATGAAACAAGCTTTAATTGATAACCACTTCTGAACTTTTGGCGTTTAGAAACTTAGGGACACATCGCAATTGGTAGCTGCCTGTACAACTTTCTTAAAACTTTTTACTCCTCTTTCCCGCTGCCAACTTTTCGCCGAATAAGCTATCTTAATGGAAGTTTTGCAGAGATAAACGTTGGCATTAAACTCGACAAGAAAAGTTATATGTTGGCCTCAGGCGAAAAGTAGAGAACATATTAAGGTTTCATTATGCAGGGATATAAACATAATGAAAACGTTCATTACAACAAAGTATTTGCTTTTTGATTTTCAACCGATGCTCGGATCTCTATAATGTACAAACGTCGATTGCTCGATATCGAGGTGGTTATATTACATTGATTTTATCCTGTACCTGTTGAATGGAAATACATTGCATATAGGCTGTGGGATCAAGCATGACGGTCGACGTATTTTGAATCATGACTGAAGAGGGATCTCGGATCTCATCATGCTAGGTGAGGTTCCCATTGTCTTGACGTATATACGACCAGAGATCCAACATCTGAGTTTTCATCAACTTCTGAGGGTTGGTAAAACGACTAAGAAAGCGGTTGAATACACTTTTAGTTAACAGAAGAATTATAGCGATATTTCTTGATGCGCAAGAAACACTCTTCTTTGTGCGGACCCTCGTAATATTCTTCCATTTATTCATTACAACTTTAGAATACATACAGGTAAACAAAAACAAAAAAATATCCGCTGATACACTAATATATACAATAGTAAGTTAGTTAATAAAATCATATTGAAGTTCTTATAAATAATACGTGGTTACAAAATACATATAGGTAGAATATATTATGCTGACATGGGTGAATAATATATTCTGTAACAAGGTTAGAATGAAAAAATTCGATAGGAGTGGAACATTCTGAAAGCGTGCGTTAGCGAGTGTAAGAAACCACAAGTATCGATTTTTTTCATTCTAACTATATTTTCCCCATGACCAGAAAGTATAAATAAAAAAAAATTGAAATAAATCTAAACAAAACAAGTTATTTGCTACACACTTTTGAAAAGAGCGTTTTAATAAAGTTTTTAATTTTTGAATCTTGAAATATCGATATGGTGTTTCACATTTATCGTTGCTTTTAGGATTGAATATATTTTCCATAGAATCGAGGATTTCCATGTTTTCAATAAATCAACGAAAAGTGCAATCGAAACATTTTCGGAAGAGGGTTTTTTTTTCTTGTTGCCAATCCAATAACAGTGCATAATACTTTTCATATTCATGTCTCGATTTTTGCGGCAGCAGGTTCTCCCTTACATTATTTGCATAATTTGTAATTTCAGGTGCAGTATTATAATTATTATTATATCTGATTCACTCGATTTTTCACTCATTATTTTATTCAAATTAAATCTTGTCTGAAAATAATTATTACGACGCCGCCATTTACATCTAACACTGACAGTTTTGAAATCCATGGCAATCTATGTCATTTAGTTCGATTACTCAATATTCATTCTGTACCTTGATATATAATGAAAATACATGCAAAACAAATAAGAAATGTTTCAGAATAAATATTCTAACTCAAGAGTAAGAATTTTTACATTTTATTAATGAACATGATTTTTGAATTATTATATTCACTAATGGTCGTGGAGAAAATATTTTTTTCACTAAATGACTAATATGCAGGTGGATCCTTTTGTAGATGTTTGAGACCTTCTAATGTATGAATGATTATAACACTCACCTGCTCTTCATATAAAAAAAAAAATTATCGCATTTGTATTTAGTGAAGAGTTTCACCTAGAGTGAATTTATTATTGAGACAATACTATGGTGGGTAGGGGGGGAAAACACGAGTGCAGACACGATTGGCAACAATTTTAATTCATAATCTCAATAAATAAAAATACTACATAACAGTTTTGTTTTTGTTATTCTTGACATTTCAAATGCATATTGTGAAAAAAGGTATTAACGAAATAAAAATAAAATTGAATTATTTTTTCAACGATGTGCTACTTGACCCTCATGCTATTTATAACAATTCCAAAAGGTAGTATCGATGATATCATTCAAAACTATTTTTGTCCCATTGTTTTACGTCGAACTGTTCAAAAGTTAACAGGGGGAGAGGTCTATAAAAAGCCACACTGTATTGAAGCTGATACTACTTAGTCTAATGATTGGAGAATTACGGCCTAAATTAGTATTCCTATAATCAATATTGAGAAAAAATGTGTTTCGAGTATTTCCAGCAGGGACATGTATAGAGATTAGGGATGAGAGTGTGGGATAATCATAATGATTCGTTAAACATACTAGGTCGGTAATTATTCTGCCTTTTTAAATCTCTAAAATGCCGAACGACTTTCTAGTTAGGTATATACAGGGTGTAACTGAATAAGTGTAAAACATTTAAGGAGGTGATTCCTCATCGAAAAAAAGATAGGATCTTTCATATAAAGAAACTTCATTGGAGCATCCCTTGTTAAGATACAGCCCCTTAAAGGGGGTACATAAAATTTGTATAACAATTTTTTTCACAAGCACTGAAAAAGTTACAATATTGAAATTAACCTGACGTTTTGTACTACCAAAAAGACACTTAGCCAGTAATTTATTTGGTTTACCCCATGGTTGTAAGGGGTGAAAAACGCAACCCCTAAAATTTATTTCCAATGTAACTTTTTGTCTTATTATTTGTTTACCATTTAATTTATATAATTTATAATTTATAATTCATTTCCGATAGCCTGTTTCATTCTAAACAAAAAATGTCTCTTGGGTTTTTTGCCCAAAATAAACCAGTAAGCAGCAAAACATTATTTTACGAACAACTACAGAGATACATCGTCATAAATGCGAAAATACGAAACTAATCTATCTAGTAGGTCGCTATTAGCGATAGTGACAATTAAATTGGTATGACGCTGTCAGTTTGGGAATTTTCGAAATTGAATTAATACTAATTGTGTGTTGTTGTTCTGTTCTTAATTTGTTACTTTAATAATTCACTTGTTAATAAAATGGCATACACAAATGAGGAAATGGCTGATATGCATTACGTTTACGGTCTGTCGCAGGGGAATGGGTTAGAAGCTTCTAGAAGATATGCTGAAATGTATCCTCAACGGCAGCATCCTTCACATAGAATATTTGCTCGACTTCATCAACGATTACGAGAATATGGTTCATTCGACAAAAGAACGCTGGATTGTGGTCGCCATCGAGAAATACGAACACCACAGCTTGAGGAAGCAGTACTTAATTTGATTGAAGAACAACCTACTACCAGTACTAGAAAGATTGCTTTCCAGCTAAATGTTGATCATATGACGGTATTTCGAATTTTAAAGGAACAACTCTTATACCCTTACCATCTGCAACGAGTACAGGCACTGTTACCGCGAGACTTTCCGAACCGTCTTGAATTTTGCAATTGGATGCTGGAAATGATTAGAAGAAATTGTGACTTTCTGAAGACGATAGAATTCACAGACGAATGTAGTTTTTCTCGGGACAAGATTATTAATTTTCATAATTACCACATATGGGCTGATGAAAACCCTCACGCTATTGTCGAAACTAGCCATCAAGAACAGTTTTCTTTAACGTGTGGCTCGGTTATTGGGGATGATTTAATTGGGCCTCATTTTCTACCTCCTCGATTAAATGGTGAGGCATACGTTCAATTTTAAGAGAAGTGCATCCAGTACTGCTGGAGGAAGTTCCTTTGGGCGTCAGAAGGGATATGTTTTTTATGCATGATGGGGCTCCCGCCCATTTTAGTGAAGTAGCACGTCAGCATTTAACTGAAACATATGCAAATCAGTGGATAGGTCGAGGAGGACCACATAAATGGCCGCTCGATCCCCGGATCTCAATCCTCTCGATTTCTCTATTTGGGGCCATTCACAGCATTTGGTATATCGTACTCCTGTTCGCGATGTAGAGGACTTAAGAAACCGCATCATCGATGCGTGCAGGTAATCAGAGAGACTCCAGGAATATTTGAGCGAATACGTGGCTCAATGCGCCGACGTCTAGACGCATGCGTAATGTGTGAAGGTAGACATATTGAACATTCACTATGATTTCTACATGTTGTGTGTTTTGTTATTAATAACTTAGTTTTGTTTATTACCCTTTAATCGTTTAATGCAGGTACTAACTACAAAATAACAATAAATCCAGTTCGCATTTATGACGATGTATCTCTGTAGTTGTTCGTAAAATAATGTTTTGCTGCTTACTGGTTTATTTTGGGCAAAAAACCCAAGAGACATTTTTTGTTTAGAATGAAACAGGCTATCGGAAATAAATTTTAAATGGTAAACAAATAATAAGACAAAAGTTACATTGGAAATAAATTTTAGGGGTTGCGTTTTCAACCCTTACAACCATGGGGTAAACCAAATAAATTACTGGCTAAGTGTCTTTTGGTAGTACAAAACGTCAGGTTAATTTCAATATTGTAACTTTTTCAGTGCTTGTGAAAAAAATTGTTATACAAATTTTATGTACCCCCTTTAAGGGGCTGTATCTTAACAAGGGATGCTCCAATGAAGTTTCTTTATATGAAAGATCCTATCTTTTTTTCGATGAGGAATCACCTCCTTGAATGTTTTACACTTATTCAGTTACACCCTGTATTTTCAATATCATAGGTTGCATGTATTTTGAAATTCAAAAAACTCACAAATTTATTTTGAACTCTTTAGAATCTGATTTTATAAATGCTATATCCAGGATTCCAAATGACACTATCGAAGTTTAATCTGCTATGAACGAATGCAAAGTAGAGCGCTTTTAATGATTTTTGAGTACCCCAGCATTTTGTTGCATTTACTGACATAGGAGAAGTTATAGTGTTTGACAAAGGTCATCTTAGAGTCTAAGATGAGCCCCAAATCTTGAATTTCGTTTACTCTATTCAAAACAGTATTCGAAATCTCATGATTGAATTCAAATTTCTGTACGTTTCTTGTGGGAGAAAAAGTGGAAAATTTGTTCAAATTCAGGAAAAGTCTGTTTTGTTGACAATACTGGGAGAACCGCCTTAGATCGGAGTTCAGATTAGCACAGTATAACCTTTTTTTATTTATTTTTCAAAGTTATAAAATAATCCTTCCTAAAAAGGTGCAAGGGGTTAACTCTTATTGCGGAGGCAAAGGCCGTAGTCCAATTAGTAACGTGAATATAATTTCCAAAAATGTATATTTTATCAAGTTGAAATTTGGACGCCATCTACAATTAAAAATAATTGACCCAACTTTTTTTCTATCAATGTCTGTAGATAAACTCACTGTTCAAGGAACATTCTCCAAAATACACAATAAAACTCTGAACCTTTGAAATAAAACTTTAATTCCTGGTTCAAAAAAAAATTATAAGCAAATCTCATCAATTGTATGCTAGAGAAGTAATCATTTTTGACCTTTAAAATCAGTACTCAATATGCTGTTATTCCTGAACGTCAGTGACTATAGTGAAACGGGTATCATATAAATTTCAATAATATATATAGCTTTTCATGTTCGAACATTCGATTAAATGCATTTAACCTTACATGTTTCCGTTGCAATGAGTCCGTCCGTTCACCAAGTCTCGTAACATATCTTCCTCTGCATCCCAATATCAAAGCTTTCACTTAGCAATTTCTAGTGGTATCTTTCTTCCTACAAATTGTGATGTATTATTTCAGTGTAATGATTGATCTCATATTGATTAGACCGAAAATATCTAATTAACGAATCTGATCAACGACCTGGTAGAACTATAGCATCAAACAACAGAAAAATATCTTTGTAAAACATGTCTGATGAACCTACTTCTATATTTATTTATATTTGGTTCAAAGTTTACCAAAACACAAATTTCTTGAATTCTTTTAGAAATATATTCATCTCTCAGCAAAGCTGTTCTCCTTCTTTGTATAGGGATGGTAAAGTTAATTAGCTATCACCACCCACGAGTTTTTTCAGTGAAGCCAGGAACAGAAATGGATGAATTCCAACTTCCTTCCTCTCCAAATAAAATATCAAACTTAACTTTTTTTTATAACTCCCCTTTAATATGTAGCTGTGTTCCAAAAACCGATCCACATAACTCATCCTAATCATAACACAATACATTTCACCATTCTGTAGTGTGGTTAGATCAGACAAAAACTGCCTGTTCTGTTTCCTTTTTCATGGTTACATCGCACTAAGAGTACATCAACTTACTCTGTCTGCACCGAGGACATTTGTAAATTGTAAATGACATCGTTGGTTTATTTTGGAGTATTTTTGTCAGACAGTTTGTAACGTTTGCTTCTTTCGAAACGTTCATTTCAATACTCTGTGCACAGTAATATGAAATATAACACCAATCTGGTAACATTTCACTGGAAGTTTACAGGTTGAGACGTTGCCATAAATAATCCTTTTTTTTTCCCACAGCTCGACGGATGCTCTGATTCTCCACCTCAGCATATCATTTGAATATATTTCGAGATTAGGGCATATTTCGAATAATAAAACTGTCCGATGAAAAAACTCCAAAACAAACCCATTTCGATTTCATTTACAATTTAGAAATGTCATATGTGTCATCTGTCCACGTTACAGAATAACCTCAAATAGAACAGACACTTTCTGTCTAATCTAACCATGTTACATAATAACAAAACAGAATTGACACTTTTTGTTTGATTTGACCACACTACCGAATAGTGAAATATATTGTTTCATGATTAGGATGAGTTCTGTGGACCGGTTTCTGGAACATACCTGAATGAACAGGAAATGATAAAAAAATTGAAAGGTGAAGTTTGATATTTGTTGGGGAAGAAGGAAGTTGAGATTATTCCAGTTCTGTTCCTGGCTTCACTGAAAGAACTCGTGGATGGTGATAGCTAATTAATTATACCATCCCTATACAATGCAGAAGGACAGCTTTGCTAAGAGTTCTGCCAGGTCGTTAATCACAGCTCCTTAATCACAGCTTGTAATAACAATTCGTTTATCACAGATCGTCAATCAGAACTTCAATTCAAATTGGATTTTGATCCAAATATGAGATAAATCAATTAATGGTAAGGGACATCACTAGTAAGAAAAGAGAAATTAGACCACTAGAAGTTGCTAGATGAAAACATCTTAAGAGACTGGCAGGATTGAGTATACCATAGGAAGGCAGATAATTGGATGATCCCCAGAGCCAAGGAGGTCTTGTATCTAACTAAATATTGGTTATTGGGATTGGGGATACCGAGGAAAATCTTATACAAGACTGTGTGAACGGTCCCGTAACAACGGAAATATGTAAGGTTAAATGCATTTAATTAAGTGTTCGAACATGAAAAAACTATATTTGCTATTGAGATTTATTTGGATACCAGTTTTTTTTAATTCTTTCTACTCAATTTTTTCTAGTCATTCCTGAAATCCGTCATTTTATTGAATTCTGACAAAAAAATTATAATCTTCGACCCCAAAAACCCACTCATACCAATTTTGAATAGAATCGGACCATAATCACAAAATTCGACATCTCAGACTCATTAATTTTGCCAAAAAAATCATAATTCCCCACACACACATTTTTGGTTTTTTCTCTCATGACACCGAACATAAACTCACCAATTATTGGTTTAGATCGATTGTTCACTATCATTTTGCCACACAACCACAAATCGACTGATGAATTTACTCAAATAATTATGTTTATGGTATTAATATGGTGGTATCCTTGGAGAGCACTATAGTGATAATTGAAGGCACTTCTAATACTATGAAGGTTTGAATGATGACTTGAATGAAAATGTACAGAACAATTGACCTAATAGTAACCAGACACTTGAAAAACCGATGCTGCGGCCAGTCAGAAACGTAGATTTCAGGATTTATTTATAGATTCTGAAATAGCCATCAATCTAGCCAACGAATCATGTGTAAGAAAAAATTTTCATTGGAAACAAAAACAGCATTTCTATTTTTGTATAAACCTTAACTTCTCAATCAAAAGTTGGTGAAGGATTCCAATCTCCCTACATGCTTCCTAATATTTCTATGTAATCTGACTCGAATCAAAAGAAGATATAGACAGTAGGTACTTACTTATAATAATAGTAATATTTATTTATATAGTTTAACTTTGAAATCGAGATGTGTTAAAATCCAATGATGTTCTGTTTGTCGGTGGAAGAAAAACTCAAATAGTATAGACTGACACGAGCGAATGAACCTCAAATGGAGGTTTTCAGGGTAAACAAAAATTAGTCATTCTCAGGAATGGTAATTTACAGAGATTCTTTATGTGTATTTCATTCATAGAGAAAAACTTCTCGAATAAAAATTGTGGAGCTCCTGAAGCTTTATAGATCTATAGTTTGCTGACATTGGTTTGAAAATGGGAGATTGATATAATTTTTTAATATTTCATTCAACAGCATTTTGAAACTATATATATATATATATATATATATATATATATATATATAATATATATAAATGCTTCGTTTTCCGAGATACGGGGTGTTAGGGTTTTTCTTAAAAACTGACTATTTATTTATTGCGCTGAAACCGGTCGAGATATGCAAATTAAATTTCCTGAGTTTCATGAGGTAGTTATTGCGTATTTTTTGACATGCAATTAAGAATTTTATGTTCATCATTGGCGCGCATACGGGTAATGAACTCAATTTTTTTAAAGAAATAAATGGTACGCCACTGAGATATTTTATTCATTTTTTAATTCCTCGTTCAATTTGTGACAAAAAATCTCTCTTGACTTTTTTTTCTATAGGGCGCCGTTTTTATGCAAAAAAATTAAACATCTTAACGCGTATTTGTCATTACTTCAATACATTATCTAGTAGCGATGCTAGTAGGCTACTGTCAACATTCTGTTAAATACGAATATTTCAAAGAAATGTCAAATTAGCGTTTCTTCATTTTTAAGCTTTCAGTTTGGTATAACATCAATGATAATAAGTAATTAATTTTTCTTTTATCGAAAAGAATGGAAAATTATACAAATACGGAATTGTCAGACATGAATTTTGTCTATGGTCGAAGTAATGGAAATGGTCGGCAAGCTCGACGATTGTATGCTGAGTTGTATCCAGGACGTAGGGTACCCCATCACACAATATTTGCTCGTCATCATCAGTGTTCAGTAAATGTATGTACTTGATGATAATTTATTCGGTCCATATTTCCTCCCACAACGACTAACAGGTCTTACCTTAATTTCCTACAGGAAGAGTTACCTGTCCTTCTTGAAGAAATTCCTCTACAGCTGAGACGACACTTCTGGTTCATGAATGATGGTGCACCAGTCCATTTCAACATTATTGTACGTAATCACTCAGATACAGTATATCCAAATCGTTGGATAGGTAGGGGAAGTACGGAACATTGGCCTGCTCGATCTCCGGATTTAAATCCTCTAAATTTTTGCATTTAGGATTTTCTTAAGTCATGAGTTTATTCCACTCCCGTCGAAAATGTTGAAGACCTGAGGAATCGAATTATAGCCGGCTGTGAGACAATAAGAAATACACCAGGAATATTTGCACGAATACGACAATCAATGAGGCGAAGAGTTGAATCTTGTATCACGTCTGAGGAAGGTCATTTTGAACATTTGTTTTAGCTTTGAGCCTATTTATTTATTAGTGTTATTTTGATTGTTCTGGTTTAACATTATTTTATTAAAACGTTCTTGATAATGTATTGAACAAATGAAAAATACGCGTTAAGATGTCTTTTTGCATAAAACGGCGCCCCATACGAAAAAAAGGCAAGAGAGATTTTTTGTCACAAATTGAAGGAGGCATTCAAAAATGATTTTTTATTTGAAATATCTCAGTGGCGTACCATTTTTTTCTTTAAAAAAGTTGAAATTATTACCCGTATGCGCGCCAATGATGAACATAAAATTCTACCTCTTAGAACTCACTGAATTTCATATGCATATCTCGAGCGGTTTTAGAGCAATAAGTGAATAGTCAGTTTTTAAGAAAAACTTTAACACCCCGTATCTCGGAAAACGAAGCATTTGCAGACAACAGTTATATAGAAAACTGTCATTATTTTTCCATGCAGAATTACCCCCTGAGTTTGTGCACTTATTCACTAACACCCTGTATATATATATATATATATATATATATATATATATAAATATATATATATATATAAATATATATATATATATATATACATTATTTTTCTACTTTTCCGTTTTTTCACATGAATTTTTATTCAGTTAGAGGCGTGAATATACTGAGGAAGTGGAATGGTGCTGAGTTAGTTCAAAAAAATCACAGATGCCATAAACGGCTTAATATTTCTGCTTGTAATATGATATTGTTATTGGTCTTTTCTTCATCACTGATATGGTGCTAAAATTTGCCCAGAAATGGAATTTGATAAATTTTGAAAATTCACAGAGGCCACAAATGGCTTTGTACACATTTCCACTTGTAATATGATCTTCGTTTCATGACTGAATTTGCCAGGTCGTAAAAGGGGGTGGAAAGGGGGAGTTGATATACTTTGAAAATTCACAGAGGCGACGAATGGCTTTGTATACCTTTCTGCTTGTAATTTATTATTTATTATGATCTTCTTTTCATTACTGATTAGACGCCAGAATTTGCAAGGCCGTCAAAGGGGGTGAAAAGGGGGGGTTGATATATTTGTAAAATTCACAGAGGCCACAAAGGGCTTTGTATACCGTTCTGCTTGTGATATGTTATGGATTATGATCTTCTTCTCTTCACTGATGAGACTCCAGAATTTGCCAGGCCGTCAAAGGAAGTGAAAAGGGGGTTGATATATTTTGAAAATTCAGAGAGGCCACAAATGGCTTTGTACACCTTTGTGCTTGTAATATATCTTTGATTATGATCTTCTTGTCATCACTGATGAGACTCCAGATTTTGCCAGGCCGTCAAAGGCTATGAAAAGGGGGGTTGATTATTTAAAAAATTCACAGAGACCACATATGGCTTTGTACACCTTTCTGCTCGTCATATGTCATTGTTATCGATCTCTCCTTCGTCACTGAAAAGTTGCCAGAATTTGCCAGGCCGTCGAAGGGGATGAAAATGGGGTTAATATATTTTGAAAATTCACAGAGGCCCCAAATCGCTCTGTACACCTTCTTGCTTGTATTATGATTTGTCATCGGTCTTTTCTTTATCACCCTTAGGATTCCAGACTTTGCCAGGCCGTCAATGGGGGCGAAAATTGGAGTTTTCAAAATATATCAACCCTCATTTTCACCCCCTTTGACTGCCTGGTAAATTCTGGCGTCTTATCATTGATGAAGAAAAGACCAATAACATATCACGAGCAGAAAGGCACACAAAGTCATTTGCGACCTCTGTGAATTTTTAAAATATATCAACCTCCATTTCACCTTCTTTGACGGCCCAACAAATTCTGGCGTTTCATCAGTGATGAAGGAAATACCAATATCAATAGCATATTACAAACAGAAAGGTGCACAAAGCCATTTGTGGCCTCTGTGAATTTTGAGAATTTATGAAGCATTTTTTCTCCCCCTCCGAAGATCAGGCAAATTCTGGCGTCTCATCAGCAATGAAGAAAATACCATCAACACAATACCAATAACATATTCCAAGCAGAAAGGTGTACCATGCCATTTGTTGTCTCTGTGAATTTTCAAATTATATCAACCTCATTTTCACTTCCTTTGACGTCCTGGCAAATTCTGGCGTCCCATCAGTGATGAAAAAAGACCAATAACAATAACATATTACAAGCAGAAAGGTGTTAAAAGCTATTTGTGGCCTCTCTGAATTTTTTTTAAATAACTCCAACACCATTCCACCGTCTCAAATAGAACTTATTCATAAATCTGATCAAGTTTTCACTCTTCAGTGTAAACTGGAAATCTCAGTCTATTCACGCCCCTAAATGAATGAAAATCCATGTGAAAAAACGGAGAAAGGAAAATTTTATTTTTCTCAGTGTACTTGTAGATGTGGCTAACTTCACACCCGGTCTTACTTTTTAGTTTATTTTAATTATCCTTAGTCGGGTGAGGGTTTGGAACATTTTTTCCTTCAATTATAATTATTTTTTTCCATAAGTAGTCGGGTTACAGTTTTTTCAAACTTTTTTTCAATTTTGTTTATTTTGAGAGTGGTAATTTAAATCGTTACTACTTAAGTGTAACTAACTAATAAAATTTTAAATTATTGATTACATTAAATACAAACATACATACATAAACTGCTAAAATCATAACCTGTCCTTTTGGCTTTGCTGTAATCGGGTAATTATGAATACAAATACCTACTGAGAAACAATTAAAATGTATGAATGACGAATAATAGTTGTTTAGTTGACAATTTATTAATTATGTTTATGAAATTTTGGAAGTGTGTATTTACATTACATACCTATTGATAGATCAGTAACCACATAAAGAATAACCTAATAATAAATTAATGTTTCGTACTCGAAACAAGTGATGGTCAAAGTTACAAAGAATACCGAGAATAGGTATATTTTATATTCAATATTGTACCATACTTATATTTATAAACTCAGAATTTTCTACTCTTTCATTTGACATCCTGCTCGATACGACAGCAAAGAAAAAAAACAAGAGACCCCTACTTTTTTGGAAGTAACATCCGTCATATTGATTTGGTTCGTATAAAATATTGCCTATGTCAACATAATAACGATTCGATTGACCCTTCATTCATCAAAATCGGATGAGTAGGCGCTAGGTGGAACATCCGTAAATACAAATATACGTTGACTGCTAGAAACATAACCCTTCCTTTTGGCGTTGCCGTAGTCGGGAAAAAAGTGCTTGGGAGCACAGTGTTTACGAACACAAAAGTGCTTTCACGAGCACTAAGCACAGTGCTTTGGGACAGCTCTGTCAGTAAACCAGAAATAAATACAAAAACTGCACATATGGACGTCTTGGAGTATATATGGCAATTTCCGAATCCATTAATAAAATCTGAAATCTACTTCTCTGACTGGCCGCGCCATCGGTTTTTTATATTAGATTAGATTGGAAAGCTCGTATTCGAGAATATCTTTACTAATCGGGTGAAGGTTACACAATTTGCATAATCCAACAAATCATTTATATCCGTAGTACAAAGCTTCTCAGCTACATTTCTTTTAACTTTTTGTCGTTTGTGAAATGCGATTAATTTTATTTCCTGTCGCTGCCGCTGTCAACAGAAGAACTTCGCGAGCAAAGCAAGACGAATATTTTTTGCGAAGCGAAATATTTCTCGAATCCGATTCGGCCGACCCGTCCTGATGGTAGAAAATGTGTTTTTATTTTTTCGTCATAATGTAATAATGTGATATGAAATTCGTAATTTTGGTCTATTAGATATCGAGTTTATCACAATTAGGACAATTGATATAAATTGGATATTTTTAATCATACTATGTTTCCGCATTTATTTCAGCGTACTTTCATCCGTCGCTGTGTGGAATAAAAACTGTAAATATCACTCATACATTGAAATAATTCAGTTGTTCATTCATATGCACTAGACAAAGAACTGGTACAATGGTTTCAATTCCGGCAGCTCATCGAGAATTCGGAGCACACCATCAATTTTCAATCTAGAACGCAATCATCCCAAATTTATATTTCTATGTATGCGAATGAAGAATGAAATTCAATGAAATAGCAATTTGTTAGCACAGTCACGTATGCGACTGAAAAATGCAGATCTGATGGCCATTTTATTACGGATCGGTTTAAAACGACTTACAATGTCCGGCTACTACGGTCTTTTCAATATACATTCGGTAAAAAATCTACTACAGCAGCTCACAGTAGACAACGTTGCATGTGGTGTTCAGTACTCTAGTTTCATCGTTATTCTTCAATAAATAAACATTTTACCAGTACTATATATATATATATATATGTATAAATATATATATATATATATATATATATATATATATATATATACATATATACAGTGTCACACATAAAGTTCGCAACATATGGAAGTTATTTTTATTAATGGTTTGTGTTGAAAAATTAGTAAAAAACAGCCTCTTTCCTTTTGTCATGTGCTACTCTAAACCTGTCAAATTTGTCATTTTGTTCCAAAAATCCTGAAAAAATCTGTTTTTTTTTTGGGAAATTCGAAAAATGCCAAAAAAAGTTGCTCAGTTTCCAATTTTATACCTTTGCCCCAAATTTGGACTCTCTACTGTCACTTCGACTTTTTTCCAATTTTTTTAATTTCTCGAATCTTACGCTCTACCGATTCGAACGAAACATGATTCAAATTTCATAATTTTGATGAATACGAGACTTTAATGTCATATCTTGCCCAGAAAATACCCACATTAGCCTGTTACCAGAAAAAAAAAATGCACCTCCAGAAATTCGTCTTTGTTGTTGCAAAGTTCATCTAGTTTTTTCATCTCAATGTATGGACGTTAATATGTCAGTAATCGAATAAACAAATTTCTCTTCATTCTTGTAACACTCGTATTTCTTTTTTTAATAGATTTTTATCCAGTTGGATTATTTTTCTGACCAATAATTCATTTACAAACAAACACGAAATATCATACTTTTCTGTAAACTAAACAATGACCTACAGTTTCATAACTATTCAAAATACATGATATGAAATTTCGTGATTTTAAACAATACAAGACTAATGCAACATCTCGGGAAGAAAATAGTACAATTGATCGAATCGAAAAAAAAAATTCCCTTAATAGGCTTTTGAAACAAATTTTTTGTTTTGGTTAATGTCAAATTATTGCGCTTAATAAATCGAGTTGTTTTGTGTACAGATTTTCGTACATTTATAATTCACAAATAAGTTTTATGTACAATGTTATCCATACAAGACAAAGTGGAAATCGTTCTTTTATGTAGTGAGAATGTGCCATATCGAGATGTTGCTTGTATTTTCAATCACCGGCATCCAGGAAGGAATATTCACTTTAGTACCGCGGGAAGGATATTGAAAACATTCAAAGAAACTGGACTGTGGACAATCGTTTCAAGAAACCACATAATCCAATAAGGTATAATGAAGAAGAACAACTCAACGTTTGTTTGAGCGTTGTTGAAAACGGAAAGACTAATATTAGGAGTACCAGTGAAAATTCAGGGGTTGGCAGATAAACTGTGAGAAGAATTTTGCACAAAAAGAATTCCCATCCCTATAAGCCAAAGTTCATACACACGCAAAGAAAGAGATTTCGATATTCGAGTAGGATTTTCATTTTGGTTGCAAGGTGAGAGAGAAAATGATATCACATTTCCCTAACAGGATTTTATGGACAGACGAGGCACTTTTCACGTCGAACTGAACAGTTAGTTCCCAAAATTGACGCTGGTGGTCCAACAATAATCCAAATTTTGTAATAGAATGCCGTGACCAATATTCATTCAAGACAAATGTGTTGTGTGGTTTATTACATAACCAAATAATTGGACCATATTTTTTTAGAGAAAATTTGAAAGCAGACATGTACAGAAATTTCATTATGAATCAGTTGTCTGAAGTTTTGGATAATCTGCCTCTAAGTATTAGCGAAATTTGTGGTATCAGCTTGACGGGCACCGATCCACTAAACGGTAGAAGTGAAACATTGTCTCAGTCAGATGTTTAGGGGCAAAGTGATAGGATGAGATTGGAAAGATTATTGGCCACCAAGATCACCGTACTTATCTTAGATGGACTTTTTTCTATGGGGTTATCTGAAATAAGAAGTGTCTAAGCACACACCATTTGCAAACAAAGAACATTTAGACAATACCAATCGGGAGTGTTGTGCTAATATAAATCCCCTATTTATTAAAAATGCCACAAAGTCTTTTTGAATGATAGGACTATAATTTGTATAGAACGGGAAGGACGGCATACTGAATAATATAATTCGGGTTCTTTATAAAATTATTGAGATAAATCAATGAATGTTACGATGTTTTGTTGTGAATTTGGTTATAGTTATTTTGGTTTAATGTTTTTAACACATCTAATGGTGGAAATGAAGAATATGAGATTTATGAAATTGATTCAAAAACATTACGAAAAATTATTATTTGCTCGAAAATTACATCTAACAGTTTACATCCAACAGTCACACTGTATTTTCTCATTATTTCAAAAAATATTATATGAAAAACTTGATTTCCTACCCACCTACCAAATTTGAAGTAATTTAGATTTTTTCTTCGTTTTTTCAACCTTATAATTTTTTGGCCAATTCAAATTCCGTAAAATCTGAAAATACCAGTTGAGATGTAATACACTCATCTGCTGCAGGGATGTTTTCTGTTTAGAAATGTAATCGGATATAAGTATGTTATACTTGATATAAAGTGGCTCTAGTTTCAACATTCTACATAGCGAAATTCGCTCAAATAATTTTTATCACATACAAAAAGGCATTCAGTTAATGCCATAAAATTTAGAATCAGTCTGCCCATCAAATTCTCACTAATTCCTTTTCAAACAATTATTCTCAGAACTAATACTCAAAAATTAATCATCAATCGCAGTGCTCTTGAGCTAACAAGATTGCCATGAAAACAACAGAATTGAATGTCATGGAAAATGAAATAACAAAGTGTGACAGTTTCCCCAAAATATTGTAAGAGTAATTTTCATCAAGTAGTGGAATAAAAGTTATAACTTGAAAAAGTGTTCGACATAACTTGGCGCCATGATATATTGGACAAACTACACCGGTGGGGCTTCAGAGGAAACCTACCTAAACTTACAGAATCTTTTTTGAACGAAAGGAATTTCAGGGTGAAAATTTCAAACACTACCTCTTCTCGATATATCCTGGAAAACTGTATTCCTCAAGGCTCTACCTAAGTACTTCTTCATTTACAATCGCCGTCAACGTCAACTCTATTTCACCTGATATCGGTACCTAATAGCTTGTATGTTGATGACCTTGTAATTTTTGCAAGAGCAAAAACAATGCCAATTATTGGAGGAACTCTCCGAAACGCAATTGACATCATAATCCAAAATGCAGAAAGTGTCAGTTTTCGACTTTCACCTTCTGAAACATCATGTGTACATTTCTGAATCTTGGAAACAATCAAATCGCCTGCAAAACAGATATGAAATTTCTAGGTCTGATTTTTGAGAGGACACTAACCTGGCGACCACACATCGAAATCTCAGTTACCAAATGCAAGAAAGCTCTAAATACTGTTACATCCTTAGCTAATAGCACGTGGAGAGCGGACAGGGAGGTTCTTTTTAGGATGTGCAAAACACTGATCTTATCAAAAATTGATTATGCCTCTCAAGTTTATTCTTCAGCTCGTCGAAGCCTACTGAAACTACTGGATCCAATACAAAATGCTGGCATGAGAAATGTAACAGGATCCTTCCTTAGAAGTTCTGCTATCAGTCTTTGCTGCGAGTCCGCTACCCTTTAGACGCGATCGGATGCTATTGTCATACATGATAAATATCATATCCCAACCTCATAATTGAAATAACAGAAGCTTTCTCCAAAATAATAAATATTCACAACGTCCAACAATAACCCGACCAGCCGGTATCAGAGCGAATGACCTCCTTGGAAATCTAAACATACAACTACTCAAACCGATCAACATAACCATTTGTGAAGTCCCACCCTAAACACTTCCCATAACCAATGTGAGATTAGACCTGACAACTCATTCGAAACAGTCCACGAATCCTTCTCTACTACATCAATATTTTTTAGAGATTTTGCAAGATTATACCCACTCATAGCCCCCCATCTACACGGATGAATCTAAAACCGACTTATGAGTCGGCTCCACATTCCGTACGTTACGAGAGTCACATTCGTGGTCACTCTCAAGTGAAGCAAGTATCTACACCGCTGAAATGCATGCGATCTGGCAAGTCTTACGTTATTGCGATGAGGAAAAAAGAATGAAGTTTATTATTTGCACAGACTCCCTTAGGCATAACCAAAATTTTCTCAGTACACCCATTGGTTCAACTGCTATTGAGTACTCTACATACGCTAAATCAGAGCGGAAAGAAAATTGTATTAATATGGGCGTCTAGTCCGCTGAAGATAAACGGCAACGAGTTAGCTGATCGTGCTCCTCGTCAAGCTGCTGACGCAGAAAACATCGATACGAATATCATAAAACACGATGATCTGAAATCATATCTGAAAACCAAATTAGATCTTCTATGGCAGGCCGAATGGAACTTAATCGTGATCAAGCTCAAGGATGCACAGGGGCGATATTCACGTGACCCACTGCAGCACTAGAGGTAATGCTGAATCTTCCACCACTGCACTTGTGTGTAATGAAAGAAGCTGCAAAAAGTGCCTTCAGACTGCACCAGGCATCAGACTTGAAGGCTGGAAATCTGACTTGACATCTCAAGATTCTGGAAAACATTCTCTTAGAATCCAAATGCAAACCATCAGATATTATGCCAGCTAGGCAAGGACTTTGAAGTGAATTATGAAGTGGTTATAAACAACCACCATATATTCACAACGAATGGGCCTCAACTAGAAAGGAATGCATCATTATGGTATACTGATGGTTATAAGATGGACGAAAGGGCGGGAGTGGAAATAACGGGTCCTAGTTTTAGGCTCTCAAAATCCCTAGGCAAAGCCCCAATAATTTTTCAAGCAGAAATCCATGCTAGAGAAATTTGCGCTTCAGGGGGGCAAAAATCTATATCCTATCAGACAGCCAAGTAGCTCTAAAAGAAGAAGAGAATGACCGCTTAAACAATTCTTTTTTGTGAGCAGGAATACTCAAAACCAATTTCCTTCTTAAATTCAAGTTGTGTACGTCAGTTCTATAAGTTGAATGATCATGTAAGTAGGGAGGATTTTTATACTTGATGATTTTAAAGAAAGTGCAGGCTGTGTGTAGGCGTCTGCGGTTGCTCATGTTGAGCCATTTTAAATCTTTTAGTTTGTGAGAAATTCTGGATCTACTTCTTATACCAAAAATTAGTCTCATACATGAATTTTGTAGTTTTTGTATACGCCTTATGTCATTGCTATCTAAACAATTGTGATAGACCACATCACAGTGATTAAAGTGGGACAAAACTAGTAAATCGCATAATATTTTTTTGACCTCTGTACTTAAGAATTTTCTTTGCGGATATATCAATTTCAAAGATGCATAAGCAGTTTTGAGTTTATAAGTGACATGTTCAGTGAATCTAAGCTCAGAGTCTATAATAAGCCCTAAATTTTTAGAGTGATACTTGAAATTAATTTTGAAATCTCCAATTTTCAGATCGTAACTTTTTGCCTACTCGCAAATATTTTCGGTCCCGAATATCATAGCAAGTGACTTGTTGGGATTGATTTTCAACATATGATCTGCAGATACTTCCAAAATTGCATTCAAGTCACTATTGATACAGTTTACGGCCTCTGCGAGATTTGGTGGATCAAAGGAGAAATATATCTGAGAATCATCTGCGTATAAATAGTAGTTGCAGGATTTCAGTTTTTCAGTGAAAGTGGATGTGTAAAGGGTGTGAAACAAAGGTCCTAAAATGCTGTCTTGCGGTACCACTGAATTTATTTCCTGCCAATTCGAGGATGTATCACTTTTGTTTTCTGTCATGTAAATGGGATGAAATTAATACTATAGCTGTACCACTGAATCCAAAAAAGTGTAACATAGAGAGTAGTATTCGGTGATTTATGGTGTCGAATGCTTTCGAGTAGTCTAATAATATTAAAATTGTTACTTTGTTTCCATCGAGAGCTCTAATTATATCATCGATTATTTTTTGTGTTGCTGTAGCGCAACTGTGGCCGCTTCTAAAACCAGACTGTTCAATGGTAATATATTATGTTGATCAACGTAAGATCTGATTTGATTTTCCATTATTGTTTTTAGAATTTTTGTAAATGAGGGAAGGACGCTGATTGATCTCAGGTCATTATAACTCTGGGAATTACTAGTTTTTGCTATGGGTATTACTTTTGCACTTTTCCATAAGTTAGGGAAGTAATTTTGACTTATACATTCATTTAAAATGTGAGTAATTATAGATATAATGAGGGGTCCACAAAGGTTTATAATGCCTGCGATTTTATATTACCAATTATTTTAGAAGTTTCAATTTTGCTAGTCAATGAAAAAGTAAACTGTTCGTTCAATCCTTCTTTCTGGTTGGAGTTATAAAAGTTATAAAAGTGTTTATTCGGTTGATCCCCATTAGTACAAGAACTTAGGAAAAAATTATGAATAGCTTCGGCGTTTTTCAGTTGCTTTGGTAGTTCTTTGTTTCCACTCTTATATATAATATTTTCCACTCTTATATATAATAGCTTATGTACGCGTGGATTTTTATACATTTTTCATTCTATGCAAGAAATATGCAGAATATAATTTTGATGAATATGGCAGCACGATAACATTTTTTGTTCCTCAACGATAGTTAATTGAAAATAATTCATACAGTGCAGATTGAATTGAAAAAAAAATCATCCCCAATTTATCCATTTTTCCTATAACCACACTGAGATTGAGACTGTTATCATAATTATAATTGATGAAAGGAAGGAATATCGAGGGGACTGTTAAACAAAATGGAAGAAATTTAATGGACATAGCCCTCAAATAGAAGTGTTAACCGTAGATACGTGTATCAGGCTCTCGGCCCTCATCAGTACGGTGAAGAAGTGCAAGGATGAAAACACTTGGTAGAAAACGACAAATCATGTGCGGCTGGCTTCTGTTTGTTGACTCCGTTGATTTGTCGTTTTCTACCAAGTGTTTTCATCCTTGCACTTCTCCACCGTACTGATGAGGGCCGAGAGCCCGAAACACGTGCGTACTCGATCGGATTCCAGTCTTGCTTCCTGTTGCTCGTCTGTTTCTGAAGCTCGTAATGCCTTTCTCTTGAGTGCCTGAGGTGTAGATTGACCAATCGCTTGTCGTTTGTGTGGTATAATTGATCTGACAGTAAAAATAATGCTTTGTGACGACTTCTAGAAACTCATTTGCCAAAAGCAAAGAAAATGCGTATGATATCCATTATCTAATGGCGACCACAAATTGGAATTTCACAATCAACATTACTCGTTATGTCACACATTGAATGTCACGAAAACACACGAACTGCCACTAAACCATATGAAATACACTCATTTGTTAAAATGACTCGTGCTCCACCTATTGTGAAATGGTTGTACTAATTCAGAAAAATTTCGCGGGCGTACGCACAACTCACCAAACTTTCATCGCAACCGGATGAATGGTATAGAAATATGCATACGGGACAAACCTCATACAAACTTTCACCTCTTTAGGGATTGCATTTCTTAAAACACTGAAACACGTATTTCTTTTTTGAACAACAACCTCAAATACCAATTTTTAAGACCCCAACTTAAGAACTAACGGAACCCCTATAAACCCATTTCACCCCTTCAGGGATTGAATTTCTAAAAACACCACAACACATTTTACTTTATTTGTAACAAATACGTCAAATACCATTTTTTCTGACCCTAACTTGGAAACTAACAGAGTTCCTATACAAACTTCCAATCCCCATTAAGCCCCCCATTTCACTTCTTCAGGGGTTGAATTTTCGAAAAACACCTAAACAGGTATTTCTTCATTTATAACAAAGACCTCAAACATCATTTTTCATGACCTCAACTCAAGAACTAACGGTCCTCCTGGAAAACCCTAACATTCGTCTTCTTTAATTGAGAAGAAAAACTAACGGTAACCCTTCCCCCTTTCACCCCTTCAGGGATGGAATATCTCGGTATCCCGTCATCTAGTTTGGCTGAAATAATCATCGATTTGAAAGCGAGAGTAAGGCTTCGTGACGACTATTACAAATTCACCAACCGCTTTTCACTCCTTCACGGGCGGAATTTTCAACTAAGGTTGAACATGATTTATTCTTCTGTAACATAGAGCAAAAACATCAATTTCCATGACTCTATCTTGAGAACTAACGGAAACCTATGAAATTTTCCAGCCCCTTTAGGGGTTTAATTTCTGGAAACAATGAACGACATATTTCATTATTTGTAACAATGACCTCAAATACTAATTTTTATGATCCTAAATTAAAAACTAACGGAACCCCCATACAAACTTTCACCCCTTTCAACCCCTAGAATTTCTGAATATACAGAAACACGTTTTTTTGTTATAAAGACCTCAGATACCAATTTTTATGACCCTTGCTTGGAAATTGACGGAACCCTCATACAAACTTCCAATCCTCATTTATGCCCCCATTTCACCCCTCTAGGGGTTTAATTTCCAAAAACACTAAAACACGTATTTCTTTATTCGCAATGAAGACCTCAAACAGCAATTTATATGACCGAAACTTGAAAACCAACGATACTCTTATAAGAACTTTCAAACCCTTCAAAAACCCTATCATATGTAGGCATTCTTTGATTGGAAAGAAAGGCCAAATACCAATTTCCAAGACTCTAACTTCAAAACTAACGGTACTTCTACTTCCACCCACATTTCACCCCTTTAGGAATAGAATAAAATACCCTTAGTGGTTATATCTGCATCATACGAATAAGCTGTCAAAATTTCAGTTCTCTAGTTCCAGCGGTTTGGACTGGGCTTTGATTGTTAGTCAGTGGGACAGTCAGTCAGGACATATATATATATATATATATATATATATATATATATGTATATATATATATATATATATATATATATATATATATATATATATATATATTGCTGGTTCCCGCCATAGTAGCGAAATAAAATACATACCAGTTTTTAAGTCTATCCATACGCTTTCAAACACTGAAAGTTTCATCAAAATCGGTCAGTAGTCTTTGCCTGATGCTCGAACAAACAAATAAACAAACAGACAGAATAAGAAAGAAAATACAAATGTTCCCACAAAAGTTTTGCCCATAGAAGTCAGTGAACTCTTACGAATATTTAAAAGTGACAAAATCCTGTTACTCAATAAGAATGAGAAGTGGAATTGAAGACGATTCAATTTTTAAAATATATACACGTATAATTAAGAATATGATAACGATTTGAGCCTAAGTTGTTTAAATCCCATCAAATCGAGACAAAACAGCTCATTATACAATTATTACTCCTTGAAGGAATGTTAGATATCCATGTGTCGAAGTTGGAAATATCCATGAAATAAGATTACCAAGTTCCTATATAGGTGTTGATAATGAATTATTTTCAATGCAGGAAGGAGACTTTTCACAGTACGTTAGCAAAAACGATGCATTGTTAGTTTTGGGGAAGACTATAAAAGCGAAGAGCTGAGCTCCATCAATATTCATTCATTATTATATTCAATTCATTCAAGTAATTATGAGCAGTCCATTATTACGAGTCAGTTCGACTCAAATCTAGAAACAAGTGCGAGATGTAGATCATTCAACCAAAGTAATAATCATCGATTATTTATTCAACGTCAATCCTTCTTGAACTCAAAAATCAAACAAGACTAGATTTTGAAATCATGAAACAACGTTAATAAAAGTTCACTTCAATAATTCTATAACTCATTTAGTGCTAGTAGACGAACTGAAAATTGCATTCAATTATTTTCATAAATAAATCAAATACAAATTAAATATTTTCATATAAAGAAATTGTATTGATTCCTTGAAGCTTCTTTGTGTGTGTGACATCTGCAGATTTTTCGTAATGGTACTCCTCTCTTCTCGTTATTTTGTAAACATGGCATTTATTTTGTAAATTCGAAAAATATCATACAATACATTCCTGATGAATTTATTTATAAGGTATGAATTTCTCAACGTAAATTTAATTCAGTTTTTTTTCAAGAAATTAAACATTTTGACATTTTATATTACTATATGCTGCCATTTGTGATGGTAATTGATGTAAGAAAAATCGAATAAAAGGTTTCAATTTTAATTGGTTGATCATTACAGTAAATCATATATACAGACTTAATTCAGTATATCATGCATAACCCTCATTTACTTATAACTGGGAATATTCAAGAATAACGAAGTATATACTTTCAATTCAGATTTATTTTAGTGAATATGATTATGTTTTCAATTATGATTGTATCCTTTAAGTATTTCAAATGATTTTATTATATTCCATACCAACATTTTAATAGTTTTTTTTATTGATATGACCGAGTACATAGATTCAACGATCTGCTACAATCATATATTGAGTGATCTAATTGGGTCGACCGCTCCCCAAATAGATCTTGTTGTACTGCGATCAGCTATACAACACTCAATATAGAACCTCTGAAAACTTTGAATTTACACCTTTGTACAGTCAACGGTGTACCAATATTCATAGTTTAGCGTCGAGTAGATTGAACAAAGATTAATTAAATTAATTTCTGTATAGATTGGCGTAATTAATTTGTACTGAAAAAACCATAATATTCGATTTTCTAAGGTGTCTTTTTTAGAGTTATACAAGGGGTTTGACAATTGACTCGGTAAGGGATTCTTCTATTCTATACCTAGTATCTTCAGATATTACGAAATTTCAATAAGCCGAGAAATTGTAAGGTTGAGAAAACGCGAAGACGCCATTTTACATTATTCATCAACAACTTTATCCTTAATCAGAAACTATTCTACAAGCTGCCAACTTCCTGTCGGTCACTGTATACGGACATGAGCACTCATCGGGTGATATGAGGCCAAACGAGCCTTATTCATATTTATAATTAAATAACAACCCAATGTATACAACTCATATACGAAATTCAAAGAGCTATCATGAATGTGAGAGTTGAACTTTCGAGTTCCTATCGCGTGTATGAGATGATATGATAATATCATAGAGAATATATAATTAATTCCAGTTTTCCTTTGCGTACAATGCCATGGAAATCTACACGGATTATTCTGAATTCACGTCACGCCAAATATTTGAGCTTGACAAGTCCGGGTTTGATCGAACCCTGATCCCCTACCACAACCCAACTGAAATGTTTGAATTATTGTTCGGAGTTACCCACCTCAGTGAATTATAACTGAGAAACTGTTAAGTACCTTGGGGTTACATTATATACGAAAAATGAGATGGTTAATATTGTTTGAAGCTTATTTTTTGTCGAGGAATACTCATTCTTAACACTTTTTTTGGGATTATAAGTTCGAAAATGAAAGATAGAACAATGATGGATGTAAAAACAATATTGGAACTCCAAAAATTATGTACAGAAAAAAACCTATTTCCAATTCAAAAATAAATACTATCAACTGGAGTTCGGCATGGCTATGGGGTCCCCGTCATTCCCCATTTTGAGTAGTAGTTTTTTTGGAACACTTTGAAGAATCTTATTTTGAAACCTATCAAAATAGTGCGGTGGAGACATGTTGATAATGTATGTTTTCGCCATCTGGAACAGAGCACAGATGAATTAAATTCAAACAAGAACCAACGATTGAATTCATATTGGAATCAAAGGAAAATAACCAACTTTCGTTTTTAGATGTTACTAGCGGACCCGACAGACGTTGTCCTGTCCAAATTTCCATGTTCCCCAAAATGTTTTTCCCGAAAACTCTCGTCCGCGTAGAATTTCTTTTTTTCTATGTTTTCCTTTATGTTGTTCCATCTAGATTATGCTTTTGACTCCTTCCGCTTCCTGTTGTCCCGTTATCTTGTTTTCCCGTTATCCCATTTTCCTGTTACCCCTTTTTTTCTTTATCCCGTTATCCCGTTTTCCCGTTATCCCGTTATCCCGTTATCCCCTTATCCTGTCATCCCGTTATCCCGTTTTTTCGCATTCCCGTTATTCCCGTTATCCCATTATCCCGTTATCCCATTATCCCGTTATCCCATTATCCCGTTATCCCATTATCCCGTTATTCCGTTTTCCTGTTATCCCATTTTTACTTTATCCCGTTACCCCGTTCTCCCCTTATCCCCTTATCCTGTCATCCCGGGCTGATTTGTGAATCTAAACCATCCAGGGCGCCACCCAAACGCATACAAAAAAAATTCATTCAAATCGGTCCAGCCGTTTGGGAGGAGTTCAGTGCCACACACGTACAGTAGAATTATATATTTAAAGATGATAAAAAAAATCAGATCATATCAACTCAACTGTATTTCGGAAGAAAACACACACTAATAGATATCTCAACTACAACTCAAATCATCACGCAAGTGTCATAAAGGATATACTTGAATGCCTTTGAAATAGAGCTAAAATGATATGCAATTCAATAGAAAACCTTGAAGAAGAAATTGTATTCATAAGATCCATACTAAAGAATAATGCGTAACCAGATACATTTGTGGAATACACTTTCAATGAAATTACAAACAACAATACACAAAACCACCGAGTAATACATTCAGTACAGACACAACCACCAATACATTTCAAAAATAACATAACACATTATGTCCCCAGATTATCTGAAAGAATTAACCGGATTGGCAACAAGTATGACATCGGAAAAATTTTCAGAACAACACATTTAGATCGAACCTTACACAAACAAAACCAAAAAACACAGAAGAAAAATACCGAAAATATATATCAAGAGAGACATTCAAAGTGCGCCAGGACGAACATCGAGATTGAATTTGAAATAGACAGATCACAGGTTCAAAATTATCAGAATATATTTTGAAATTCAATGGAGACCACATGGTGAAATGGAATAAAACGACAATTCTAGCCAAAGAACCCCATAACAAGAGGAGAAAACTAAAAGAATCAACCTTCATTCTACTATCTGGTGAAAACTGTAAAACAACTTCTTCTGATATGGATCACACGTGGAAACCGTCACTGAAAGGAGATGCATTTGGCAGAGCAATAATGGATTGACTCCTTCATACGGACAACACTGCATACATCAAATAATCAAGACAATGTCTCGTCATCCTTTTGACAGAACTTTTTTGACATTAGTAAAAAAAGATAGCGTTCGAAAAATATTACGAGAAACACAGCGAGAACTGGGAAATTTTCATCCATATTCAAAAGAAATCCGTGAACGGATACAGTTCCTGAAACGTCAAGAGTATATGGAGAAGTATCTTTTAATTCAATATTGGAACGAAGTTCCTTATTTTGCTGTAGTTGTAAGCCGTGCGGCGTGCGCGTGTTTCTCTGTCTGTGTCTCTCTCTCTCTCTCATAGAAAGCAAGCCAGTTATTTTCGTTTCGTCTTTCTATTGCGCATTGAACAGTGTGGTGTCGCGACGATTATTTTTGTTGAGTGTATACAGGTTTTTTGTACACAATAAATAATAATAAAAAATAATAACAATAATGAATCCTGACAGTGTTTTTGCACAAGTTCCGGATATTGCTGATGGAGTTAGGTAAGTAGAGATTTTATACAGACAATAATAAATGCTTATGTATTTTTAGCAAGTACGCATTATAACCTCTCTTTACTATTGTGCTAACCAAGTCATACGCGTTATAATCTCTCCATTATTGTGTGTTTAGCAAGTGTACGCGTCATAACTTCAATAAATTGAAAAGCAAATTATATTTTAATATTACAATATCAATGCGTATGTACTGAAATTGAGCCTACTGATTGAGTTTATATTACATTATATTTGTTAATAATGAAAAAAATATTATTATAATTAAAAAAAAAAAATTACAATCCCTTCACTAATTAATCGAAAGGAACTTCGTTCCATCCGGGTGTCCCTTGACACCTCTCAACTTTTTTTTTTCTGTTAGGAAAAACTTAAAATACGACAAGTTGCTGACTAATTGAATATTTTTCCATTCGTGAAAAATGATTTGCTGTACTTATCGAGGTAAATTAATTTATTCTCCTTCTACAATTGTATAGATTGCTTGATCCATTCAATTTTCAGATTATTTGTTTATCCATTCCGCATCAACATTTTCATAGTCTACGATGTTGAGATTATTCCAGTACTATATAAAAAACATCAAAGAAGTTTTTGCGTAATAACCTTCAACTTATATTGAGTTTAAAACACAACATTTCTCATAGACGCGAAGCCATTGTGACTCATTTATCTGTACTTATTTTATATTCAACGCCAGTTTATTGTCAACAATCTTTTTGTACTTCTTAAGAGATGGAATCTCACCCTAATTTGACGAAAAAAGCTCTGATGATGGCTAACAGCCGAAGGCGCTCAGCTTAACTAAGCCTTTGAAATGAAGAAAAATGTATATACTCAACAATACATTTTTTCCAACCTTCCCTATAAGAGAGTGTATACACCTGCTAGTCTCAACCTCATATTCATTTAATGTCTCCAGAGCATTTTATTGCATGCAAAGCCATGCGAATAGATTCTCCTGATTCTGTTGGGGGTGCCTTAATATAAGGCGCCGCACTGTGGAGTATTTGACGCAAAAACCTGGCCAAAAATATTTTTCAAGTGTTCTACAGTTGAAACCATTATAATAATAATAGTTTATTTCGACAATAAAGTAATTATTATATTCATACATATTCAAAATACATGGGTTTCATATGAAGTGAAAATAAACCAAAAGTTCCTACAAAGCCTTTAGGCTACATGTAGGCACACGTGATTTTATGTAGATTTTGTTACGGAAAGTGAACACATATTTATACAATATTACAATTGAGACTCGAAGAAAAAAAAGAGTATGTATTAGAAAAGAGAAAAAAAAAGCTACCAATAAACAAAAAATAAACTTCTATTGAATTTTCATTTCAATAATTTTGTTGAGTTCTTTCCTTGAATGAGTTGAGAAGAATATTTCACAATTTTTTTTAAATAGGTTAGTCGTGTGACTATTTCTCACTTCCTCAGAAAGAATGCAGAAGTACATTCTTGGAGCTAGGTAGGCAAAACTCCTTTGTCCTACAGTCTTCGATGTAAATGGGGTTTTATAGCGGGTATCTCTTTGTCTTGTATTGTATGTTTGGTCATAGGATTTTAGGTTATATCTGTTTTTGTATTGGTATACGACTACCATTTCATAGAATAATTGTCGTGAGTCAAATATTTCAGTTTCTTGGAATACATTTTCAGTAGGATAATTCAAGTTTTGTTTTGTTTATTGATTAGTTTTTTTGGTACACACGTGCAGAGCCACCCCAACCGATGATACCATAATTCAGCCTTGATTGGACTAGTGCCAAATAAAACATTTTGAGTTGTTTTCTATCTAAGATATTCACAAGTAATTTGAATTTATGCAGGACTGTTCTCAGTATTCCAGTAACGTTGTTTATATGGTGAGACCATCCTCCTAAGTATTTAATATAATTTACTTTTTTTATTGAGGAATCGTCAGTTTTGAGAGATGTATGAATGGGTAGAGTTCTTCTGGTGCAAGTGAATGTCATGAATTTAGTTTTTTTGGTATTTATAGTCGAAGTTATATTGAGGAGATCTTCAGCTAGAAGTTTCAGCTGTAGCCATGTCTCAGCCTTTTACAGTACTACGGTGTCATCGGCAAAACTTATCATTTTCCCAGTATTATTTGATAATAAAATATTGTTCATATATGTTATGAACAAGATGGGTCCCAGAACAGTGCCTTGTACAACTCACCGTAGAAGCATTGCTCATTTCGTCTTCAATTTTAACAAACTGCTTATGATTTTTTAGCTGAGACCTCATTAGGTTAAGTTGGTTTTCTCTAATGCCAATATCGTCCAATATCTCCAACAATTGCGAGTGACTTACAATGTCGAAGACTTTGGCCAGGTCTAGAAAACACAGAGCGTAGGAGTAGCCTTATGTAGTGACTTATAAATTTCGGATTTCAACAAAGACATCTTCTGTTGATTTTTGTGACTGAAATCCAAACTGGTTTTCGGATAATTTTTTTTGTCCTTTAAATAATTTTAAATTCTAGTCTCAACTACTTTTTCGAAAAAAAATGAGATATTACTTATTATAGAAATAGGTCGATAGTTGGACATGTCACTCTTAGGATCATTATCGACCTGATTCGCATCGTGGCAACTTTTAAGTCGCCCCACTGGAATTGGCTGTATATGTAGGTACACTGGTTACAGTTGCCGCGATTATGGTCTGCTCAATTATTAATGACCGTATCCATGTTTTCACTCTCGCTGACAATGTCGTACAGTGAAGAAGAAATTGTCATGATCGCGTACTACATAAGACGAAAGAGACGTCACCACGTAAACTTGATGGACACGAAAACAAATTTAATTGTATATATCGTATGCCCAGAGACAGTTATATTTTTTTGACTGAGCTACTGCGTCCTCTTGTATCAATTATGGAAAATATGTAACAGTGGAAAGATTAAATACGTAATAACATACCATTCACAATGTCCAGTCGCTTACTCTTGTCCGATTCGTTTCTTGAAACTTAAGTCGGGCACGATTAAAACTGCGACGGTTGACATGACTTCATTGAAATACATGTGCACGATTGTAATCGCTCGACCAAAATCGGGCCGATAGTGGTTGACCCGATAGTGGAAATCCTGCCTTAATGCCAGATGTAAACATTGGTTTTATTATGGCGGATTTGAGAGGTGAAGGCCATTTTCCCCGTTTCCAAACACCGGTTTACCAAATACGCTAGCGGATTTGCAATGAAAATTCAAATGTTCTGCTCCGATGCCATCTCGTCCGGGTGTTTTATTATTTTTGAGATTTTTTATTATTTCCAATATCTCCCTTTCGTTTGTCGGCTTCAGAAAAAATAAAAAATTTAGCGAATGTTCGGTTGGTTCAAAATCAGTTTTTTTATTAGATTTGAATATGTTTTCCCAACACTAGCAAAATAATTATTGAATTCGTTACAAATGCATTTTACATGAGTATTTTTTTTGTTATCTTCATTTTTTATTTCATTAATTCTTGTTTCTTTCTTTTTTGGGTTCCCAATTTCCTGTACTATTTTCCAGAATTCTTTTGAATTGTTTTTATTTTTATTGTTTTTTTAATGAAGTATTCTTTTTTGGAATTCCTTATCAGAATGTTCAATCTATTTAAGTGAGAAACTCGTTTTTATTTCCAAATTGTTGGGGTTATTTTGCAATCGTTTATATAGTTTGTCTTTCCTATTTATACTTTTTATCAATCCATTGGTTAGCCACAAATTCTGTTTCAGATTTTTTCCTCTATTTTTTTTAATTGCTTTCGACTTTTGACTTACTTTTGAATGGTAAATACTCTTAAAAAAATATCTCTATAAATCAATCTTTATCATATCGAATGCTTCTTCTGAGATATGTTTTGTTACACTTTTTTTTCGGACATCATTATTATTATAATATAAAATGAAGCTTCATTCTTGTTTTTTGTCTTGTTCAGAACTTTTTTTTTTGTGTGAAAGGCTTAAGAAGAGATAAAGTTCTATAGGTTAACAGGAAATTATAGTGAAAATACAAATCTATATAAAAATGGCTGCTGTTCACGAAACACGTTTTCTTTGAAATAGACTTTCAGACACCTAAACCTGATTCAATTTCAAAATATTAATTCTTAATGCCACAAAAAATAAAGATTTAAATAAACAACAAAGCTGAAACGTAATCAAATAGCACGTCCACTAAAGAAACATGTTCTTCAACTGAGGCTAGGAGCTCGTGGGTGTTACTTATACTCCTGGAAATTATGTGATTCACGCACCAGTTAGTCAGTAATGAGGAAATGCACTTTTTACAATTGTTGAGCATTTTTTAACTTCTACAGTTTTAGCCATGTTTTTGCCTTAAGTACTCCACTGTGCGCCGTTTGTGTCAAAAGTAATTGTTCTTCACAAATAAATATTTCGTAAATATATATATTAACAATGAAGACCAATATATTTATTACTTGTTACCAATATATATATATATATATATATATATATATATATATATATATATATATATATATATATATGAAAATTAACTTTTTTGAGTATTACTATTAGATGGCACGAACATCATGTAACCAAAACACAGTGATCTGGCTTGGCCAAAAAACAGCCAAAAGTGGTCAAATCCGACATTCTCATATCATCCTCAAGAGACGCTAATTGAATATTTGAATGACCCCAAGGATACGCCGCATTGACAGTTAGTTCCTAAGTTTATTTTTCTAAAAGTTACAGAGGGTTGAATTTGCATAATTTTGGAGCGTAAGAAAAAAAGTAGGAACAGTTGATTGGCTATAACTAAGGCAAAAATAATTGTTTTCGAAAGGAACCAAAAACAACTGCGTGTAGGGTGTATTTCATTCAGTACAGAAGAAAATGTTAAGGCCATTTTGGTCTTTGCACAAAAAAATCGAAAAAATCTTATTTTAAGAGATGTTTTGAGAAAAAGTTTCATAGACTAGATCTTTCAAGGACCACCTTGATCAAGTAAGCTGATATATGAATATGATATATCAAGGCTTATCCAGTAAGTCTCACTTGGAAATTTGACAAAGTTCGTTATATATACAGTGCTCGTCTAAAGTACGTTCCCCCCTACTAATTTTTGAACTACCAGGTATATCGCAACGAAATTTGGAGGGCTCAAATAGTAGATAAAAACCTACTTCTTCATGAAAAAATCACAGCTAAAAGTTTCAAAATGGCGGCTGAGCGCCATCTTCAATAATTTTTTAAAATAAAACACCCCGTATATTATTCCATTTTCGAAATCTGCTCATGATTCTCAACAGTTTTCTCTAATACACTTCACTCCTAAATTCAATTGTTTTCGAAATATTAGCGTTTGAAAAGTGACATTCCGGTTTAAAATGAAGTATGGATTTTGGTCACTTCCGGTGAAACATTTTGCTAACTAAACGTTGTTATTGATTTGTAGTTAAGTCTCTTAATGAATTCGACTGATGAGAGGCGTAAAGAGAGTTTATTAAGGATGAAAAGTACCGTTTACCGGATAATCTCGAACGAATGTGTTCTGTAAATTTACAATCAAAACAAATAAGTTAGCTAAAGAATTATAATTTATTTTTGAATAACACTTTTATTTAACCCCAACAATGATTTCATTAAGTGTTCAATGTGGCCCCCTCCCAAATCTTGACAATAAAGTGCGCTATTATAAATAGCTTGTCTCACGTTGATTAAAGTCTGTACATCTATTTCTACACATGTATCTATTATTCTGCGTTCCAACTCTTCTACTGTTTGGCATTCAGTGGCGTAGATTTTTGACTTCAGATACCCCTAAAGGAAAAAATCTAGAGGTGTAAGATCCATAGATCTTGGTGGCCATTCTGTACTTCCCCTGCGACCTATCCATCGCCCAGGAAAGTTTGTATCGAGGAACTCTCTAGCCATGCGATCGGAATGGGGAGGTGCCCCATCCTGCTGAAATATGATTTCACGATTTTCAAACTTCCTGATCGTTTAATATAATTTATCTTATTCGAGGTTCAATTTAAGTTTCTGAAAGATTTCTGTAAAGAACTCCTGTGAGATTGTCTCTGATGAAAATCGGTCCAACAGCGCGATTGCCCAAAATCCCCGCCCAAACACTCACCTTTTTAGGAAACTGGGTATGTCCCTCTCTAAAAATATGCGGATTAGTATCTCTCCAGTATCGTAAATTCTGTTTGTTGATTTTTCCATTAAGAAAAAAAGTGCATTCGTCTGCGAAACATATACGTTTTAGGAAGCCCCGTTCTCCTTCAATTGTTCTTGTTAACCTCCCACAAAATTCAACCCTCCGGTCTGGATCATCCTCCTTGAGAGCATGCAGGATTTTCATTTTTTAGGGATGAAACTTTTCTTTTCTTATGACTCTTTGGACACTTTTTGAACTTACTCCACAGGATTCAGCAACTGTAGACGTCGACTGAGTCGGATTGATTACTATTTCAGCAACAATTTCTACCTTTTTTTCTTCTGAAAGAGGCGGTCTTCCTGATCTTGGAGTATCTTTCAGCGTATCAGTTGCTCGGAGCTTATTTAAAAGTTTGCGCAAATATGACCTCGAAATAGGATTCTCAGGAAATCTATGATTAAACATACGGACTGCTATATGATAATTTGTTCCAGATTCTCCAAATATCAAAACTGCTTCAAATTTATCGTCTAAACTACGAGCCATGATCACACTTTTCATAAAAGAATTTAGGCGCTCAACGGACTATTTGACAGTCAGCAGTTCAGTTGGACAGTAAACAAGATGTTACCGCGACAACGATTTCTTCCAATGCAAACTTGATTGAAAGCAACATTAGTCTTTTTGGTTGGGTTTTAAATGACCAAAATGTCACTTTCCAAACGTTAATATTTCGAAAACAACTGAATTTAGGAGTAAAGTGTATTTGAGAAAACTGTTGAGAATTATGAGCAGATTTCGAAAATGGAATAATATACGGGGTGTTCTATTTCAAAAAATCATTGAAGATGGCGCTCAGCCGCCATTTTGGAACTTTTAGCTATGATTTTATCATGAAAAAGTAGGTTTTTATCTCCTATTTAAGTTCTCCAAATTTCGTTGCGTTATGCCAGGTGGTTCAAAACTTAGTAGGGGGGGAACGGACTTTAGACGAGCACTATATATATGGTATTTTTGGGTTCTGGGGACCATGATCGGCGGAGATATAATATCAAAATTCTTTGAAAATCTGACGGGCACAATAGGTGGTATTTTTATTGGAATCTACCTAAACTTACAAATATCGTATTCTCCAACTGAAAAATGATACACTGCTATTCGTCATGAAAATAAAATGCCTAGTTTATAAGCATTACTTTTGTTCATAGTGCATCGCTCATAAATTGTTTCAAGATATCGAGAAATAAGTATACCGATACTGACAAAAAAATCCAATTTGTCCGTCATCTTGTGTTTCAAAAATGTCATAAATCTGAACTGATTTACAATTTATAGTTAATTAGCTTTTCATGCACAAAAATCATCAAAATCCGATTGCTGGTTTCGGAAATGTAAGCAATTAAAAAAATCATGTATTTATTCTCAAAAAATGTAACATCCTTAAGTTATCCGCCCTTGCGCGATATGAATATGAAAAAGAATTATATAATGGAAATTAGGCTAAGGCAACACCTATCGAAATCAAAAAATATATTTTTTCAAAATTTCTCGGTTAACTAAAAAATTACTTGTGGCCGTTTTTCGGCCATACCAGATCAGTGTGCGATGTGCAACTCGCTTGAAAAAAATAAGAAGAATTTTCCAGGTCCCCACATTTTCAAAAAGTATGAATGCAGATTAACATTCTAGGTTTCCAGACTAACTTTGAAGGTTTGCTAAACAAATTTCAACCAACTTACAAACATCATCAAACACATTCTTGGGCATTGGACGTTAATTTCCATACTTTATCATTTATTTTTGCAGTGAGACAATATCCATCGTTGACAAAATGTTCTGTTTTTATTGAAGATTTTTTTTTTTTTAGAATTGTCGAGTGTTTCGAACATTTTAATTTTTTGCTCTCGATGAGCTCATGGTTGGTTTTCACAAACAAATCGAATGTTAATGTGAAATATTCAATACCTTGAATGTTATCATCATACTTTGAGAGAGCTTTTGACATCTCTTTAGTTTAAAACCTTCCTGCAAGGAATAACCAATGGAGGACCAAGAAGACCTTAATCTGTTTTCCTAACATCCAACAGATTCTGCCTTGATGTCACTCGACAAAGTTACTCGACCTCCCAATATTATGTGTGTTTTTATATTTAGTTTATTCCCATAACACTTTAGTATATTGTTTGGAGTGAATATAAATTTGAATTTTATGTTCAGCTCCGAAATGAAAAAAAAATAAATACGTGTCGCTCCCAAACCACCACAAGCGTTTGCAGTGTTTCAGCAGTTCAAAACTCGACATCTCTATCACAATTCCTTTCTCAGTTATTCGGAACTTCCAAACATGTCGAACTCCAAAACTCTGAAGGAAATCAATTTCCTTGATCTCTTCACCCCTATTTCACACAACTTTCCGTTTCATCGACATTTCAAATTCGTTTCCAGCACGTCACAAAGGGAAACCATTTTGTATACTGCGGATGAATAAATATCGTAGTAATTTCATAGGTCCATTCGATTATTCATTTAATTGTTCGAACGAATTCCCAGCCAAAATAATTCCGTTATCAATGACAGTTTTATGAAAGCTATCGATTCATGGATGATATAAAATTTGGATTTCAAATCGCCCAACGGTAATAAATATGTCAACATTCACGATTATATCGGAACCCAAAAATACAGCTTGGAAATTACATGTAAAAAAGTTCAAAATGGCATTCGACTCAAGGGAAGGCCACATTTAAATATTTTATCTCCTTTCTTCTGTTCATTTGCATCATGATTTTTATGTTATGATCCGTGCTATATATCAAATCAAATTAACCACATACATTTAATAGGCCAGTCATTGTAGTCAAATTTCCAGTAAAAGCTCGAAATTATTTGGACCAAAATGTTTTTTTTGTTGATAGGTTCGCAAAAATGTGTAGATTGATATTCTGAAAAGTTCCCCAGCCTAGCGGGTCGGAAATATGAAAAAAATAAAACTTTTTTTTACCGTTTTTGGTCTTGATTTCGGAAATAAGCCACTTTGATGGTTAGATAAAGAATATTTTCGGAAAGAGCGGCTATTTTCACGTAAAAAAGTTCCCGACAATTATTTTCCCAAATACAATAGTTTTACGTGAAATAAATCTTGAAAAAGGTTGTTAACAAATCTTTCGGAAAAATTGGTTCTAGTGGCTTTAAAAGAGGTAAGACATATTTATGTTTTAGATTTTTATTGGGAATGGAAGTATCTTAGGTGAAATTCAGTGAGAAGCAATCATTTTCATAGTATTTTATTGTATAAGTAAGTACAAAAAGTAAGCAAAAGTCTCAACGGTCACAATTGAGCAAGATAAATAATTAATACACGTGTCGATCTCGATTCCGAAATTCACCTACTTGTGTAAAGATAAGCATGCAGACGATTGCGCACTACGCCGCGCACACACGGATACAGTTAACGACTTGGAGCAGACATGATTCGACTTCCGGCAATGGTGGAGGACTGAAGGCGTCCAGGTGGCTGAAAGTCAAGTTATTGTTTGAAATGTAAAAGTGCCGCCGTTGAAATAACGTGCATTGCAGAATTAGAACAGTGAAGTTCGACATATAAAAAAATATGTCTTATTGTGAAGTCTGCCATGTTGAATGTGCATTTGAAATAAATCTAATCGGAATTATTATTGTAAAAATACGAGCATAACCTCGTTTGAACAAAAGTTATACAGCGTCCCTACAACCCACTATTCTCTACGCCGGTAACCAGGCCGGATGAAGACGGATTCTTCGGAATAGAGGGAAGTGCATAGTTTAAAAAATAACCAACTCCCTTGTTCTCTACGCCGGTAACCAGGCCGGATGAGGACGAATCCTTCGGAATGAGATAGTATTAAATAAGTTTATTACAAATAGTGAAGAAATATAACGGATGCAGTATCGACTAGAGCGAGACTTACGCATTCGCCCGACGAAGCCCCGAAGTTACGTAACAGAGGTTACGTAATTGGGGGAGAGCTGGTATATGTCACCGACTAGAGGGTGACGAACCAAGAAACGAAGAGAGAGAGAGAGAGAGAGAGACTTGGAGCAGACAACTCGGCGTCTCCCCTCTTAAATTTCCACCTGAAAAGAAACCGTTGGGTTTAATACTCTATGAATAATTCTAATACAACCGAAATGTTCCTTCAACCTCCTTTCCTTAATCCATGAGTTCAAGAATTTATAGGTATTTGTGCTACGAATGGCAGAGTTGATTTTCGGAAAGTTTTGATCATATTAATGCAAATTATAAAATCATATATACCAGAAAGCTCAGGCTTTTACCCTTGTAACACATTTTTACTTTCCAAAATTGGACCATTTTTGGCGGAGAAATAGCAGATTATTCAGCGCGTCGAATGCAAATTGCGGTTTAGGCACAACCACTTTCCGCCCGCTAGGCTGCTTGGCTTTATTAATTTTTTGAAGCTAAACTATGACACTTGAGAGAATTTGTAAAAAGACTTTTTTACGTAAAATCACCTGCCCTTTTCGAATATAATGTTTTTTTCATTATGACACACACCATTTTAAAAAAATTTGAAAAACCACAAAAAATGTGTTTTTGGATATTTTATAACTTTTTTTTATTTGTTTTGCAAAGTTATAAAATATAACTTTCCCAAAAAAGGGCGAGTGGCTAACTCTTATTGCGAAGGCAAGGGTCATGGTTTTCCAAAAAAATGTATTTCCTAGAGAATGAAGTTGGTTTTATAAAGTTGAAATTTGGACGCCATCTACATTTAAAAATTATTCACCCAACTCATTCTCTACCAACTTCTGTAGACAAACTCACACTGTAGAAGAAACATTCTCCAAAGCACACAATAAAACTCCGAACCTTTAAAATATAAGTTTAATTCCTGGTTCAACAACAAACAGATCTCATCAATTGTATGCCTGAGAAAAATTCATTTTTCACTTTCAAAATCAGTACTTATTACGGTGTTATCTCTGAACGTCAGTGACTATTGTAAACGGGTTACCAAATGAATTTCCATAACATATATTTCTTTTCATGTTAGAATATTCGATTAAATGCATTTAACCTTACATGTTTCTGTTGCTATATGTTCACAAGGTCTCGTAAAAGATATTCCTTGGCATCCCAATCTCAATAAATGATAATTGGTTCAATCCAATAGTAGATTATCTATACTTCCAGGACCTTCTTGGCTCTGGGGATTCTCCGATTCTCTCCCCTCCTATAGGACACTCAATTTCGCCAGTTCATCTTGTTTATCAATAGCTTCTAGAGGTAGCGTTCACTTAGCAATTTCTAGTAGTCTCATAATATCTTTTAAAAAGACTTAACAACGCGCGATGTTTTATTTCTGTTTATGAATGATCTCATATGTATAAAACATCGAATAAAAGATCGATATCAAGACCCGAATAAAACAACAGAGAAATAGCTTTCCAAAACATGTTTGACGAAGTTACTTTTATATTTAATTATATTCGGTTGAAAGTTTGCCCAAAACACAATTTTTCCTGAATTCTTTTAGAAAGTATAAATTTATATTAACCTCTCAGCAAAACTGTTTTCCTTCTTTGTATAGAGATGGTATAGTTAAATTATCAATCACCACTCACGAGTTCTTTCGGTGAAGCCAGTTACAGAAATAGGCGAATTCCAACTTCGTTCCTTCCCAATAAAAATATCAATTCTTGACACTTCAATTTTTTCAAAACCTTCTGTTAATAGTTAACGCTGTGTTCCAACATCTGAACAGATATACGCGAAGGATTCATAGAACTGAACCTAGTTATAGAACAAAACATATCTTTGCTTGCAGTGTCTTTCTTACTCTGTATTGTGACTAGATTATAGAAGAAGTAGAAGCGGAAGAAATGCACCGAGTTATTGTTGACATTCCTAAATTATAATGATAACCTCGAATCATGTTTGTAATTCTTTTCGTCAGACAATTATTTTACCCATTCTAAATGTACCCAAATATCGAAATATATTAAAATAATATGCTGGGGTGGAGAATCAGATAATCCGTGGAGCTGTGGAAATACAAGGATTATTTATGGCATTGTAATAACCTCACCAGCATCTTATCAGATTTGAATGTAATCTATTGCTATAATATCTCATATTACTGTACACAGAATACTGAAATTGATCGTTTTCAGAAAAGTAAACGTTACAATTTTTTACTAATTCACGACCCGCTAGGCTGGAGAACTTTTCAGATTATTGAAGTACGCACTTTTCTTATCCTGGAAAAAAAACACTTTCGTCCAAACCATATTGAGGTAGATGTCTCTATTTTTTGGTTACCGTCATTATTTTGTTAGTGTTGTTACTGCCTGTTGTGTATGGTTGTGGTTACTGTCTGTTGTGATACAAGAAAAATACTTAGGCTTTGGGTCTTTCAAAATTCCCTTTATACTCATTCTTGGCACATTTTTGGGATTATAACCTAACACAATGGCGACCACATGGTGGACTGGAATAAAATGATAATTCTAGCCAAAGAACTCAATAACAAGAGGAGAAAACTGAAAAAATCCGCCTTAATTCTACCATTTAATGAAAACTATATATCAACAATTTTTTCTAATATGGATCACACGTGAATACCCTTACTGGATGGAGATCGGTTGAACGATAATGTTTTGAATCAATTATCCGCATAATGCTCCATTCATCAAATAAACAAGACAATGTCTCATCATCCTTTTAACATAACTAATATTATGCAGAAAAGATCACGTTCGAAAAACATTGCAAGAAATACAGCGATAACAGAGAAATGTTTTCCATTTTCAAAAGATTATTGAAAACGGGAACTGATAGAGTTCCCGATACTTCAAGAGTGTACAGAGAAGTATCTTTCATTTCAATAATTTTATCTGATAAACAATACTCAGAATAAGACAAGTTACTGAATAATTGAATGTTTTTCCGTTCGTGAAAAATAATTTGATGTCCTTAGTAACTTAAGTTCTTGCACTTCTACACTTGTATAAATTCCCCGATCCATTAAATTTTGTTTTCAGATTGTGGAAGATTATAATTTCTAAGAGGTATGTTTTAGCGGCCTGAGAAAATGCTTGACCAGGAATGGCAGGTTGTGTAAAGAGAATTGAAAGGCCAATGTCGAAAAAAAAACATAAGTGAAATATAACTGGAAAGACACAACAAATGAACGGAATAAGTTTAAAAGCATTGTAGAATATTTGAAAAAGCAAGGTAGGCTAGAATGAACCGCTTCACAAAAAACAGTGTGCCATCTGGCAAATCATCAATCGAAGCTCTATAGTGCTTTGGTCAAAGCATTGAAAAGATATACTCATCTATGAGAATTTATGGATAAATATGATAGCAAGGGATGTATCAACATGATATACTGATAGATCCAAGATGGACGAAAGGGTTGGAGTGGAAGTTACGAGTCCTAGATTCAGGACATCAAAACCTAGGCAGGGAAGCAGATATTCATGCTACAAAAATATGCGCCCAAGAATGCTTTTTCCCAACGATTGACTCGGAAGCGTGGTATAGAGGAAGATATGCGAGGGTGTATTTAATAATAATGCCATGTTAGGGCATTATTATACACTACATCAGTCAAATTTAGGGTGCACTCGGTGGCTTTTATAATGATTGTTCACTTCTTTCACACGATAAGACTTGTGCTTAAGAGTGCGCTCGTGCAGGTCTTCGAATTGTGAATTTTGTAAAAAATATTATTTTTTGAATTCCTTACATTTTTACGTAACAAGGTCAATGCAAATTTTCACTTTCAGATGAAAAAAAAAATCAAGTAAGGGGCGTTTAAAAATATCTATCAGATGTAGTTCAACTTGCAGCATTGGCATAGTGCCAGGAGAGTAGTTGTTTTCTGTTAAATATTACAAAACAAGCTTTTCATGGTATATTTCTCTATTTTCGGAAAAACATGTTTCACATTTTTTTACTAAAATATTCAGTGAGTACTAATAGAGTCGCGACAACATTTTTCTGTTTGTTTGAAAATAATTAATCATCAACAATCGACTTGGGTCAGTACGGACAAGTTCTGAGCCGGCCCAGACTCTTTTATCCGCCCCTGATCCCTGCAGTGGAAAAACAATTACTATACCGAGTGTGCTGCGGGCAACTCGACAACGAAATGGATTTAGATAATGGATGAAGGTACACACAAAAAAGTAATGAGAAAATGAGATGGATGTTCTGATTGAAAGAGTTTCCAGTAACGAGATACATGCTTCTCGCCAGAGAGCTATTGCTCTTTCTGATTCCCTCGGGGTGCTACCAGCAGAATTCTCGGGCAGGATGAAATCCACAAATTAATTAGGGACACCAGATATTGTAATACGGAACTAGATTCAGGTTTTCCATGACATGAATATACAGGGACGCTTGAAAATATGGAAAATATGTTCTGGTAGCGCGAATCTTGCAGCAATAATTCCATTTCTTTAATTCAGTGAGTTTCAAAAAGTTTGCACCATATGGAAAACTTTTTCAATATCCATTTGTAGAGAATTTTATGCCCTACAAAAATTGGTGTTTTGTCGAAATTTTAAATTTCCAAACGGAGTACAGAAGAAAATAAAAAATAAGAATTTTGATAAGGAAAAACTACTCTTATTTTCAACTACATTTATTATCAACATTATCAAAAAAGTTTAATCAGAAAAGTTGTTCAGAATTAGGAATAATATTAAAATTTTAAAAATCGCGGCCACCTACGCAATTATTTTTGTTTTCCATTTTAATGGTTCTAGCCTCATAAAGAGTACTAGTATCTCATATAAACCTTAGGCGCCTCCTTTTACTATAATAATATTTCAATGCAAAATTTGATTCAATTTATTATTTGTACTAGAATATCGACATTTGTTGAAAATGATTTACATTTTTACTAGTTTTTTGGTGAAAATTCGATATTTCACTCTGTATGTATCAGTATCATTTAATGGAAAACTTCGATTAAATAAATCAATTAGTTAATGCTTACCAATTAAATAATACAAATCTGCAAGATTACGATCACTTCAAGCATAGTGTTATAGTATATCTCAGTTGAATAAAGTCATCTCCGATTCAAAATATAAGGTTCCTTCAAAATCGTACATATTATAATGTTCAATTATGAAATAATTCGGGAAGAGAAATAAATATGATTCCCCGTATAGAGTATATAGTAGACCGAATTGAGTGAAAACTATTCCCGCGTAAAAAACAGACGAATACTTCACTAACCGCTCATAGCATACATTACCGTGAACCACCACAGATTATACATTATCGCATTTGGGGTATATATAATAGAATCTATTAGTAGAACAGTGGTGTAGTGTGTGTCTGGGCAGAAGCAGCCAAAGGGGTGTACAAGTGCAAGAAAATGTTTGTGCAGTAGTCGAAAGTACCATCCACATAAAATTTCTGGCTCAAGCAAATCTGCTTTAAATTTTTACAACAACCAATGGAAGTGTTTAATACTAATCATTTATTATTTAATGAGTCACATAGTTTGAAATATTATATATATAAAAAAAGGTTGTTAACTCGACCTGCTAGAAAGTTTGGATATTAAACAAAAATAATCCTTGCTTAGATTGATTTAAATAATTATTTTTTGTTGAGTTTGTTTCACCGAAGATTAAACAGTAGAAGTGAATGTCTTTTGCTTGCTATTTTGATATGATTTTCGAATGATATATAGTACATTTCCAAAGATGTAACAATAGTTCGGAAAACTCTTTTTTTCTGATGACCTCGTATTAACGAGTCCGTTTAATCTACACGAAATCGATCGTTGATGACCCCTATCAACCTTCAATTTCTCTTTTAATGCATTATTGTGATATATGCAGCCAAACATACACCGAAATCGACCATTAATGACCTGTAAATGGTCGATTTCTCCATTAATGCATCATTGTGGTATAGGCAACTAAACATACACGAATTCGAATATTATTCAAATTACATATAATATTACCTTTGTATGTATTTTCAAATCCAAATATTGTAAGTTTCCTCCTAGTTGAAGGAAATGGATATCGAAAATTTCACGTTGACCCCAGGAACGAGGTCGACAAAAAAATTCGTAATCAACTCGTATATTAAAATGGCGATTAATGTTCGAGATCATTAATACACTAGTTGATTAAATAACTATAAATGTTCAAGAATGATAATTGTGACGAAGAAGAAAAAATGATACATTGACGAAGTGGAAAAACCCAGTTTTGTTTACGCGAAACAGTGACTGCGGAGTATTTATAAAAGCATTTTTTGATACATTCGAATTCATTCCAAATCAGTGATTTACATGAGTGCAAAAAGAATATTGTCATATTTGAAACTAAGAAAAAGTAGTCCAAATCAATTCGCATTGATTTGGGAAAAATATTTCTATAATTCGATTTTCTGTGAGAAATGAAATTTTAATTCAGAAAAAGATTTCTCAGATGTGGAAATCACAAATGCGTTGGGTTGCAAAAGGATCACATTTTGTTCTTCAATTCAAATATTTCACTTACATTGGGAAGTTTACACAATTCATAGAAAAGGGCTTTCCACTCAACGGAAAGATCTTCTAAATATGAAGCCATACCTCGGTTCCACGGCTTAGAAACTTCCAGCGGACTTCAGTAGCAATCAGCAACTGTTTCAGAATTCATTCTTGAATGTGAAACTGCGGTATGGCTTTGGATTTGAAAGACATTTACGTTGGAATTGTGGAAAATTCACAATGTAAGATATTTGCTACGGTAGAAAACTTCAATAAGAAACAAAATAAATTAAATTTTATTTTTCAAACAGAATGGAGAAGCGGATAAACTAAATTTTTGCTTCAAATCCAACACAGTCTCCACCAAAAACAATTATACAAATGTTCGAACAGATTTAGGCAGACGAAATCTAATTGTTCATCAACACAAAAGAAATTTTGAGAAAACAAGGAAACAACAAGATCGTGGATCATTATCTAGAAAAAAAACGAAAAGATCGAAAATTTGAAAAAGTTGATAAGGCCAGCAGAGTAGTGCCTACCTTGGACTCAATTACAAAGAAATTATCCGACTATCCTGAATATACCTTCCAAGCCCAAGGTGATAAAAAAACGGTTACAATATTTTTGCTTCGATACAAAAAAATATAATTATCATTAACTTTTGGACTGTTTCTAAATATCACCCAATAGACCTACAAAAAAATGTTATGAGTAAAAATATTTTCTCAATCCTTCAATAATCTCCTTTTCCAGATAGTTTACTGAAATTTGTTTTTAAACAAAAATAGTCAAAGTTACATTTGAAGTACAAGAATGAATCTCCGCCTATAGTCGGCATTTTCGATCGAAGCGCAAATCCTATTATGTTTTATCAGGGGTGGATTATAAAACCCATCCTCATCGAACTAAGAATGGATATACTGTACCTTGAAGGGTAGTTCTAATTTAGGTATTAAACATAAAGAAAAACCAAATTACAAAAACGTTCCGAAACCCGAAAAATAAATCATTGTATCCTTGATTTTTCACATGTCTTTCTTCCATCGCCAAACATTTTATTGTTTGTTCACAAAATTCTTCATTGATTTGTTTTAAAATCTGTCGGTATACTGGCCCAACACTCCCTAATAACATTTTCTGAATCATGGATATTTTGGAATGGTCTTCGAGCATACACCTTTTCCTTGAGGTACCCCCATAGGAAAAATCTGAAGGAGTGAGATCGGGAGACTATGCTGGCCATGGATATATTGAGAATACACCAATCATCGAGATATTCTTTAATTAATGGTGTACTATGACACGCTGCTCCGTCCAGCTGGGACCATATCCGTTCTCTTTCTTGCTGTCAGAATTGATCAATAACTGGCTCTATCTCAAACATCAAAAAGTGTAAAAACATCTCATTGTTCATATTGTCACGGAAAAATAATGTACCAATTGACTTATTATTGAAAAGAAATATTGGTCCTTGCATTCTACTTTAAAATTTGGGTTTTCATCGGCCCACCATCGGCAATTTTGCGAACTCACTACTCCATTTGAGGTGAAACTTCATCAGAAAACAACACATACTTTGCTGTCTATATTCTTCTATATCTCCTTGCACCCACGTGCAGAATTCAAATCTCCGTTCGTAATCTCCTTCTTTCAACGTATGTATAAATCAAGGTTTATAAGGTTGATATTTATGTTTCAATAATATTCTTTGTGCTGATGTCTTACTCACGCCTATTATGGAAGATACAGCAGCGAGACTACTTCTCGGATTCTCAGTTACTGCTGAATACATTTTGTTGTAATTCATTGTTCCCAGTTACCCATGTAGCATAGCATGTTTTGTTTTTCGTTTTCCACAGATCCCGTGGCCAAAAATGATTGATAAATCAGTCCTACAGTTGTGTAACATACCGGATTTTCGGGATGACGCAGATTAAATATTTCTGCTGTTTTTCGATATGTTCTATTTTCTCCATGAATGAGAATTATTTCAATTTTTGACATTTGCACTCAGCATTGTGAACAAATCTCTAATTTATACGGACAAATCTCTAATTGATGAATTTCACAATGTAAAAATGATAAAAAAAATATATAAGTATTAAATGAATAAAAATGATCTTTCCCTTTATTTTTGGCATCAAAACGAAAGAATAGTTTGTATTGTTTCCCTTCAGTATTGAAGTCTATCATTTAGTTAGTTAAACATCAAGAATGTGTTGTTTTCGCGAAATTGATTTCTATGCATTATTCCGTTCGAAAAATGGGAAATATCCAGTTTTATCCATGTCAACCAATAGAGGCTTGTTCTAGCCGTCGACAAGTGAAAATTAAGTATTTTTTACAATTCTGGATTCCGACATGGAATTGTTTTTTTTTTTTAATTGACACGCCTTTCAGGTTGCTCCTCCCACATAGCTCGTGGGGAAAAGAGCCAGAGTGTGAGATCTTTCACAGGGTCGGATTACTTGTTATATTCCTTGCACCTTCACATTTCTGGTATTGAACTACCAGGAATAATATTAATTAAAAGTACATTTGTTTTCACGAACTTTTATTTAACTTCACATATGTGTGTATATATATTTAGTACAAATCTTGCAAGTGAATTTTGACCCAATGTCTGATTAACGTGAAATTTGGCAGATGTTCATAATTCCAGTGACCATGCGTTATGGAATTTTTACTAGAGAAAAATTAAAATGGCGAAAGTTTTGTGATTATGGTTCGATTCTATACTAAATTGGTATGTGGGGGTTCTCGGGGACAGAGATCACGAATTTTTTGTCAAAATTCATGAATTCAAGAAGGTGGATCCAATATGGTGACGAGTTTTGTGGTTATGGCCTGATTCCAATAAAAAATGGTATGTGGGCATTTTTGGGGTCGGAGATTAAGATTGTTTCGTCGAAATCCACGAATTCAAGATGACAGCTCCGAGAGGGCCACGAGTTTTAGATTATAGCACGATTACATTCAAAATTGGTGTGTGGGTTTTTTTGGGGACGGAGATTATCAATTTTGTCAGAATTTAATAATATGTCGGATTTCATGAATAACTAAAAAGAATTGAATAAAAATTATCAAAAAAAATTGAGACAAGCTGCTATATAAATGCACTACAAATGATTTTTTAATTGTTCGACTTAGGTTATTCTGTGACTAGCAGATTCACAAGCTTGCCGTGAATATAAAATAGGTATCATTGTGAGCAAGATTTTGAATATGCTACTCACAGAATAACTAGGTCAAACAATTTAAGAAATTAATTTTTCCTTTTCAGTGCATTTGTATAAAAACTTGCCATACATTTTTTTTAATAATTTTTTTCTCAAAATTATTCGGAAATGAACTATGCATGTTGGATACAACTATTCGTGGATGTACTCTGTTCCACATTGGTTTCCACTAAAATGTTTTTTGGGTGGCGTTTTTGATGTCCCTTTGAAGTAGAAAAGTCGCAGTGGATTTTTCATGATTGTTCCAATGGGGCACAGCGGCACGGTGGATACAAACGATACATTGACTTTTACCAAGGAGACTCAAAGTGATTGTTACGGCTTTGTTTGATCCTTTATATTGAGAATCCTTGGAAATCATTCACTCCCAGCCAAAATTTGTATCCAGTAGAGATTATCACATGGTATTGGCAAATCAGCCAGAGCACCGTATAGAAGTAAGTTCTATATGTCGGTGGCCAGTGTGAGTATCAGTACCTACTAAGTGAAGTGTGCATTGTTCAGGCTGGGGTATTATTTTTACTTAGGCGTTATTCTGTTTTTATTTTCGATACCTCATTGTTAGTTTTTTCGTTGAGTAGATTGTTGTGTCATTAGTTCTGTTTTCAATAGTGTTTAGTTTAGTTTTTTTATCGCGATGCCCAAGTCTACAATACCTTTACCTAGACGTCAATTATTTTTATTAAATTCGAGGTAACTCAATATAACCAGAAGAAAATATTGAGATTTCGTTGAATATACGAAAAATGTCAATATAGAAAGAATACACAGGGACTTTCATGTCTGGGAAACGAAAATGCTTCCAAAGCTGAAAGCATTTCAGATGGATTATATTCTACCCGAAATTTTGAACAGGCGTCTTCCTAGAGCAATCAGAATCAGGGATGCTTCTAATAATATCAAAGGAAGAGATAATAATGCAAAAAAAGAAAGAAATAGTAACTTTTTCTTATATTTATTTTGGAATAAAACATCCGGCAAAAACATTGTTAGATTTTATTCATTTTCAACAGTTGCATTCACTTCGATTGAATTGAATGTTTCACGAGTGATATTGACTTATATTGTTTCACCCTTCACATGGAATTATACATATGTAAACTATGGATCTTTCCTGACGATAACTCTGCAAAAAATTTGATTCATATCGATCAAATAGTTTTCAAGAAAATCAAGATGAGATCTTATTGATCTGAGTTTTTTCCATTGTCGAGTGTTGTGTAACTAGTCTTGTATTTTCAATAGTGTTCCGTTTAATTTTAAAAATAATGCCGCCAGTATGAATTGATTTTGAGAAAAAATCTAATTTACCCCGAAAAATCCTAGATGGAATTATTTTGAGAATCAGACTATCAATCACAAAATCTTTCCGACATTATAAATTAATGCATTTTCAAAAACACCTGAATAGCCACTTTCAATAGAATACGACCTTATATCACAAAACCATAGCCATCTTGGAGCTGCCATTTAGAATTCTTGAAATTTGATGAAAAAATCATCATCTCCAACCCCAAAACCCCCAAATACCAATATTGTATAGAATCGGACCATGAATAACAAAACTCGTCTACCATCTTGGAGCCGCCATCTTGAATTTACGAATTTTGACAAAACATTCGTAATTTCCGACTCTAAATACACATACCAATTTTGAAGAGAATCTGACCATAATTACAAAACTCATCCGCCACCTTGGAGCCCCTATTTCAGAATCTTGAATTTTGGTAAATCATTCATGATTTCCGACCCAAAAACCCCTAAATACCAATATTTTATAGAATCGGACGATTAATCACAAAAGCACCGAATTATTATATTCGGTCCTGACGGCAAAGCTATAAATAAGGCGGAGTTGAGATATATTCCATCCGCTATCTAGCGATATACGTTTCTTATTTTGAAGGCCAATGACTCTTAAGAAACATAAAATTGTTTACTGCTTAAAATGTCAAAAAGTGTGATTTTAGTAATTCACAATGGAAGTATTCCTAATATTGTACGATAAACGTTAATACTGGATGTACATATAAACTTTCGTTTTGAAAAAATTTACTTTTCTTCTATGGGGGTATCTTGAGGAAAAGGTATATGCTTGAAGACCATTTCAAAATATCGATGAATGAGAAAATGTTATTATGGAGTGCTGTAAACCGATTTTTTCTAAATGTCAATAAAGACTTTTGTGCACGAACAATAAAATGTTTGTCGATGGAAGAAAGACATGTGGAAATTTGAGGATTCAATGATTCATTATTCAGGTTTCTGAACGTTTTTGTAATTTGGTTTTTCTTTATGTTTAATACATAAATTAGGACTACCCTTTAAGATACCACTATATGATTAAAGTGATCGTAAACTTGCAGATTTGTATTATTCAATTATTTAGCAATAATCAATCCATTCATTCATTCAATTATTTTTTTCCAGTTATTATGGACATACATACAGAGTGAAATATCTAATTTGCACAAAGAAACTAGGGAAAATTTAAACGATTTTCAACAAACGTCGATATTCTAGTACAAACAATGCATTAAAATATAATTATAGTAATATGAGAATATGTGAGATACTAGTACTCTTTGAGGCTAGAACCATAAAAAATTTGAAAAAAATGTTTGTAGCGTAGGTGGCTGTGATTTCAAACCTCAAAATTGTTTTTAATTCTAAATGACTTTTTCAATCACTTTTTTTTAATGTAAAGAGAGTTGGCGGCGTGCAGACACGAATTTTTCAATTCTAGAAAAAGATATCCTCGGGCGGGGATCTAAATTCGGCTTAATTGTTCAATGATCAGAGATCTACACCTGACCTTTGCTGAAAATCGCAAATTGTCGACGAATATAGGTGAAAGGTAAATTGGATCTTGATGATCATTTGATAGCGAATGAGTTCCCTTCCACCTCATAACTTTCCTTAAACACACTAACATTAAATTCTAGAAAGCGATATTTCGATCGCGGTTGCGTAATCATGAGGTCGTGGGTTCGATCCCCGCCCAAGGATATCTTTTTCTAGAATAAAAAAATTCTTGTCTGCATGCCGCCAACTCTCTACATTATATATCACAGACACAAATTTCCCTTTTTAACTTTTTTATAATGTCGAAATTAAGGGTAATTTACTCCTGATCAAAATTCCTATTTTTTGTTCTGCCCTGTATACCGTTTGGAAATTTAGAATGTTGACAACTCAAATTTTCTGACAAATGGATAATAAAAAAGTTTCCCATATGGCGCAAACTTTTTGAAACTCACTGTATACTTAACATCAACCGCAACAAATATGGAAGCCTTTTTTTGCATCCGGATCCACTTCAGAATGTCAAACACATCATGTCTTGTTTTTTTTTCGATTATTCATTCGATGTCAGTCACTAAATCTCGAATGCAAACATAAATTTCCAGATGCGAAAGCAGAATCTATACGAATCGAGATACGGTGAGAGCATTTGTATTCAGAGCTAATCTTTTAGTGCACTCCGAGTCTAAAGTTTCACATCGGAAATGATGTAGATAAAATATAAATGTGAACTTCGAGGCTTAGTAATCATCGAAAAAAAAAACAGAACTGTTAGACGACAGGCGCTGAAAGAGACATTATCTACAGCTATAAATTCCCCAGTGTATTTGCAGGGAAGTAAACAATGTCGAAGATGATAGCGCATCTATGATATAAGAGATAAAGAGTGAACTGGCCATTTTCTGTTTACAGTTCACACACTTAATTCGAAACTTTTGGGTAACGTTTCAATTTCCTTTTATGAAGTTCTAAACTATTTTCATTTGTTTTCCCGAACGCTACCAAAAATTCAATGTTTCTGGAATGAAATGAGAGCAATTCATAACTGACATCAATAAAGTTTGGTTTTCATGTTCTAGATTGTTATTGAAAAAAAGCCGCATGATTGTTTGTGGATGAATTATAACCTCACATAACCCAAATAAATTAATGAAATTAATATTGCAGGAGCGGTTCTGGGCAAAAATTTCTGGGTGCTCCCAAATATTATCACTTTCTCTTTCTTTTTCTTTAGATAATCCAGAAAAATACGATTCAGTATAATTTTTTAGAACTGTATTTAAATTTTTCCATCCATTAGAGTTTCAGCCAGTTGAATAAAAATCGACTGTTTATGCATTACACTACAATTTAACCAAAACAGCTAGACCTAACAGCTGAAATTTCGACAGCGTATTCCTATAATGGGAAGATAACCAATAAGAAAGGTAAAGGGGTGAAGAGAGGGGTGAAAGTTGTATGGAAATACCGTAAGAGCGTTTTCACACACACCGGCAAAACCGGTGCCGGTGACGGTGCCGGCACCGAATGCAATGTAATCAAATCATAATTTTCACACATAGCCCGGTCCGACCTATTTGCCGGTACGGCCGCCGATTCTGATTTATGCAGCCGGCGGGGATCTCGACAATCGGAAGACGGATCGGTCTCTGATTTGTCGGTTGCTGTGATTTCTTATGTACGTTTGTCCACACACACCTGTTCTGACATGTCGGTAACGGAGAGTATTTTGATGCGTATTTTGTTTATATCGCTTAGTATCGTTGTTGTCTCCATAGCGACAGAGTATTTTATATTTGATCGTACATTTGTAAACCAAAAATGAGTAAATTATTCAAATAGAGGATGTACCCAGTGTTGTCTTTTATATTTGCTTTTTCGGAATTTTCTCCTAAGATACAATAACCCTAGAAGATAACGTCTGTTGACAGCAGTAACAGCACATATCTTTATTCCTGCACTGTTCAACGTATAGTAACACAGATAACGGCACCGATATGCCGGGCTGTGTGAAATACGCTGTTGTCCGATCCGGAACCGGTACCAGCACCGGCACGGCACCGGCACCGGTTTTGCCGGTGTGTGTGAAAACGCTCTTAGTGTTGAAATTAGAGTGATGGAAATTGGTATTTGGGCTTTTCTTTTTAAATGAAAAAACACGTATTTCTGGGTTTTGAAAATTCTACCCTGAAAGGGGAAAAATGGGGGTTGAAAATGTGTATAGGGGTATAGTATATCCATTCTCAGTTGGATGGGCTGATAAAACCCAAGCAAAACATAATAGGATTTGCCGCTTCGATCGAACATGCCGACCATACGCGGATATTTATTCTTTTACTTCAAATGTAACTTTGCCTATTTTTGTTTCAATATGTTTTCTCGAAGTTAGTTGAATGTACCGAAAAAATCATAATGGAACTGAATTTCGAATAATTTGTTATTTTGATTTACTATCAATTTTTTTTTTCCGGGCCTGGACCAGCAAATGTTATCACTAAGCGATCTAAGATATAAAAAGTATCAGGAAAGTATAGAATATAAAAAAATAAGGTTCACTGTTTATTCAGTGTTCTGAATAATAATATTAATTTATTTATTTAGCATCAATGCGTATTGCTTACGAAAGATGGCAAACAGGATTTGTTAAAAACATTATTTATTATATATAGAAAAACCAAACCTAATTAAATTAAATTTAAATTAGGTATGACATTATAAAAATAAAAAATGACAAAGATGATAACATTTTCAGCATCCGAGAGAAAGAAATGAGAACAAGAAAATCCAATATGCGTGGAAAATGAAACGTGTTTCTATCCTTAATCATAAGGACAATCCTCAAAATCAGACGAATCATTCAGGACGAGTTGAATGGATGACAGAAGGGAATATTCACATGATTTTGTGGAAAGAAATCTGCCCAAAGATCTTTATATTCCTCACTTAAGATTCTCCCAACGTTTTCCACTAATTCCCCGCTTAGATTTGGACATTGATTGGATTTTCTCGATTTGTTTTTTATAAATGCCCAAACTAATTCTGTGTCGCTCTTTAGGGCTTTTTTACCTTTTGACGTGAGTGGTAGGATGCACGACGTATTATCCATCACAATAACGGAATTTGGTGATATTGTCGTAAATAAGCCCTCCAAAGATGATTGGCCCATATTCTCATGATCAGGGTTAGCACGCTCAGATGTATATCTAACTCATTTTGTTCAAATGTTATTCAAACTAGAATATTATTCAACCTCGAATTGTTTGGGAATAGTTCACATCGGACAATGTGTGTTGGATATAGAATAGAATATAAATTTATTTATATTGTGCAATAAACAGAATTATTTCCACATGAAGCACAGTTTGTTTAAAGTTCCTTAACACATAATATTCATTGAATACAATAATAATACACTTAAAAATAATAAATAATTCAATGTTTTTTAAAGTTACTCAACACATAATATTCATTAGATATAATAATACAGTTGAAAACAATATAATAACAATATTGAATGAAATGGTCAGAATAGATTAAGATATATTTGAGCATTCGGAGGAGTTGTCCCTCTGTAATACTGAATATATCTAGATCACAATTTCTCGTCATTTCGTCAACGGTCTCGAGACATTGTTGGAAAGGAGACAAATTGTTCGAGACACGAAATAAATTATTTCTTCTACCCAGTCTTATGACAGGTATAATCAAATCAATAGTTTGTAGAATTTCAGGTACTTTCAATGTTCTACGAATGTTTGAAACAAAATGTACTTCCGAGGACACATCCATATTCATCCATATTGCAGCTTAGAGCGAACAATGGAATTGAAAAGTAACGAACAAGTATCGTGATTGAATTCACGGCTAGATCTTAAAACAAAACTCAATTCAGAACATTCAGATACTAAGTATTCAATGTGCCCAAGGAAACTGAAAACACCATCCCGAGAACTTTCATCTCATTGATTCTTTACAAATAGGTGCCATTAATAGGATAGTCGTTGATAGTGGGTGACTTTTTCCGTGTGAAACTCATTTATTTGCATTTAGCTTCGTTGAGAGGTAGGTCGGACACTGAGACGTAATTCGAGAGATTATTGAGATCATCTTGAAGCTCACCAGAGTCTTTTTCGCTTTCGATTTTTCTAAATAGCTTGAGTTCATCGACATATAGGAGACATTGAGAATGCTTGATATACTGAGAAACGTCATAACAAATAATACGAAAAGGAGGAGTCCTAGAATTGATCCTTATGGGACGCCTGAAGTAGCGGTGAATTCGAACGAAGATACGTTTTTGAACTGTACGAATTGTATTCTGTTTGAAAGATAGCAGTGAAAGAGGTCAAGAGTGTTGTTTGTGAAACCGAATGCTATTTATTTCAAGATGAAAACCTGGTGGTCAACTCTATCGAATGCTTTGGCCAAGTCAGTGTATATAACATATATTTGATAACAATTTTTCTTCCATCCGTAACGAAGTTACTAAATGCGCATAAGTGGGTTATGGTAGATTTATTATGAATAAAGCCATGCTGTTGGTCGATTATAACTGGTTCCACGTGTTGGTATACTCGATTATATATTACCCGTTCAAATATCTTCGACGGAGCTGGTAAGATTGTTATGACTCTGTAGTTTCTTTCATCATTCTTATTGCCGCTTTCATGTATTGACCGATTTGTTAGCTCATTTCAATTTTCTAGGCATTCAGAAAACTGTTCATATACCGTTGAATTCGCTCCTGGTGTTATATTCACACAGCAGATCGTGACGTCAAGATAAATGGTTTTGCTGGCACTATCGCTGGGTTAGAATTAGAACCCTTTCTTTTTTTTAAAGTGAGTATTCTTCTCAATCAAAGTTATGTTGCTGCTGAGTGGTAAACTACGAGATCATCGTTTAGATATATTTATTTTATGTAGTTGTGGAATTGAATAAATTTGTACTTGTTTTGGAATATTGATTTATAATCTCCTACACAATCTGGTTATCATTAAATGTATCTGAGAGTTCCCAACCACTGTTTAAGATTCCCCAGGCAAAAGGGTTGTGACAATATACATAATATACATAACAAAAATGAAAAAAAGTTCAGCAGTCTATCATGAAGACATGACTGCAACTTCATTCGAAAAATGGTACAGTGAACAATTGTTACCAAATATTTGGTAACAATTGTGTACTGTACCATTTTTCGAATGAAGTTGCAGTCATATCTTCATGATAGACTGCTGAACTTTTTTTTTATTTTTGTTATGTACAATAATTATCCGTTTTATTCTAGATCATGGTGCTTGAACACAACAGTTTTTTGAATTATCTATCCATTCCCGATGTTTCTTTATCTGACGTAAATAATCCTGCCTTTCCATTATTGGCATTCGGCGATTGATTTTCTTGTGTTTGAAACCACAGTCTCAAGGGATTTTGCGTAGTGTTTCCAGTGACTTATGGGTATTGTAGTCAGGATAGTCAGACAATTTCTTGTCAGTTGAGTCCAAGGTGGGCACCACGTTTATTTATAAAGATCATAAACTTGCCTTCAAATAAAATATCTAGCCCCCTCATTAACTTTTTAAATTTTGTATCTTTTCGTTTTCTTTCCAGAGAATGATCTACATCTTCTTGTTTTGCGATTCTGTAAATAGTTGAATGCCTTAAGCTTGTGAGATGAGCTATCCTTCCGAAAAGTTCATAGTCGGGTTTGTCCTTCATTTCCTTATCAATATTTTTGTAGATGGTTAGTATAAGTCTTTGGGCCTGAACATGGAGATCTCTGTTTTCAAATTCCCATTGTTCTAGTTGCTACCCACGTCCTTCGAATGGTCTCCGATATGCCTTGTTGCACCAACATACAGACACACGTCATAGTAAATTCGGCCGCTTAACGGAACATGTACTAATCCCACAGGTAAACTCGGACTGATATAAATTTTCTGCCTTCATCTTCATAGGTGAACTCGGCCGGTTGATACCTACGCCCATCGACCTGCTATTCTGACCTTGTGGCCCATTCAAAATATCGGCAAACCGCTTTCTAAAATGATTAGTATCAAACACTTTCATTGGCTGTTTTACATTCTGAGGGGTGGCGAATAACTTCCTTTCTTCTCTTCAAATAAATTTGCCCAATATATCCAATATATTTGTGTCTAGCTGTTTTGAAAATTCGAAGCAGCTTTGGTTAAGCCAGAATTTTTCTTGCAGTTGTTCACCATACGTGACTATTTCTACCCAAATACACACCACTCCACTAGTCTACCAATAGATTCAACCTCAAACCTAATAAAGTAATATGTGGTGGTTTACGGTAATGTATGCAACGAGCGGTCAGCGAAGTTATCGACTGGTTTTCACGCGGCGAACAATTTACGCTCAATTTGGTTTACTATATACTTTATACAGGGAATCATATTCATTTATTTTTCCGTTTTCCTTCATATTTTAACATTATAGTATATACGATTTTGAACGGACCCCATATTTTGGGTTGAAGATTAATTTATTCAACTGAGAATGGATATACCGTTAGTCGCCAAAGAAGTTTCATTTCTGTCACGTGTACTGAGTTGCGCGCGATCTTTTTCTTCAATGTTTCTCACTGATAATATTACAAGTGCTCAAACTAAATCCAGAAATAGAAGAAAACATACGAATATTTTGAAAATGTTCCCGAGTCGAAGACGATATTTTTATATAATTTCGAAAATCAGCAATAATCAAATCTGTACGGTATAACAAACTCACTGTTATAAGAATTGTACTTTCTTTCAAAAAAGTATTTTCACAAAAAAAATACATTATTTTAAAAAAAGTTGAATTTACCTCAGTTTCTTCAAATTTGCTGCTAGTGTGTGTAAAAACAAAATATCACGATTTTCATCCCTAAAAGAGTTTTGGGTCATCAAAAAGGGCAACTGGATATGAAAAAATACCAAACAATCAACTCTTTCGAGAAACCACTCCCAATCGTGGGGATTTTTCAAAACCTCAATCATCATTCCCAGATTAGAATAGATTTCCACAGTATTTTTATTTGAATTCACAACATGTTTCGCTAACACAGTACCTAGCTTTTTCAGGTGAATGTACAACTAACTGTTGTTATGAGCACTCCTTATCAAGTATTTTAAATATAGCCATATGTAAACTGAAACTGAAGAATGCTAATATAATAAATCAATTTTCGTTCGATTTCAAAGGCGGGCGCATTAATGGTAAAATTAATATGACATCTCATAAAGTCGATACTTCCCCTATCATTTGTGTCGGCACCTCAATCGAATTTCCAACCATATTTTCAGACATTCCTAACTAATAGTACGTCGGGACAGATGAATGACCCGCGGTCTTTTGGAAGCGATAATAGGCTTGGTGATATATCATGGCGGTGTGTCTACTCGAGGCAACTTGCCGACTCATTAAATATATTTTATTGTTTTCGGGCGGCATCGTTTGAAGACCTAACGCTATATATATAAGATTCTCCATACTAGAACTCTCTCTTCTCTCTTCATTCAGAATCCAGTCGTCGATCTAGTCAGTCAGTACAAAGCTAGTTCTGCTTCATTATGAAGCGAATAAAAGTAAAGTTTGATTTCAATTAGAGAAGATGAAGTCTCATCTTCCTACGCGAAATAAGCGTAGACTCCGTAGAGTTTATCTGAAGTAGCAAATTAATCAACCATATGCAGAATCATTGTGAAAGTGTAATTCATCAGAAATCATCTCAGTAATAACTAAATGAATGGAATTAATAATTATCAAGAAGCTAAATAATCATTAAAATGAACGTAATTTAATCGGAAATAAAAGGAATAATTAAGTCTTAATTAAACTATTGTGTATTACTTCAGTGGACGGTAAGCAATGAAATTGTTTATTTGGCAAGGTATATATGTATAGTGTAATAAGAAAATATTTCATTATTGATTTCATAGTAGAAGAAATTATTGATTCAACAAAAGTAAAATTATTATGAATTGTTGAAATAACTGAAGAACCGTTATTTTAATTGTCAGCACATATTGTTGCTCATTTTAAATTATTGTTCATTCAATCTCATTTTGACTTTCTATACATTTTCTCAGTAAATTATACCAGGTGTATCAATAGTTGTTTTTATATTTTAGAAAATACATATATATATTATTACAAGTCCTAATTGTATTATTATTCCGAAACAATTTGAGATTGGTCTTTGTACTGTCAAATTAAGTCCCCCGTTTCATTAAGTAGCAGCTATGATAAATGGTGTCAGGTGTCGAGGGTGCATTTACAGGAAAATAACGTTTATATGTTGATTTTCGCGAAAGATGTCAAACTCAAAATTACTCGATGCAAATAAGAATGAAAATATAGTAAAAAATTGTTTTTCTCGTGAAAATATTATCAGAATTTGTGTAGTTAAAAGTGTGCATATATTGCAGTTTGCACTAAAGTTGTCATATTGGAAATTCATCTGGAAAAATATAATTGCAAATATAGAATAATTTTTAATATTGTTTGTGGAATGCTGAAAGGATTGAAATTGTAGAAATATTCAGCAAAAGATAAACCTTTGGTAACGAATAAGGTCAGAAAAGAATTGAAAAATTGGAAAAAATAATAAGAAAAGCATTTTGAAAGTAATATCAGTACAGAGAGTTTGACGAGTGGAAAATCAAAACATATATATCGTTTATACAAGGCTGATCTCAGAAAGTATTCGGAAAGGAAAGTTAATTTTTTTATTCAATGGGGATTTTTATTAAAATTGTTAAATCATGGAAACTCCGACAACAGTGCCGTGGACTGGTAGGATCAACTATGAACCTACCATTATTATCAGTGTGGATAATTTACCTTCTTTTAATGGTACTACAGATATCAAAGATTTTATTTGTGAAATTGAGTATTTGGCAGCTGTAGCAAGATGGACAGACAGTCAAATAAGTTCCATAGTTAGATTAAAATTGACAGGAATCGTCAGATTATTTATAGATACAGATGATAAATTAAAAAATACAATAAATTGGCCAGAATTTAAAAAGGAATTATTGCAGCAGTTTAGCAGATTGAAATTACCTGGGGAAGAAAAAAAAGAATTTTTGAATTGTTATCAGAAAAATAGTGAATCAGTTAGAAATTTTTCCATAAGATTGAGAGCATCCGCAGCAAAATTACGAAAATTTACAGGAATTAATAGGGTTGATATGTATTGAAGCAGAAATTTGAGCAGGACACTCTTGTGCAATTTTGTATAGGATTGATAGATCCTGTAAGGAAAAAAGTTTTATCTGCCAGTCCTGTCAGTTTAAGAGAAGCCATCAAATTAGCAGAGAAAGAAGAATTAATTGAGACACTAACAGCTCAAACTAATATGAATTTTAGAAATTTCAATACGAATAAAATAGTGTGTACACATTGCAATCGTAAGGGTCATGAAGAATCAAATTGTAAGAAGAAAAATTGTGTATGTTATCATTGCGAAGAATTTGGTCACCTCTCATATAGATGTCCAAATAGAAATAGCCTTCGAAATGAGATATTAAGTGAATCAGGACCATGGTTTTCCGACTATGCTGAAATAAACAGATTTAGAAAATTTAGAAAAATAAAGAAACCAAGAAAAAGGTTTTCTAACTATTCAATGGAAAATAGATTTCGAACTCAGGGAAGAATGAACGAACAAGGATGTAGATTTATCAATCAATCAAATAGAAACCGATATCAGAATTTTGGGAGAGTAATGGACAGAAGAAAAACAGGAAATAGTTACGCGAATGGAAATAGTCCGAGAAAGTATGGAAAAATGTCCGGATATAACAGGAATTTAAATAGAAAAAAGCAAGAAAAGAATGTACTAACCTACGGTGAAGGTGAGGAACAGAAGAACGGTATTAATTTAGATAACGAACATAATAATTGGCTAAAAAGTTTGGATGAAATGGGAAAAAGGTTTGAAGACATGACCAAAATGATAAAATATTGGATGGAATTAAATTCTGAAGATAACCTAGGATTGAAAAGGGAGGCGCCGCCCAAATCAATTCGTGAAGTATTTGGAAAAAGAGTTTCACGCCATGAAATGAGCCCTGCAAGCTCAAATCAAATGGAAATGTCTGAAAATAGTGAAGTGTTTGAGACACTAGGTTTCGAAGAAACCGATTCAACAAAAACGTATGGAAAATCGTTAAGGAAGGAAGATAACACAGGTAATCGATTAAACAAGCCAAATATGATTGATGATTTGACAGTGACATCATTCATTAAACTAGATGAAGATAGAAAATTGCCAAAAGTGGAAATTGAAAAAACCATGAAAATCAGCAAAGGTATGGAAAAAACCGGAACCCCTGTACACTAGGAAGGATAGTCAAGCGAGACAGCCGGAAAAGTTCAAAGGATAGTCGTAGTGAAAGAGCCAGCTCATTCAAGAATGACACTTTTTCAACCAGAACAATGTAAGGAATCAATGATCTGAGAACGACCATCATGAATAGTACGCCACTCGAAAGTGACAGTCTAAAAGTAGAAATTTATTCGTCAAAGAACGAACATTTCTTGCCTAAAGAAACAGAGAGATGGAACGGAAAATTGCCAATGCAGTACCACAGCGGGAATGAAGGAAATTATGTTCGGAAAATGGAAAAAGATATACGGATCGGTATGAGAGTTTTTGAGAATGAAAATATTCAAGAAGGTAGCAAACCATATACAGGAAGTATCGGAATTGCCGAAGCTAACGCATCAAGGAATTTAGGGAAGAAGGTCGATGTAGAACATAGGAAATCGTGGAAAGACAGTCTAAAAGGTAGATATGAATCACCCAAGGGAGATATTCTACCCTCCAGGACGTTGGAAAATGCCAAGAACCTCGGAATGATAGTCGCCAAAGAAAGTACTTTCGCAGTAGACGAAAATCAAAAGGCTGAATTTTATTCGTCCAAGGACAAAAATTTGCCACCCAGATTATTGAATATATGCATAGTTGAAGCAAGGAGTAAAGTGAATTCGGAAAAAAAAAATCTAAATTTAAGAAAATAGCCAATAATGAATTTTCAACATCGAAAAAACGTATTATGGTACGAGATTAAAAAAACCAAGAAAATAAGGAAGTAGTTAAAGATATAAAAATCATCGAAACCATAGCCAGTCAAAAGGAAAAATCTAATTTTAAGAAGTCATCGCTTGAAAATTTAGAAATCCCACAAATTGGAAACAGGATTGAACACATGAATCGACTGGAAGTTAATCAGAGAGAAGAAAAATCTCTGCAACTAGAAAATAGGCAGGAAATTATTTTAGAAAATAAAAGGATGAGTAACGTTAAATCCAGAGCGTCCTGTATATAGAAAAGGATTATTTCCATCTAGGGGTGGCAATCCAACTCTTAACAATACGGTAGCATGCCACGGAAAAGCGATCAAACTTTTTCAAGAGAATAATTTGTTGAAAGATATCAAAAGGAATGAAAAAGGTATACAAGAGAGAAGAATTCCGCCAATTCATAAAAATACTAAGGATCAGAAATATAAGTAGACATATTTTTACTGAGTGTAGGGAACATAGAGAGAATAGTTAGAATATGGGAAGAAAAAAAGATTAGAAGAATAGAACTTCAGGACGAAAGAATAATTTTGCAACGAATGCAAGAAGAAACCCAAGCAGAAATAAAGGAAAAACCGATGAGAAAGATCAAGAAAAAGACCCATAGAAAACCTAAAAACACTAGAAGATAGAAATCAACTTGAATCAACAGAAGATGAAGGAGAAAGTATTCCAGAGATAAATCATAGTTATCAGACTAGAACACGTGGTACAGTAAAAGAGTTTCCATGGATTTATTACAAAGCAAAAAGTCAGAATAAGTAATTTTCAAAAGCCCAAAATAATGCACTTATGAAGTAATAATATTGTCAATATTTTAAACCCAGTTGAGATCAAATAGTATAGTAAGCCATTATAGATGAATAATTGGAATTCATGAAATCTTGCCAGATATACACAAGCACGTATCGAAACGTGTAGTCAAAGATATTGAAACACCCTGTAAATTAACGCGAAATAAATATTGATGGGACTTTCTACCTGAATCGTGATGCACCGCGCACGTAATATCTCATTCCGTGGAAGGGATAACGACCCCTGGAAATATCGTCAAGTGACAATTACCCAATGGGACAAAAATTATCTAGTGTCGGTTATTCTACATGAAAATCGGACTTTTGAGTACAGCATAGACAGTAAGAGAAAATTGTGTGTATTTCCTAAAAATTCGGAAGGGCTTTATAGACATTAATGAAGTATTAATATAAACGGTTATAATTCTCTACCGAGAAGAGATTTTAGCATGTAATTAAAAGTGTTACCTTGATAATGACTAAGTGAAATAACATTAATTGAAAGTAAAAATGTGCGAAAAATATCGGTGATAATAAAGAACATTTTAAAATTATCGTTAACAATTACGGATAATATAATATGGATTTTGATCTATAACGGGGTTCAAATTAATGATTAACAGCTTCTCACCAAATAGTTGTTTACTGAGCATCGTATCGCCATGGAGAGTTTGAACTTTTAATCCAAGTAAGTTCACAATACCCAAGGATGGATGGATATTCAAGCCCCTAGTCAGAGTGCAGAGTTGAGGGACCCCCCAGGAAGCCTCATCGCAAGTGTGCAAGGGTGCACAAATTATCCAACTAAATAGAAGGTTGAACCACCACTTTAACACGAAAGAACCTTAGAAACTACCACTTCACTGGAACTTTTAAACAAATGTCAGGTGACATTTTGCATCTCAGAGAGGAGTCGATAATTACCGTCAAACACGTTCTCTACACGAAGGGTGGCTCGAAAAACTAACGACAAGGCCGTTTAAATCGCTGCAGACTGAGTGGAACTAAGTCATATGGTTCACAGATGTTGTTTACATCATCCCTAGTCGAAGAGCAGACAAGGTCGCTGGAGAATTTCAACCTGATTTCGCCAGACCACAGACAGTCTCTATCACAGCAGGTGATGACAGGTCATATCTACAGGGTGGCGTTCCAATTCGAAGCCAGCATCGTCTCAGAAGACACTGACTTGAAGGGATCTTTATTGAGAATTATATAAAGATTTGCATGTTAAAATTAGTATGTTAGAATAGTAATTATATAAGTAGGGATATTGTTGACCATGTATGTAATATTAGGTGCATGATTGAATAAGGTAAAGGTCATATGTTATCATAGGTATTATCAGTAAGAATTTATTTCGTTTGCTCATGGTATGCTAAAACAATTGTCAGAGCCATAACCAAGTTGAGATCCAATACCACTCATCTACCCAAGTTATTAGGGTCATGAAAAAAGTTATAAATTAGAATTAATACCTTTTAAATGGGAAAAGGGAGATGTGTTATGAGCACTCCTTATCAAGTATTTCAAATATAGCCATATGTAAACTGAAACTGAAGAATGCCAATATAATAAATCAATTTTCGTTCGATTTCAAAGGCGGGCGCATTAATGGTAAAATTAATATGACATCTCATAAAGTCGATACTTCCCCTATCATTTGTGTCGGCACCTCAATCGAATTTCCAACCATATTTTCAGACATTCCTAACTAATAGTACGTCGGGACAGATGAATGACCCGCGGTCTTTTGGAAGCGATAATAGGCTTGGTGATATATCATGGCGGTGTGTCTACTCGAGGCAACTTGCCGACTCATTAAATAAATTTTATTGTTTTCGGGCGGCATCGTTTGAAGACCTAACGCTATATATATAAGATTCTCCATACTAGAACTCTCTCTTCTCTCTTCATTCAGAATCCAGTCGTCGATCTAGTCAGTCAGTACAAAGCTAGTTCTGCTTCATTATGAAGCGAATAAAAGTAAAGTTTGATTTCAATTAGAGAAGATGAAGTCTCATCTTCCTACGCGAAATAAGCGTAGACTCCGTAGAGTTTATCTGAAGTAGCAAATTAATCAACCATATGCAGAATCATTGTGAAAGTGTAATTCATCAGAAATCATCTCAGTAATAACTAAATGAATGGAATCAATAATTATCAAGAAGCTAAATAATCATATTGCAACAAGTGAACGCGTAATATTAATCGGAAATAAAACGGAATAATTAAGTCTTAATTAAACTATTGTGTATTAAAATTTTTTTTGGCAAGGTTATATGTATAGTGTAATAAGAAAATATTTCATTATTGATTTCATAGTAGAAGAAATTATTGATTAAAAAAAAAATTTTAAATTTTAAATAACTGAAGAACCGTTATTTTAATTGTCAGCACATATTGTTGCTCATTTTAAATTATTGTTCATTCAATCCCATTTCGACTTTCTATACATTTTCTCAGTAAATTATACCAGGTGTATCAATAGTTGTTTTTATATTTTAGAAAATACATATATATATATTATTACAAGTCCTAATTGTATTATTATTCCGAAACAATTTGAGATTGGTCTTTGTACTGTCCAATTAAGTTCCCCGCTTCATTATATACAGGGGAAAACAAGATCTCAAGCCGCTCTGAGAAATTGTTCAGTTATTGGTCATAGACTGATAACACCCAGTATGGTTATAAAAAGCAGCTATGATACTGTGTTAGTGAAACATGTGAATTTGAATAAAAATTATGTGGAAATCTAATCGTGTATTGTGGTTTAAAATTACTATGGATTTTCATCAAGTTACGGCCGAGTCAATCGAAAATAATTCCCTAAATTAGAAAAGGGAGAAAATTTACCCACCATGCAGATTGAAATTTTTCGAGTATGCCCTAAAAATTCAATTGACAAATCAATTGGCAGTAAACAATATATTAGCTACATCTAAGTTTGCTTCAGACAAGGCATATATACTTCTGATGCAACATTTTCTATTCTGGAACAAATCTATCATACAATACAAAACAATATTTTCAAAGCCTTCGACTGCGTTGTTTATGAAATATATATAAAATGAGGGATTTTGAAATAAATATATTTAAAAAAAATTATGGTGTATACGAGAAAGAAAACGAATGGCTCAAAATATCAGAAACTACAAGAAATAAGGTCAGAATTTGAATTGGTGTGGGGTAGAGTCACCCAAGGCTCAATTTTGAATCCAACTCTTTTCCTGGTAAATATAAATGACCTAATTGCAAATTTTTCGGAAGAATTTTTCACAATGTTTGCAGACGATACATGTATACTTTGTGAAAGTAATAATTGGAACTCATCACATTTTCAGAACTAAATGAAAAATATTTCAGAATGCAATTTAGCAAATCGCCTAGAACTCAATTGCAGCAAAACTAACAATATGTCATTCCAACCATACCACAAACAGTGAAAACATTGAACATGTAGAACTCACAAAATTTCTGGGTATTGTCATTGTTTACTTTGCCTGATTCCATAGTATATATATATATATATATATATATATATATGTTATGAATCCACTACGTCACTGTTTACCTGGTTGTTCATTGCAGCTCCAGACGATGTAGCAGTCGGAGAATTCTAAAGCAAACATGGAATTCCAGGAATCGAATGTGACGACTGACTGATCGACGTCACACTGGGCTTTTTCATCGAATGATCTCGATGTTCCCACGAACCGACGAACAGGTGTTCAAAGCTTCTGGAAGCTACGGACGATATACCGTGTGTAACAGGATCATGGTGCACCCCTCGTATCTCCTTTAGTTTTGAAGGTAATTGATTGAAATTTGGGATATTCCATATACATAATAAGCGGCACTTTTTGACCTACGAATGATTTTTTTTTCACTTCCGGTTTCGCCGGAAGTGATACCTACTTTCGATTTTTGAATAGAACACCCTATATATTATTACATTTCTGGAATCTGCATAGTTTTCTGAATCCAATGATACCACATAAGTAACATTTCAAACGTCAATATTTTTGATAATTCAATTTTTAGTTTTCCATTTAAGTGTGCCATGATGGTTTCGATTTATTCCAATTCACCCGTCTAATGCTAGGAAAATCGAAATCTCGTCAAAAATACTAAATTGCGTTTTTTATGAGCAAATAAAGTTCATCGTAATCGATTTTGGGGTAAAACTCAATTTTTTCAAATAGAACCATATTGGTACCGTGGTACCATTTATTAGTACTATTATTAAGGAATTTATTCATACCTGCTAATAAAATGTGCGATAAATACAATCAAAATTACAGCTAAAAGAAAATAAGATAATACAATTACTTTGTTCTAATATAATGCTAAGAAGTTACTAAGGTGGCTTTGAAATACAAAAAATGAACACAAAACATTACAACAATTGATCGAAATGCTGTCCATTAACGTCAATGCACTTCTGAACTCGCATAGCTTCGAATGCCTGTTGAAAACAATGAAATTATTCATTCAGATTGTCAAATAAATAGGTATTGGTTTATCGGTATTTTTATTGTGTATTGGAAAAGTCTTTACATTTGTTGTTATTTTAATTCAAAATGCCCCACATTTATACAAGGGATGAAAAAGTGGACATGTCATTTATGGGGAATGTAGAAAAAATGCCGTTGCGGCTAGAAACCTTTATGCCAACCGATATCCTGATAGACAATGTCCAGCGAGAAATTATTTTAATCGTCTTGAAAATCAATTCCGAAGAGAGCCTAACCATGATCCCGAAGAAAACGTTATCATTGACGAAGGAACGGAAATTAATGTTTCAGCACGAATATAAGTTGATAAGACTGTTTCTTTATGGCAAATTGGGTTTGAATTGGAAATTAGTCACCAAACGGTAAGCCGAATCTGGCACAAACATAATTATAAATCTTTCAAATATCAATTGCACCAGCACCTGTAAGAAAATGATTATGAACGTAGGATGGAATATTGCAATTGGATCTTACAGTATAATGTGCAGCCAAACAATGCTTTTTCGGGAAGGATTTTATTTTCGGACGAGTCTAGGTTTATAAATATGGGATTATTTAACCGACAAAATACAAGGTATTGGTCACAAGAAAATCAAAATTTATTGAGGGAGGGTAACTTTCGAGTGCGGTTCGGTTTCAATGTTTGGCTTGGAATACTCGGTCGTAGAATCATTGGTCCAATAATATTTGAAGGATGCTTGACTGCAGATAGATACTTAGGATCTCTGCAAAATTAAATTGAGGACAGGTTAACTGAATTACCTGACCATCTACGACAGGAAATGTATTTCCTCCCCATAATTCAAGAATAGTAATTGATTATTTTCAACAGGCATTCCAAGAAAACGTAATTTCGACAAATGGTCCTGTGCGATGGCCTCCAAGGTCACCAGATTTGACACCTCTTGATTTATTTGTTTTTGGCCATTTAAAAAACATTGTCTATGCAACCGCCGTTACAACCCGCGAAGACCTGGAGTTGCGAGTAAGACGGGCAATTAATAGTATAACTGCCCAGCAATTAGCGAACGTTCTTCAAGAAACAGCTATGCGAGTTCAGAAGTGCATTGACGTTAATGGACAGCATTTAGAACAATTGTTGTAATGTTTTGTGTTAATTTTTTGTATTTCAAAGCCACCTTAGTAACTTCTCAGCATTAAATTAGAACAAAGTAATTGTATTATCTTATTTTCTTTTAGCTGTAATTTTGATTGTATTTATCGCACATTTCATTAGCAGGTATGAATAAATTCCTTATTAATAGTACTAATAAATGGTACCATGGTACCAATATGATTCCATTTGAAAAAGTTGAGTTTCACCCCAAAATCGATTACGATGAACTTTATTTGCTCATAAAAAACGCAATTCAGTATTTTTGACGAGATTTCGATTTTTCTAGCATTAGACGGGTGAATTGGAATAAATCGGAACCATCATGGCACACTTAAATGAAAAACAAAAAATTTGATTATCAAAAATATTGACGATTGAAATGTCTTTTATGTGGTATCATTGGATTCAGGGTGTTCCGATCAAAAATCGAAAGTTGGTATCACTTCCGGCGAAACCGGAAATGAAAAAAAATCATTTGTAGGTCAAAGAGTGCCGCTTATTATGTATATGGGATATCCCAAATTTCAATCAATTATCTTCAAAACTAAAGGAGATACGGGGGGTGTACCATGATCCTGTTACACACGGTATATAAGGCCGTGCGTACCTCGAGACAATAAGTAGTAATTCATATTAGCGAGTTCAGGGTGAATTTTCATTTAGTGCAGTGCGGTACGTATGTTTGAATATGTTAAACTATTTCTCTGGGGGGTTTATCATTGGAATGTGGTTGTTTCGGGAAAATTATTAATTTTTCTATTGGATGCCGAAAACAGTGAAATGAATCGATAATCTGTCTACAAGTTCCTTTTCGATAAACTAGTAGAGAAATAGGCGTAAGAAGTATAAATTTTACCTATTCATTGACTTATTCACTCCCTAACCATATAAACGTATTTGAAGTTACAATTAGGTGAATATTTACCCAAAAATTGATTTTGGAAGTTCAGGGAACTTGAAACGTTCTGCTGGAGAATAAATAACCATAACCTCTTCGCAGATATGGAAGGATATTTGAAGTTGATAATAAGCGATTTCAAACTATGCATTTGCTATAACCTAGATTATGAAGTTGTGAGGACTCCAAAGTACAATTATTTGTACGAAACTTCTTGAGTACATTTTGTCGCTCTACTTGGTATTATTTTCCTATAATGTTAGTTGGGAAATAATCACAGCAGAATTAAATCTCATTAACTGTTGAACAGGATAATTTTTGATCTCCTCAAAATATAAACCAAACTTCTTCCACGCGTGTCAGTGTGTAGGTCTATTCATCCTATATCAATGAATCGATGTTATTCTCAAGTCATCATCTAGATGACCAGTCAGAAAAGCGACTGAATTAACACCACGTGGAATAATGAAAAAAAAAACAAAATCCGAAGTCAGAACTAAAATGTTATTCGTGATGTGGAGTCCCGAGAAATCACATCAATGAGAAAAGAAGAAGTCACTCGCCAACGACTCTAAGGAATAAGAGTCCTTTAAGATTGCATACAATATCGTTCAAATCACGATTTTTCCATCTGGCGACCTCAATAACCAGAAACAACCCTGTGTTGCAGTGTTCGACGCATGTCCGATAAAACTCCATTAAATGTTTTGATGCGCCGCCTTCGTGAAATATGAGACTCGGAAGTCCAATTCAACTCGTTAATAAATCAAATATTTTTCCAAATGGCATTCATAACGATTGGGGACTAATATTTGGGTCGACCCATTGTGGATATATAAACGCTAACTGAAGTTGTGTTAGAAAAAGTGGTTCTCAGCTCCAGTGGCGAAAATTGAAATAGAAAGAACTATTTTGATTTCTTCACGAGTATGTAGATCTCCAAAGTGGCTTAGGAACGTAAGATAGTCCAATATATTCCCCATTTATTATGGGGTTCCGAATGAAAGTTGTGAAACATTTTTTTCCGACTTCAGGTTGAATTCAGTCACTTTACACATTTCTATGTTCTCACAAGTTCGTTTAGTTCAATCCATTGCAATTGATACTGACAAATTTGGAACATTTCCAACAACTTTATGAGGAAGATTTGAAGTTCGACTATAAAATTATTAATTATAGTAATGCCAACAAAACATAATGTAGTAAAATGTTGAAAAGGCATTGATTAGTTTTGTAGAAGCAGACCTTGTCAATCTGAGTTCAATTCGATCTCTGTTGATTCATTCAATTAATAATTCAATACTCATTTACATTCCATTTGAAATTTCGAATTGATGCGGCCGATACTTGACGAAAATTCATATTAAAGCAAACAAAAGACACTCACTTCACCAAATGATTTTCACGGAACTGGATTCACAAAACCTTCTTCAGGTATAGATAATACACAACAATCACGGTGTATCATGTTGAATAAGCAAGGCAGGTAGTGGTAGATATATAAATCTAATTATGAATATTAAGGATAATCTAATAGTTAGTTGATAGGACGGGGAATTATATTCATCACCTGTTTAATATTCATTAGAACAAATTCAACAAAGGAGGATTATGTAAGTTGATCTGGTCAGTAAGCAAAAATTGCGACATTTTGCGTTTATTAATTTTTCAAGATGGTCAAGTTTAAAAACTTTTTTTTCTATATGTAATATTTTGTAATCGTTATCAAAACAATGTTTTCCATTTGAAGGGTTATCGATGTTATATCCAAACTAGACAATAGCCCTTTGTCGACAATAACGCAACACAATTACGCAGTTGGGTCACCTTCCTCATATTAACTTTCGGATCCCACAAAGCTAAGCAGGATATAAGATGTTTACTTCAGAACTCCGGCACCAGCCAGAAGACCTTCGAATCAGCATCTAGGAATCTATGAAAGCAGGACCAAGACATACGCAGAGCGATTCAGATTCCATTCCGATCCAAGCTAGACTTCAGTTCACTTGCTTTTATATTGTGAATATTGTATTATTGTCATATCAGTAAAATATTGTACTAATAAAAATTATAAATATTTTTTTAAAGACGCACAAGCCACGATATAACAATTGGCGCAGTCGGTAGGACTCTTAAACATCCTAGAACACGGCAACTGTCCTCACCTCCAGTTATCCCCGACGGAACACGGGAAAGACCTCACCGGCAGAAGTTGGAAGGAACACGGCGACGTCCTCACTAGGGTGGTGGTTTCCAAACCATGAAAGAAAAGGAGTCCACGCAAGCAAAAAAGAGAGAAATCTTCAAAAAAGAAAGATGAAAAGGAGTCCACGCAACCAAAGAAGAAAGAAAAAACGCCGCAAGACGTACCACATAGACATCGGGAACCATTCCAAAAGGTTCTGATTCCATCAAACAAATTCATGTAAGTGACTTTGAATTATCGTCTATAATTATTTTTCAAAGTTATCCATTTTTCCCATTTACCACAACTCCTAAGTAATCTTACTTGAAACAAAATGTCAGAACACTGAGACGAATATCCACCAGAAATCGAACCATATAAACACTCCGAATTGTTTTCGCTTATTCCTTAATATGACGGAGATAGTATTTCATTAACTACATTTTAAAATGCTTGCGATCAAGCTTACCAAATTGCTACAAATGATCAAAAATACCTTTTGACTATTCATTTCAAAAACAAACTCAAAAAACAAGCAGCACTACTAGTCAATTCTCAAAACTCAATAAGTTACAGAGATATTAAAGTTTTATTAAACACTCATTTTGGTGATTCACGAGATCTGAATTCACTTATTCAAGACTTACAAAGAATGAAACAAGCATCAGGAGAAACAGGAATTGCTTTCCATTCTCGTATTCAAACACATAATGCAAAAATTATTTCATGTATAGATAAATCAAATCTTACACTTGATCAGAAAAAAGCACAAATTGCCCTTATTAACAACATGTCATTGAATACACAGGACTTGAACCCCGAATTGGACAAATCATTAGAGCCAGTGATCCTCAAGATATGAGTGACGCAGCTCACAGAATTAAACGTGAAACCCAACTGTCATATTTTGAATCCCAAAAATCACGAATCCCACAAAATCAAAGGCCGCATTCCAATCAAAATTTCAAACCGAAATTTTATCCACAACAACCTCATAATCAAAGATATACCCAACAACGTCCAAATTTCCAAAATGAAATTGGTAATTGTCCGAATTTCCAAAATCAATCGAGACCAGATTTCCCAAATCAAAATCGCCCTCAAATAAATTCAAATCAATCAATGACAAATCCGAATTTTTCCCAACAAAGAAGTTCAGTTATACAACCAAATCCGAACTATCAAAGAACAAACTTTTAGAGAACACACTGCTTGAACTCTGGAAATGAATATTACGATTATAATGAGCCATATAATAGCTCATATGTTGATTAAACTGCTGATGAACAAGCTCCTCTAGAAACCGAGAGTACAACCTTCGATAAGGACCAGAATTATCTGCAATATGATAATGCAAACAATTTTCGTTCAGACAACGGAATAAACACTTTTTGTTCCGAATTTAACAATGAACCAGAGAACTGTTACGATGAATACGAACACTATAGTTCACATGATGACTTCCTTGTGAAAGATGAAAATCATCAAAATTTTCAAGAAGCTCATTTATCAATCAGACCGCCTATCAACAAACCTGAAACTGTGTTATAGACACATTGACGAACCTATCAGTAGAAACGACAGACCAAAATTTTGCTTGAATACAATGAAATCCCAGAATTTGTATTATATAATTGACGCAACTCGAAAATTCAAAATCCTCATAGATACTGGAGCTGGAATTTCAGTTTTTAAAAAGAAAACATGTGAAAAATACGTACAAAGATATCCAGAAAAATTGCCTATATCCGGTATTTCCAATGAAGAAATTTTAGTCACAGAATCGGTATACATTCCATCTCAAACTCATGATCCCCATAAAATATATGTTTATGATCTAGATATAGAATTCGATGGAATTTTAGTATGTGATTTTCTAGAACATTATGAAGGAATTGTTGACATCCCGAGTAGACAATTAATTTTGAATTATAAAACTCTTCCCCTATACAAAGAAAAATATGATTTAAAACCAACTGAAATAAAATTGTCACAAAATCAGTTTTCACCGAAATTCCAAAAACCCCAAAAAAAATTACTCAAAACAATTCATGAATGAACGAAAAGGAAAACCATAACATAATTGAAATTGAACCTAGAACAGAAAATGTCCTAAAACTAAATTCAAATTAAAAAAATTCTGAAGCAACACTGATTGCTCAAACGAAAGAAATAGTACGAATTCCAAATGCAATTATTGAAACGAATGAAAAAGGAGAATTTTTAACAACAGTTCTCAATGCAAATGCTATTCCAAAAACAATTAATTTTTCTGATATAATTTTAGCACCAATCCAAAATTATGAAGAAATTTTAAGTTTTAATGAAAACCAAGATCAAAATTGTGAAAATGAAAATGATGATCGAAATTTCAGTAGAAGAATTGAAATACAAAAAAACTTAAGACTTGAATATTTGAATGATGAAGAAAAAGAAATGATAGAAAATTTATGTTTGAAATTTTCCGATATTTTCTATCTTGAAGGAGACAATCTGACCTTCACGAATGAAATCAAACATAAAATAGATACAGGTGATGCTAAACCGATATTTATCAAGTCATATAGATACCCATACGTGCATTAAGAAGAAGTAAAAAACCAAATTTCAAAAATGTTCGACCAAAACATAATTAGATCTTCAATTTCACCCTGGTTATCTCCAGTTTGGGTGGTAACAAAAAAATTGGATGCCTCCGGGAAACAAAAATGGAGGGTAGTAATTGATTATCGAAAATTAAATCAAGTAACAGTTGATGATAAATATCCTTTACCAAATATTTCTGACCTATTAGATCAACTTGGACAATGTTCATATTTTACAACTTTGGACTCAGCCTCAGGTTTTCATCAAATCGAAGTTGACGAAAAAGATATCCCAAAAACAGCCTCTATTGAAAACGGTCACTATGAGTACCTTCGTTTGCCCTTCGGTTTAAAAAGTAGTCCTTCAAGTTTTCAAAGGGTTAAGCAGAGCACAAACTGATGGTGCTCAATAACAGAAGAGAATTGAAGGATATTGTGTCCTTATTCAACAACCCACGTTCAACAAAGGAAGAAATCGCAATTGCTGGAGAACGTTTCACAATAGCAAGGAGAATGTTAAATCATCACAGATTTCTCACATTTAATAAATTGGTTGGACAATCAAGTAAGGCTGTAATTTCATCAAGACTACCGCCAATATCCGCAGCTACTCATCAGCATTCTTACCGAGTTTTCAATGGAATTCAATTATGGGTAGGAGTAAATCTTGATCCGACGCTATGGAGAGTTCTATCCTCCAACTTATATTTTGCAACTTCAAAAAGGGTTACGGGAAACAATGCGAAGCGTAAAAATTGGAATGCACCGCTCAATCATGTGCTCCAACTGTCACGGACAACTGCTTAAATTCACCTACTGAAAATGATTTGATTGAAGAAGACCCTATCGACGGATGAAATCGGAAAAGACGACAGTGAAGTAGGCCTATAGGGGCTCTACCTCATGAGTGGTATGGAAACAAGCTCATATTAAAAAATGCGCTTTCCCAAAATAAGCTGTAAAATTCAGCAGAAGGAAAAATATTGAAAAATACATTAATCTTGTAGAAGATAATCCGGATATGGGTTATTCGATGTAAAAAATTGCGTAGGGGTGATCGCCGAGCGCTACAAACTTCACCGTTCTTTGAACGACAATAGCGAGAAAAAGGTGGAAAATAGACAAATCAGACTTTTTTATGTAGAATTTTTTTGTTGAAATTCCGTTTTTTCCTTGGAATGACGGATTCGAAGATAAATGGGAAAAGCCGAAACCAAGTCCTGTATGGGGGGTTTTTCCGCCTCGAATGGGTATTTTTACCCATTTTTACCCACGTGTAATGTGGGAGCTCTTCACATCCTTACTTCTACCCCTATGAACTACTCCTGGACGATATATAATTTCTTTATGATTTTTTTTTATTAAAGTTCAATTACCGTGGACACATCCATTATCGCAATGCCCAAAATCAATAAGTTAAAGTTTGAATTGCTTCTTCACACACCCTTCTGGCGAGATTTAGCCACCTCGAAATATTTTATATTTCTAATCTTGAGAAAATGGCTGGCTGGGTGGTGGAAGATTTGCGAACAATCAAATCAAAATATACTTTATTGTCGGAAGAAATGAATTCTCATTGACAAAGTGTAATACAAGTCATAGAATAATAATAAGTAGTAAGTAATAGTAAAGTCTTGGGATTTATATGTAAGGTCCTAGGATTATTATGTAAATATTTACAAAATCACATTTGTTCGGAAATTTATCCATTTCATTATATGTATATTGATTAAGGCTGCAGAAGGAAATTATTTTGGAGTCTACAGGGTGGCTCAAAAAAGTGTGACATCAAAGTTGTGTTTTTTTAAATGGAACACCCTGTATTCCGTTACTTTTTTGAATAGGTCAGGACAAAATAATATGATTTCATATGAGGTACTATGTACCTAACTATAATCGTTCTCGAGTTATCGATTTTTTTATGAAAATGCTAGGTACAATTGGAAACTAAATAACATCGAAATGTATAGAAATCATCCCTTCGAATTCTGACCAAGCATAAAGGAGGTTTTGGGCTATTGATTTCGATGAAACACGTTTCTCAATATTATACAAAATGTTCAAAAATCATCGTCACTTTTTTATAATTTCGGACAAAGATAACCTTGTTATTTCAAATGGAACACCCTGTATTTTTTTGGTCTGAACAATATACAATTCAATGATCTTTCATTTCATATTGGGGTTCCCCATACCTAACCTAAATAGTTTTTCAGATATTGGCTTTTTCAAATAGTAGTTCTTATTTCAATGCATTCTTTGAATCAAGATAGCTTTGAAACGACATTTATTTGATTTGCCCACAGAATTCCCATTGACAGTTGGTATACTTCACTTCATCGAAAATATTTACTATTCACTAAAATGAAGTTATCATTTACATTCATATTCTGACAGTAGTTCATTAAACAGATTATACATTTTTTTTATTATTCAACTGAAACAACAACAAAATATGAAACACAAATGTATTTAATTCAAAGTAGGTGCTTGAAATGACGACCATCCTGTTGAATACAAAGAGCCACTCTCTTTATGAAAGACTTCTTAACATTTAATAACATTTGAGGCGTATGACGGTTTTCTATGATTGATCCCATAATAAGAAATCCATTTTCCTCATTTCCAATGATAGGTTTTGGTCTATTTGCCTTTTCATAAGCTACACTTCCAGTCCTACGAAATTGATGTAGCAATCGTTTGAAAACCAACTTGTTTGGATGATTCCGGTCTGGATATTTTTGGGCATGCACCCTCGACGCCAAAAGGCAATTCTCTAAACACTCACCAATCGCTAAAATCTTATCTATCCGCTCTTGAATGGGATAAGTTTCCATTCTCGACGCAATAATTCAGTGAATGTTTTGAATAACGTAAAACACAATAACTGTCAATGAGAATTCTTTCAATAAATGTCGTTTCAAAGTTATCATTGAAATGAGAACTACTATTTGAAAAAGCCAATATCTGAAAAACTATTCAGGTTAGGTATAATGAACCTCAATATGAAATGAAAGATAATTACATTTTATATTGTTCAGACCAAAAAATACAGGGTGTTCTATTTGAAATAACAAAGTTATCTTTGTCCGAAATTATAAAAAAGTGACAATAATTTTTGAATATTCTGTATAATATTGAGAAACGGGTTTTATCGAGATCGATAGTTCAAAACCACTTTTATGCTTGGTCAGAATTCGAAGGGATGATTTCTATACATTTCGATGTTATTTAGTTTCCAATTGAACCAGCATTTTCATAAAAAAATCAATATCTCGAGAACGGTTATAGTTAGGTACATATTACCTCAAATAAAATCATATTATTTTTTTCTGACCTATTCAAAAGTGTAACGAAATACAGGGTGTTCCATTATAAAAAATACAACTTTGATACGTCACACTTTTTGGAGCCACCCTGTATACTCCAAAATGCTTTCCAATATACATATAATGAAATGGAGAAATTACCGAAAAAACTAATGGTTTGGTTTACAGGGACCGTGTCGTAAGGGGTGCCCCACCCTGTATATGTGGTTACACGTTGTACACTTTTAAATACTAGCATACTCTGAAAAATTAAAAATAAATGTATATATATATACGTTTACTTAAACAAATTAAGGTCATATAGTCGCAATAAAGATTAATTGCAATGAGTCAGGTATATATATATATGTATATGTATATATATATATATATATATACATATATACACATATACATATATACACATATACACATATACATATATGCATACATACACACATATACACACATACACATATATACACCCACATACACATCATATACACACACACATATACATATATTGAAACTAAGTCTGTGTAGGTCCTGATGTAGGTTTTACAGTGCCAAAAACAAATAATTCTAGACAAGGCTGCTATTGGGTAAGGTTACTTAAAAGTGGCTTGAAATAATTCCTGAATTTTTTCATATAATTGACGAAGGAATGGGTAGTTTCAAGTTAGCTCTTGTGATTCCTTCATTGACTTCATACAAAAATTCATTTTTGAAAACTAACAAGCTGTTTCAAGGATAACAAATTATTTTTTTTGAATAGTGACCTTCATGACACTCGAGGTCCTTTCTTGTATAAGTATCGGATGGTACGTTTCTGAAGGACGAAGATTGAATGAAAGTTTTCTAGGTTACATGAACTCCAGAATGCAATCCCATATCGGAAATGTGATTCAATCAGTGCATGGAAAACTATTTCAGCTGATGCTGTACCCAGTTCATTGGCCACTATATGCAGGGCATAACACTCTGATGAAAGCTTTTCGCCCAATTGTTAAACGTGATTTTGAAACTTTGATTGCTTGTCAATGTAGACTCCAAGAAATTTGTTCATACTTATACTGGCTATTGAATTCATTCCCTAGAGGGATATCGGGTAGGGCACACTGGTATGCTATACAATTAGTCCTATTGATGTTGAAGGAGAGTGAGTTAGCATTACACCATTATTTAACTTTTGATATATCTCGAGTAATTTTCAGCTGTAGGTTGTTGTCATGCCATAAGATGGTTGTATCATCTGCGAAGATAGTAAACTGTCTGTCAGTTGTTATGTTGGCCAAGTTATTGAAGTACAGCAGAAACAAGATTGGACCTAGCACCGATCCTTGAGGAACACCGCATCGTATTGCACCTCTAGCTGATAACTTATGGGTTTTGACGGGTTGTATTCTTTGGCTCAGATAGGACTGTACCCACTTATAGATATGATTCCTGAATCCATAGTATAGTAGTTTGCACAGCGAGATTTCGTGATCTACGCAGTCGAAGGTGTAACCGAACCCACCCCGGTCTTATTTGATTGGTAAATTTTCTGGTCGACTTTCAATTTTTTCAACCTTCTTTTTTTTTCTTCCCTTTTTTTTTTGTTGTGATCGTCTAGATAGTCAGCGCCACTTCTCAGGTAGCAGGATCTGCAATCCATCTACACTCAGAAGATGGCCTAGTATAGCATTTTTTTTGTCGGCACACAGCCTTATATAGAGAGACCCTTGAAAGGAGAGACCCTCAATTTTCACACGTTGTGTATATTTTTTTTTTTTGTGTTCTTCAGGATACAAAGTTCTGTTCAGCTGAAGAGAAATAAAGGACAAACTTAAATAAATACATATATTAAGGCCAAGAGTTACAATCTCCACTTGTTTGAAAACAATTCAACGATTAAAGGCTTTACATTTTCCACAAGATACTATTGACAGTTATAAGAGTTCAGCTTATTAGGAAATCGTCTCTGGTTTCGAATCTAATTTGATACAATAATGTAAAGTGTTTCTTAAGTGATGAAATTTGGACTAGATGGACGAGGTACAGGAATATATCTGTCTTTCTAAAATTGTTTGATCCCCAAAATACATTGCCGGTATATTTCGCGGGTATATTCATAGATCTGTCATCGCCAATTGAGATAATGACGACTGTAGTACATTTCCAGCACGCAACCAAGGAGTTGCTAGACTCACAGGACTAGTGACCGGTCCGAGATTGTTTTGTGTGCACCCATACTAGACAACCCGTTACCATCCTCGGCCACTCTTTACAGTACGTTCTATTTTTATATAGAGTTTTTAGGCGTAAAGCCGGGATCCATGCTTAGCAGAGAGTAACATTGTAGCACTACAAACATACTCATTCCAACATTTCAAGTACTAAAATCAATTCTAGACCAATATATCTATAACTTTAGGATTTAAAGTGGTACTGATAGGCTTCGACTAATATGACCTAGATATATTCCACCATTAAGTATTCTAGATTCAAACCAGGAACAATTATCAAATTTCAATTTTCCTATCTTTACAATATTCTTTGAGGTCCAGGAGGACATACTGTTGTTTATTAAGGTATTCAAAATACAAATTTGTGAGACTGTCTAAAAATTCATTAGTCTGATATCTTACCCAAATTCCTATAGAATTTACTCCCGACAACGTGTGAGAATAGTCCACTAATATATTTACCTCGCCACACATCAAGAAGTTTGCAGGGACAGCGTCCGCTGATGGACATGAATGTTTTGGAGTGCACCCCTACCCACAAACCCGTTACTATCCTCGGTCACTTTTTAGTATTACTAATGTTGCGTAAAACCGGGATTTATTATGGCAAGAAGCAACAATGAGACAATGATAAACATATTCAGTTCCACTATTTCACAGTCGTGCTAAAACTCTCTATTTTACTCGCTGTTATAAGTAAGACACAGACTAATCGTAGCCGAAAAAATACTGACTCTATAATTTAACTGAGTTGACTGGTTTGTGATAATGAATGGAGAATATCAAATAAAGGGAATGAGTAGAAAATTCTGAATAATTGAAGATAGTTATTCTTTCTATTCATTACGGACCTGGACTTCCCGAAGGTACTCGTGTTGTACTAGTAAACTCCATTTGGATCCGTCCTCTTCTTCCCAGTACCTAAATGTAATTCCATAGCAGGAGATGTTGTCAGGACCACGACCCAAGTGGAAGTGCTTTCTGATCGATTTGGTGCTCGCTTTTATAGGAAAAGGATCGTATCCAGGGAGACGCATTTTGTTTCTAAGAATTCCCAATTTTCCGACTGGAATTTGCCAATTTCCGAATTTACCGAATGGATTTGCAATCTGAAACTTGTATGAAAGTGGTCTAAGATATCTGTTCTACAATTGGAACCAGGTTTCTCTCCTGAATAAATACGGCATTTACCAAATTTTAGCCATAACTTCCGTCTTTGACGTCTTGTTGATAACTCAAGCTACAGGACAAATTTTACTTTGGAACTCTATTTTCAACTCTCAAGCTCAGTAAGGTGGGTAAAAAGTATATCAGCTTGATGAGAAAAGTGCATTCTTTCATTTGATATATTGGATTAGTAGAGAAATATTCTAGGAAGACGACAGGGTAGTGTAGAAGTTGAAATGTCATCCTACATGTTCAAAATATTTCCTAGATTTGGTTTTAATATTTCCTAGATTTGGTTTTACTAACTCTAAAGATACTATTCTTCCTATCAGCTTTATCGAGAAAGTATATTCTTTCATTTGAGGGGTGAAATAAGTAGATAGACATTATTGAAAATTTGCAGGGTAACGTAGAAGTTGACGGACACTCCTACATTTAATCAGATTTTAATTTTAATTGACCTTTCTGTTCCTAAGATTGATATTTGTAGCTCAGATTCATCAATGGAGTGTGTATTTCAATTCTAGATGACAAATTGTTAGGAAAATGTGATTGGGAGATGGCAGCGTAGTGCTGAAGTTGCATCGTAGGAAGTACATACAACGTTACCTAAGAAGTGTATGGACCTCATACCTATGAAGTGATTCATACTCGCCTTGTTCCCTTCTTCCAGTCTTAGACTTGTTATCAGTTGTCATACAATTCCATAACTTCAGTTGCAGGAGAGGGAAACAAATCATCGAAGGAATCTTACTTACTTTCTGCTAGATTCTTGTCATCGGAAACCCTTTTCTTGGAAGTACAGATGATGATTCTAACTACCTGCTTGGGATGTGCTCCTTCTGAATGATATTCCATCCTCAGACGATGCTCTGATGTTTTCCATGGTTGACTTCATAACGCTAGTTTCTTTTTTTGTTTATGAAAAGAACACTCCCCCTACCCACCGAGATCTAGGAATTTATGTTATCTAACAAGACCCAGGGTCACACCGTCTCAAAGGCCTTTAACAAATCACATAATATTGCTGCACTCACTTCCCTTTGATTCAGTTTCGTGTATAAATTGTTGAGGAATGTGAACACAGCGTTCCCTGTACTTTTTTGTTGCTGAAACCCGAATTTTTGGGTATTTAAAATATTGTGCTTTTTTATGAGAAGTGAATTCTGCGGTTGATGGCTATTTTGAGGAGCTCGACGAATCTCACTATAAACAGGATATCGAGGCGCTGGAACATTGCTCAGCAAAAGTGTATCGAGCTAAAAGGAGACTATGAAGAGAAATACAGATTTTTTCCCAAATTTTTTGTGTTTTCTTTGTCAGGTCCGGTACTTCTGGGACTACCCACGTAATTTATGTGAATAAAAATACCTGCTGATAGAAAAATACACATTTACTTCTATCCATTTCAGGATCAAACATCGCTGTTTTGTAGGTTCTTTCGTAATTGGCATTTCGTTTCCGCGGCTATTCAGATCCTTATAAAGATCAGAGAAATCCTACTTAAGAATTCCGTCAACCCCTAGGAAGATTTTCCATGGAAGTCAGACAAGATTTGAATTCCTATTCGACCTTTTCCAATGAAGAAACGGTATGCCCTCCAGTCCAAGAGACGTATCTGTAACCAGATTTCCGAAACAAGAATTTCAAAAGGTTTGGATGTCTCAATTCTCAAAGGTAGGCCAAATAAGACGATATGCGGCGTTTTCTCGCCTTTGGGATCGGGTTAATATGGAAATTCGAAATGGGGATACTCTATTCTTTTACAATCTTTATATTGATTTCACGAAAACCAAAAATTATCTGCACGGTAGTATGAGCAATATGAAATAACAGCAATCGAATCATTTCACTCTAGAATACATTCTGATCAAATAATGACATGTGATTATGTAAATATCCAGAAGTATAATATCTAACGAAAAGTAAGGAAAATGTATTTGTTTATTGAGAGAACTTCTTTGTGGGTTAGATAGATAGACATATATATATATATATGTGTATTTGCCAGTGCAGTACCTTTAGTACATATGGTATGTCAATAATAAATAATATTTACAATAAATTCATTCATAAACAAAACACGTTACATAAACACATAAAGTTTAGACGGGTACAATAAGAAAAAAACAATAAATAGATACATATATAAACTGAACATTTGAAATATCTGATTATCTTATTTATCTAATTTAGGGCGTCGTCTTTCACTCTAGATTTCAATGTCCCATCAGACGCAATTTGCTTCATAGAAATCGGTAATTTATTATAATTGCATCATGCATATGATGGAGAATCTTCATATTTGGCTGTCTTATGATGTGGAATTCGTAGTAAAGTTCCACGTCTTTACCATGTTAGGAAAACCAAGTTGTGTTAGTTTTGCTGTCAAGAATTCAGAAGATACTGTATCGAATGCTTTGGATAAGTCGAAAAACAAGGACATTACAAACTTATTGAAAACAATTTCTTCATAAATATAATTTAGTAAATAGTTGGTTGCAGTTTATTGACCTTTTTCTCTGAATCCAAGTTGGTTTTATAGAATATTTGATTTTGTTCCAAATAACTCAACAACCTAATTGAAACAACTTTTTCATACAGTTCAGATAGCGATGAAAGAAGAAAGATAATTGTCAACTCCTTTTTTGAAGAGGGGTATTTACTAGTACTTTTTTTAATTCTATTGAAAAATATCCTTGGCGTAGTGCTAAAGAACAATATGATTGCCGATTTCTCACCAAAACAGGGGATATGTGGTCGAAAGTGCAAAAATTACTCGGAAGTTTTGAATAAGATACGGGATTTCTCGTTTATATCGGCGCGGTGTTGTCGTTTGCAGCTGAAATACCAAAATCAACCTTTTTGGCATATTTAAAGAAGGTTAACAGTTAAACGAATATTTTTAACTGAAACCAATGTTAACAGCACAAAACAAACTAGCCCGACTAGCATATTGCTTATCGAAGGTAAGGCGAAAAGGATTTTTTTAAGACATTTATGACTACGTATATACAGAGGAAAAATGGTTTCACTTGACTCAAGTTGAACGATCGTAATATATCTTGCTTGATGGACGAGAGCCAGATATCTTGTAGAAGTAAGCGCTTCATTACAAAAATTATGTTCACGACTGCAGTGGCCAGACCTTGGTATTATTCTGCGGAAAAGCAGCATTTTGACGAAAAGGTAGTTTATCAAGCACCAGCCAAACGAAACAGTAAGACTTGAGAAAGAAGATAAGAGTAACATAATCAAACCCATCGAATCTATCAACGCTATCGAATGTGAAGAAAAATTATCGTTGAAAATATTTTGCCAGCTATTAAATATAAGTTTCCAGAGGGAAATAAAGCAAAACCCATCTACATTCAACAAGACAATGCTAAACCACATGCTTCTGTTGAAGTTGAGTTTTAATAAAATTTATCGAAGGAAAATGAATTCCTGTGTTTTGTTCACAATAATTTGGGACAAATGAAAAACGGAAATGTGTACCATAATTTGGGACGGATTAAATTGAATTATTTTAGTTTGAAATCAAATTAAAATAATGAATACATACAAATGAAATAAATTGTTGAGTTCAATTAATGTATTCTGGAACGATCTTTTTATCAGAGGATGTTAGTATGATGCGAATCAACTAACCAGACAGCTACAATGATTTTAATGGTGGTAAAGGACTGTTCCATTTGATGCCGCTGAATTAGATATTAATTAGCAGATCAGAGGATCCAAGAGTGGTGGAAATTATATATATATATATATATATATATATATATATATATATTTATTTCTTCATCGAATGATCTCGATATTCCATGAACCGACAAGCAGATACCGAAAGATTCTGGAAGCCAAGAACGAAGATATAAGTTCAGACGGGCCTCGACGACTAGTCATCCAGTGCTTCATACATAGCGAATTCAAGGTGAATTATTATTTTGTGCAGTGCATCACGCGGTATATTTTGGAAAGTGAATTTGGATTGAATATTTTATTACCAGAGTGCATCATTTTGTTGTATTGTAAGGCTGAAATTGTACAAATGGGATTGTTGCTCTGTCTGAGAAACTGAGAAAAAAGTAATAAAAATTTCGATTTGAAAAGTAATTCATAACATGAATTATACTGTCTTTTCTTGGAACAGTCAACAATATTCGTCTGATTACTGATTCATTATACACTTTCCATATTGAATGAATGTGATTTTTCGTCGAGGAACAACGTTTCTTGACATGGTTTTTTGGGCAACCTTCCACAGTCTGAAAATGAAAATATAATCAAGAAAATCTATACAAGTGTAGAAAGGGCAAACTAATTAGTTCATCGCGATAAGTTACTGCGTTCACCAAATTATATTTCCCATAGAAAAATGATTCAATTAGTAAGTAACTTTCTAGAGAAATTGAATGAATTACAAATTCAAGATGGAGATGTCCTAGAAAGTTTTGATGTCGAAAGTTTGTTTACTAATGTCCCTATTGATAAAACTCTGGAAATCGCGAAAAAAATATTAGAAAATGACACATCACTGAAGACAAGAACAAAACTGGATGTCAGTGCAATCCTAGAATTACTCAAACTGTGTACAGAAAAAACATATTTCCAATTCAAGAACGAATTTTATCAACAAGAGTTTGGTATGGCGATGGGTTCTCCTTTGTCACCCATTTTAAGTGACATATTCATGGAATACTTTGAAGAATCCTTCGTTGAAACTTCCCATAATGGTCCAAAAGTATGGTGGAGATACGTGGATGATGTTTTCACTATCTGGAATCGAAGTGAAGAAGAATTAAAAAAAATCTTGGGTCATATAAATGGTCAAGAACCGACGATCAAATTCACGTAAGAATCAAAACAAAACAACCAACTTTCCTTTTCAGATGTCATGATCCAAAAGTCATCATCCCAAATGGAAACATCTGTACACAGAAAGAAGACACATACCAATCGCTATCTACACTACAACTCAAACCATCATGCCAGTGTGAAAAAAGGCATAGTTGAATTTATCTATAATCGAGGCCGAACAGTTTGCAATTCCAACCAGAATCTACAAGAAGAAATAAACCTCATAAAATCTGTTCTCAAGGAAAATGCATATCCGGATCAGTTTGTGGAAAAAACAATCACTAACATTGAACACAACAATCCTCCAAATAACCAATTAACACAACCAACAGGAGTACTCCCACCACCTACACATTTCACAACCTACATAATACCTTATGTACCCGGATTTTCTGGGAATATCAAACGGATTGGTATGATATTTAGAACAACAAATACACCGAGATCTATACTAACATAAACAAAACCAGAAAACGCCGAAGAAAGTTCCAAAAACTGTCTTTACAACATACCTTGTTCGTGTGGTGATAGTTATATAGGTGAAACGTCAAGACCATTAGAAGTGCGCCAAAGTGAACATCAGAGTTACATCAGAAATCGACAAATAACTGGATCAAAAATTGCAGAACATCCAATGGCGATCATACGATTGAATGGAATAGAACGAAAATCTTGATGAAAGAACCACATCAAGAAAGGAGAAAATTGAAAGAAAAGAATACAGGCCATTCTTCTTTCGAATAACAACTGCTTTCCAACAAATTCTGTTGGAATGGACCACACACGGTAACCTTCATTTAGAGAAGAAGTAAGAAATGACAGAATGCTAATAAACTGATCTGAATAACAATACATCACTTTCAACTTTTTTGGCAGATCTCAATTGACATCCGTCATTTGAAAAAGCGAAAAAGACTCTGCAAGAGAAAAACCCAAATAATTCAATTTAAGGAGATTCAGGAGATTTTGAGAAGGGGGACAGATATAGTCCCCGAAACGTCAACCAAAAACTATATAGAGAACTATGTTTTGAATTCTTACTATTTTATTCATAGGCAGATCCAAAATTCAATGCTCTTCTCGTATAATTCAATTCGAAAGCCATTAGTTACCAATTGAAAAAAAACCAACAAACAATGGCTGTTATAGAAAAATACATGGTGAATTCATTCGTCTTTTTGAAAATATTGTTATGAAAACGGCGCTGTATTTTTGTTGTATCTGGCCCAAGGGACCTTTCCAAGAACGTGGCGTAAAACGTGGCGTAAAACGAAAAATCGTCCACAGCTATATAGGTAGATTTCTTGAAGTAAATTATATTCATTAACCAACTTAAGTAAATGAAGAATGTTATGTAACTGTGGAATAGGCTTTCAATTACATTTTTTTAAATAGTTTGCTCAACTAAAATTCATAATTTTTATTTTAGTTGGACCTCCATCTATTCTTCTACCTGTATAATATATTTTTCTACCAACTTTAGTAAATGCAAAATATTACATAATTATAAATTAGGCTCCCTTTTACATTTTTTTTAAATATTTTGCCTTACTAAAAGTCGTAATTCGTAATTTGTTTGGACCTAGAGGTTTATTGATACCAATTAATACAGTTTAGGTACTTCTACTTGTGAAATATATTTTTCTACCATTTTCATTAAATGGAAAATATCAGATAACTATAGAATAGGCTCCTTATTATGATTTTTTAATTATTTTGCATAACTAAAATTAGAATTTCATTTAATTCGGATCTATATTTATTATTGGTACCTATCAATACTGTTTGAGTACTTTTATTGAAATAGAATAGTCTCCTAACCTTTTAATTTTTTAAAAATTATAATTTTTTTTTTTTACCCATATCTGTTGATATCTATTAATACTATTTGGAAGTTTTTCTTTGAACCTATTTTTTTCTACCAATATTCTATTCACAATTTTTCTAATATTGTTCTCAACTAAAATTAGTAGTTATTGTATCAATATTTAATTTAGACCTGCGAGTCTGCGAGTATATTAATTAATACATATTGATACAGATTACTTATTAATTTAATACATTAAACACAATAACATTTCAATTGAGTACAATGAAAAAACCTTCAAAAATAAATAAGTAATAAACAAAATATTTACACCCATTTATTATTTATATAACAAAGTTCAATGTATCTGTTGTAATTCAGCGATATATTACAATTTGTATTATTAGTAATATCCATTCTTGATGTGCAAGGAACATTCCCCTCAGAAATAATATTTTTTATTTCTGTGTTCTTAATTTGTTCCTTGAATAAAGGTCGTGCCCAGAGAAAAAAATCGGGGGGGTTTGGTTCGTAAGTAAATATGCAATGTACATTTTACCAAATTTTATTACACACACTATTGTTTTCACCTTATTCCAGATATATTTTACGGATTTCGGGGAGGGGGGCGGTTTAACCCCCCTTGGGTACGGCCTTGCCTTGAATCATTCTTGAAGTTTTCCCTTCAAGTGCATGGATGAGTCTACACCTGCATTTGCAAGAAGAGTCGCACATATCAAACGCAAGTTTCAAACACCCTGCTAATTTTTTTCGGAATTGCACACAGTGTTAATTCCTAATCTTTGTTGGATGCATATACCATTTCGGTACCCAAGAAATAGAAAGTTTTCATAAAAGGGCAAGATAGTTCCGATATATTTCTAGAAAATAAATTCCTTCTATTTCATTTATGACAGTAAAAACACGGTTTGCATTAGTTTTAGGGGACGTGATTACGTGTTATGTTCCTGTGTCCTTAATGTCATTGAGAGTAGTAGAATACAATTCTTCCCGCCCACAACCTCCAGCAATCTCAATAACTTTGACCAACAGTCTCACTCGGATGCTTTCTTGAGAAATAAATTAACTTCTTCTCTTGTCAATATTGATGTCCAGTATTAAGATTGCGATGATTTTCAGATGTTCCCGTTCTCTTCAACAAGTAACATAGATTTTAGCATAGAATATGCTGCCCAGAAGGAATTGCCATTCATTTTCTTTGACTATAAAATAAAACTAAATTAATATATATTGCTCATATAAAAATTAATTTAAAAATTCTACAACACACTTCTAGAAAATAGGCTGAGGCAAACATATTCGTGGATGTTCGTTGACAAAACAATCCAAATTCTTTGTTATATCTATTCGAGGATTTTGTCGGGATTCAATTTCCTGTTGCTTTCGCAGCCTCATTTGAGATCTTCATAATTTCCAACACAAATATTATAATTTTATCTACTTGGAGACAAATGGCTCAACTTCAATTTAGGTAAAATGATTTGAAATTGCCAATTACCTTTTTTTATTTTGATAAACATCTATTTATCCTCTTTGAAAAGACTTATAAAGACCGGATGAAATAAAATATCATACGATACACGTCCGTAAGATGTCATTACGGTACTCGTTTATATTCCAGACTCGGCTCCTTGTTCTTAAAATAACTCGTACTGTAATAAGTCACCTACCGGACTTGTAACGTAAAATACCATTTCGTTTGACCGCATATTGTTGTTCCACTTCAGTAGCCTAATGCCACAGTTCAACCATTCCCGCACTTTCAAAATCCATCAACATATATCCATGAAAAGCTATTTTTTCGGCAACCGTCCGCAAAGTACCCACTTCCCAGACCCTTTTTCTTTGAGAAAGTAGCACTTTTCCGGCCTAATCCGGGAAGTACGTATTTCCTGGACTAGGTCGGAACATACGCACTTTCCGGTCCCTTTTCTCCGAGAAAGTAACACTTTTCCGGTCTAGTTCGGAAAAAACGTATTTCCCGGACTAGGCCGAGAAGAAGTACATCATTGTACTTAATAACCAAATAATAGTATAAAAATATTTTTTTTGTTTGAGAGATTTGCGACATGCGATAATCGAATATATATGTGGGATGTTGACAGGAAGAAAAGGGTGTAATCAGGTGATATGGGTAATAATCACCTATTGATGAGTCGATCTCCTAAAGTATTTCAGTAAGTAACCATACTTACTTATCTGCCTTCATGCTTCGAACTTCTTCAAGTAAAAAACATTCTGCATTTTTTATAAACATAGCAACCATAAATATATCTATCAACAGATTGTCATATTGTCCTTCGTCAGTCATTCTTTATTATCACTTCGCCCACAAAACACTTCTTTCAAAACACAATTCAATCGTTTCACTTTCCACTATCAAATTAAACAGATCTGCATGTGTTGAGTCAATGCGGCCGATGCTAGCGCGTTTTAACTCACGTGATGACATTTGAATATTAGAGCACTTTTGATCCTTCATACAGTGTCACCCATTTAAAATGGAACCACCCCTGTAAAATACGCATTTTTCAATCGTTCTCAAAAAATTTTTTTTTCAATATTGAGCATTACAAACTGTATCTTGAAACAAATTTTCATTTCCAAGACACTCTATGGTTTTTTTTCTTCGTCAAAAACGGCAAAAGTTTATTAAGCAATATTTGTTTTGAAATTTGACTACACCACTGGATTTGTAGTCGTTATAAATGAATACGATGAAAATTTCATAAAAACATATTGGTTAACACCGAAGTTACAACAACTTTAATTTTGGAAACAAAGTATTTGATTATAATTTTTATTTAGATTATAGACATATTTAAAATCTGACAACACTGTCGATACAAAGTAGAACACCAGTGAACTTGCACAGTGAAAATCCGAAGTCAATAGCTCATTCCGTTCTACAGTTATAAGAATGGTAATGTGAGCGATTTGTGGTGGAAGCGATTTTGTAATGAAAATCTGACTACGCCACTGGATTTGTAAATTATATTCAAAAATTTTTAAGTTTAGGTTATAAGTGTATTGAAAATAACAGAAAATTAAAAATTCATTTTCAAGTTATGCAGTCTTCCATAGCCGATGAAAACGAAATGAACCGAATCAAGTTTTAAAGTATCAAAATTATTTATTGAATAATAAAACAGAAAGCAGGACAAAAAATGTTCCTTTTAAATTCTGCAAAACTCAATTAAAACAAGCTTTTAGAGAAGGTATCAATAATTTGAGGAAAGCTGAACTAATACATTAGGCATAAGTATAGTACTAAATCAATAGTAGGCTGTGATTTAGTACACCACAAATCGCTCACATTACCATACTTTCAGGAGTTATAACTGTAGAACGGAATGAGCTATTGACTTCGGATTTTCGCTGTATTAATTCACTGGTGTTCTACTTTGTATCGGCAGTGTTGCCAGATTTTTGATATGTCTATAATCTAAATTAAAATTAAAATCAAATATTTTGTTTCCAAAATTAAAGTTGTTGTAACTTCGTTATTAACCAATATTTGTTTATGAAATTCTGATAGTTTTTATTTATAACGACTGCAAATCCAGTGGTGTAGTCAAATTTCAAAACAAAAATTGCCTAATAAACTTTTGCCGTTTTTGACAAAGAAAAAAAACCATAGAGTGCCTTGGAAATGAAACTAAAGTTATGAAAATTTATATCAAGATACAGTTTTTAATGTTTAATATTAAAAAAAAAGTTTTGAGATTGACTGAAAAATGCGTATTCTATAGGGGTGGTTCCATTTTAAATGGGTCACACTGTATGTACGACGTGGAATGAGAAAATATGATTTTTTGTTGAATATATGTGTTTTATCATGATGCCCCCGTTTGATTTTCAATATTATTTTCTTATTAGAATTTTAAGGCAAGTTATTTATTGCGGCACTCACTTGCGCTAGCAACTTTATCAAACTCGCGAGAAATTAGCACATTTCTGCACTTTTTGCACAATATACTACTATTTTGGACTCGCAGACTTCCAGGACTAGCCTACTACAATAACGGTTCGTCCTGGAATCTAGTCTACTCGTGAAAAAATCAGTATTTTCCGGACTTGTTACGTAAATCACTATTTCAAACCGCTAGGATTTGAATCATGTCCCCTAAATGATAGCCAATCCACGTCTTCTTAATAGAGTTCTCGGTAGAATTTCACATGTGAAAAATAATCTAATGTCTAGGAAGTGACACCTTTGTTAAGTTAGTTTGAAGCGCCACTGTATAAACCGGCGAACAATGAGGCAGGCTGACGGCAAGTTCTCTTCCGTTTGATAATTTGTGGCCAAGTTCAAAAGCTTTTGTTCTCTCGCGAAATGCTGAAGTCGCACAGTCCTTAATCACACTCTCGACGTTCAAAAGCCCATTTCGACAAAAAATAATACCCTCATAGCAAGTGGTGACTTTGACAGTCTGAAATATTCCTATACTTTTGGTAAAGCCAGGTTATATTTTCATAGAATATAAAATATGAATAGGAGGTCTTGTGAGTCGGGACAGTCTGGAATACAGATGATGTTCGGCATCAGTTTTGAGATCACTTTTCACTAAGATAAGAAAAATATTATTTCCACCACTACTACGAAATGTGTACGTTAAGTCATAAGCGACTACATATTATAATTAATTTCATTCACATCAACTTCAAAATTTTAAACGGCATGGGGGTCATGTGCCAAATCGTTGAAAAGATAATTCAATTCTCTTTCCAAACATCCAATGTTTTTTTCATTTTGTTGATATGTGACTTTGCGGCTTTTTATGCCCCCCCTAGTCTTGTTGGTGCAGCAGTTAATTTTTAGCGACTTTTTAAATATATTCAGTGGTGTTAATAATTCTGGTATGAAGGAATTAAACAAATGTACTGTGCTATAGGTAAAACTGTGTTCAAACAGAGCTGTCACGTGTGGTGGCATGTTAAGTATCTGTGAATGTTTGGTGTTGAAATTGTGTAAATTATTTCTGAACACTAGTTTGTCAAGAAGGTATGGCGGACTTTTGGTATTGAACAATCTATGCAAAAACATGAGAAACTGGTGTTCAAATACACTGGAAACTTTGAGCCACAACTCCAGGATGTATTGAGAGATGGGATCATATTTTCTCTTATTGAATAAAAATCTGCAACAAATATTTTGCACTCTTGAAGTCCATATTGAATGCATTTATCAAGACATGCGTAGTAGACAATGTTACAATAGTGTAGAAGAGATAAAACCATGGATTCTGAAAGTTTTGTTCTTGTTTTGAAATTTAAATTATGCATAAAGTAACCGACTGCATATTATATTCCCGTAATAAACGATTCACATGATCGTTCAATCTAAATCATTTGCACTAGCAGAGATGACTAAATGTGTGTTTTATTTAGTTTATTATTATTCACGATGTTGGGCCTTAAGTTTTTGTTTCCAAATAATAGGACCCAGGTTTGATTGAGGTTGTGTTTAATTTGAATAGTCAACAATCCGTTGAAGATCGTTATTTATTGTTTCAGATGCTGTAATATATGATGTGAAAAATGGATCATTTGGGTACCATCTCCATGAAGTTGAATTTCACTAGTATTTTGAATTTTTGGCAAGTCTGATGAATACAATTAAAATAATAAAGTAATTGGAACAGCTTCAAGGTCCTTACCTAAGGCTCCAATTATACTAGCGGTTTAATTTAAGAGTGCAGTAGTTGTACAATGATATTTTCTGAATCCAGAATGTTGTACAGGTCATATACTATCATTTACTTGAATATACACTGCTCTCTCGACTATTTTGGAAATCACAGGAAGTAAGCTAATTAGTCTCAAATCATGAACATCATTAGGAGATGAAGTTTTTGGATTTTGAATCATGATTGTCTAACGCCATTTTTAGGAAAATAACCACACTCCAAGCAAAAATTTATTATATGAGTGATTGGCCAAGGATAGTAGGCAAGCATAATTTCATCATGTGGAGTGTGATACCATTATATCCAGTGGCATTTTATTTTATTATTTGTAGGATCTTATTTTGATCAATGAACGATAAATTGAAAATATCACTATATCTATCATTTGAGTAGAATTATCAAAAATACTTCTGAAGTATTCATTAATTTCGTTTAGTTCTTGTATGGTATCAAGTAGCTCATTGTTACATTTACACGTTTTGATATTCAAGTTGCTAAGACCTTTCCATAATTTTTTTTTATCTTTTCCATTTTGTAATTTCATTAGATACGCTGATTTTTCCCTTCTCAGCGATGCTAGCGCAAAATTTCCACGATATGGAAATATCGATATATTTCCACCGACCGACTCGAAGCTTCTGGATACTGATGTCGATTGTATATAAGATCGAGCGAACCGCAGGACAAGTAGTAATTCATATTAGCGAGTTCAAGGTGAATGTTTATTTATTCCAATGCGGTACATTTAAGTAGTAAACTGTGATTGACTATTTTATTGTCAGAGTGCATGATTGAATGGTGTTTTCGAAGTATAATAAATGTACATTAATTCGAACCCCAGTTTCGTAACAATATATTCGAATCATCTCGAAACTCGATAACGTTGTTTTTGTTGTTACGGCATCCCGGGCTATATAATCCACGGGTAATTTGACCAGTCAATAAGCATACTGTGTTCATTTTGTTCTAAGAATACCCAAATTGGAATTCCGAATGAAACAATTATTATGTTCACGATTTCTCCATTGTACGTATTATTCACTTTCCAATGGAATCAGAGCCCTGCTTTTGTGATCTCGCGAACTGTTATTAAATTGTCTCTGATTGCGTGTTTTCCACGAAACAATTGATTACCATCGACATTCATTTGCCTTAATTGTGTCGTGCACGAATACGGGAGCCATTTCAGGAGTATTCGAATATCAGTCCACGTACGAAACTCATCATTTTCCTCAAAATCGTGAAGTTTCCAAAAATGATATTTCAAAAATATTCATGTAGGAAGGGCAAAGTTTCCATTTGAATTGTTAGCCATAAAAAGCGGTGAAATGAAAACGAACAAATTCTTGCAGAATTTTGCAAGAGAAGCGAATCAGCTGATTAATTTGGATCCATACGGCTTCAACATATCTATAACAACTTTAAACTTGTTAATATTCCGAAGTTCACAGATTTTTTACCGCTTCAGAGACTAGACTGATGAAAAGATACAAGTGGTGTTTAGTCGTGCGCATTTTATCTTAAAACAGAGTAATAGCGTAAGCTATTTTTGAAGCCATAGTTCAGAGTTTTTATAGATACGTTCAATCAACTCTAGACAAAAAGCTCCATCTCGCACTTTTTATAGCTACACATTTTTTTATTAGACCAGCAGATTCCATTAAGCTACCCAACATTTGAACTATCTTTCAACATATTATATTTAATCATATTTAATGAAAAAAGAGCCCGTGCAACTCCGTACACGTGATAGAAGTGAAACTTCTTTAGCGATAAAAAAGTCGAGTTATTGCCATTTGTAATATATATATATATATATATATACAGGGTGTCCCTGGACTTCCTCTTTTCATCTCGGAAATGTATAGATGGGGTCAAAATATCACCAGTACTTCATATAACTTTTGTTCCTAAAAGCTTTCGTTACCAAGTTACGGGCCCTCAAAGTTACGAAATGAAAAATGTTTTTCTTTGATAACTTTCAAAGTGAATATTCAAAATAATCTAAATTTTGGTGATTGACTAAACAAATGAATTCCTTCGATGAGCTTTCATGCAGGAGTCAGTTGTTTTGCTGCAAAGTCAGGAACGAACTACCCCCGATGGTCCACACCCCAAAACTTCGAAATGACTGGGATTTGTCGATATGTTTTAACAAAACAAGGTTACCTGGACAATTTCCTGAATAAAAGTACTCGTGTGGAAAATCGATCGGAGCAACGATTTTTGATAAAAATGCATTTTTGTTCGACGACATCCAACCTGAGATGTCTACCATTATTGGAAAAGATTAATTTGTAGTGAAAATAGAAATGATAGGTACAATATTCATAACGAATTTTCATCATGCAAACACGTTTACATTACAAAACTCATGGTGTAAATAATCAATCGCAAGCCTCAAGAGCAAACAGAAATGTAAAATCCGCTACAAAAACTGCTCGATATGACCCCCGCCTCTCTCAATACATTTTCTTAGTCGGCGCAAACACCCTCTCTGCACTTGAAATAGCATGCCGGGGTCGTTTCGTATGGCTTTACAATGCCCCCACAGAAAGAAATCCAATGGATTCAAATCCGGAAACCGCGGTGGCCATGAATATGGCCCACCTCTACCAATCCATCTATTGGGGAAAATCAACATTTAAGGCTGTGAATACGAATTTGCAACATCCAAATGTTGAGTTTCATGAGATTCAGATAACACAACACGAAACGTGCCTATTCCACGCGTACATACAAAATATGGACTGAATTCGATATTCCATAGTGGAGTAGCTTGTTAGTTCAAAAACACCACAAATCTTTATAACTTGATATTTCATTTGAAAAAATATCTACATTGTGAATGAAACTTTCAACTAGGTACTGTACTTTATGTTTACGACTTTATTTGAGCATATTTTGTATTATCCCTGTTATAAATGTTGTTGAATTAACGTTAGCATTAGTATTTCTACTGTGAACATTTTTCATTTCGAATAATGGTGGACGTTCGGGTTTGATGATGTCGAGTAAAACTGTATTTTCATTGAGAATCGTTGCTCCGATCGACTTTCCACACGAGTACTTTTATTGATAAAATTGTCTACGTAACCTCATTTTGTTGAAAACTATTGAAAAATTATCTGTCATTTCAAAGTTTTGGGGTGTGGACCATCGGGGGTAGTCCGTTCCTGACTTTGTAGCGAAACAACTGACTCCTGCATGAAAGCTCATCGAAGGAATTTATTGGTTCAGTCAATCACCGAAATTTAGATGATTTTGAATATTCACTTTGAAAGTTATCAAAGAAAAACATTTTTCATTTTGTAACTTTGAGGGCCCGCAACTTGGTAACGAAGGCTTTTAGGAACAAAAGTTATACGAAGTACTGGTGATATTTTGACCCCATCTATACATTCCCGAAAGGAAAAGAGGAAGTCCAGGGACACCCTGTATACATACATATATACAACACAAATTACAGATGACAATAACTCGACTTTTTCAAATGCAACACTCAATATCTTATTGTCTCAGTGCATTGCACTTTTCAAGAGCTTTTTATAGATATAGGGTTTGTGGGGTCTACTTTGTGAAGTTTGCGAGAGTTGTTGCAAAATAAGAACTTTTGATGGTTTTTTCGGAAAAAAAAGGAATCGAGTAGGCCGATGTCGTGAAATTTGACACATCCGTGTACTTTCAATAATTGTACACGTCCACTGTAATGGCGGAGATGACAGAAATCCTCTATTAGTATGCAGAATCTACCATAAAAAATATCCAGAAGCAAGAACTCCACGGGTGTCTTCATTACAAAAGTTAAGAGATCGATTTGAACTCACAGGTAGTGTGTCTTATACCAAAAAGAAAATCGTTGGCGGTGGGATCAATGAGAAAAATGAGTTGCAAGTTTTATTGATGCTACAGGAAAATCCTCACCTCAGTACTGGGAAATAGCAGCGGAAATAGATATTTCAGAAAGTAGTATGAACAGAATAATATTGAAACATAAGTGCCAGACTTATCAGCTGCACCTACATCAAGAATTGTATGGTAGTGATTTTGCAAATAGAGTTGCGTTTTGTTTTCGAATGAAATGCATGATTATTGAGGATTATAATACTTCAAACAAAATTCTGTGTTCTGCTGAAGCACAGTTTGAGAAAAACAGTCAACAGACATATATGCAATCGAAAATCTTGATGACTGTTGATTACCAAAAGCGACAATGTGCTGGAAGGTATTCACATTTTTTTACATTTTCTTCGCCGAACACCTTTTCAAAATATTAGGAGACGTGGATTTGAACACCAGAAGGACCATGTAGTTGCAACGCGATGGTGCTGCAGTGCATAACCATAGGATAGTGCGAGAATTTTTAGATTAATCCTATCACAATCTTTGGATAGGAAGAGGAGATACTATTCCATGGCCCGCGTGATCCCTAGACCTTACTCCTATACATTTCTTTCTTTGGGGTACATGAAGGAAAAGGTTTCCAGAGATGCCCAACACTGCAGATGATATGAAAAACAGGATCGCGGAAGCCTTCTGTTCAAGTGATAGAGCAATGCTTGCTAGAGTTCAGGGCTCATCTACTAGAAGACTGGCAGCTTATGTGAAACATGATGGTGATTTATTTGAGCATTTATAAGTAGCCTTTCCTCAACATTTTCACATTGTTTCCTGTTAATCAGCTTTTCGTCTTCTTGTAAACATCAATAGAATTGTTTTCTTTGTGGTGTACTCCTGTTTCTATTAAAATTTCATTTTGTTGAAAAAATTTGAGACAGCGGCTTACTCGATTTGATTTTTTTTTTCGAAAAATTATCATTATTTCTTATTTTGGAACAAATCTCGCAAATTTTACAAGGTAGACCACACAATCCCCATATCGACAAAAAGCTCTTGAAAAATGCCATGCAATGATGAAATAAAATATAGGGTGTTGCATTTGAAAAAGTCGAGTTATTGCCATTTGTAATTTGTCATTTTCAAAAATTCTCAGTGGCCGATGTAATATCGACTTCAAGTTTGCCTAAAGCCTGAAGAATCGACTGGAAAAAAATTGGTTGAGTTATCTGGAATGGTTCTGAAGTTATGAATTTTTCTGTGGGTCCATGCAATACGCTATTCTGATACATCAATCAACCTAAGTCAGAAATTATTGCAAATAAGTCTGAGGAACCCAGGTGCAACGACAATTTAGTGGCGAATCTAAAAATTTAACAAAATTGGGGGGTTACTATAAAAAAACAGGACTAAGTTGTGTATCATCCTCCTGTATATAAATGGAAATATTTCCAAAATGTGCCCCATTGTCGGACCTATCATTTAGAAAAAGAAATGAAATTGATAACTTGGATAGAAAAAAAGTTATGGAGCTTGCACGCACCCCTGGGTCAACCACAGAGGTATTATTATTTTCGCACTTTTCAGTATTTTCTGTATAATATATAATATGCTATATATATATATATATATATATATATATATATATATATATATATATATATATATATATATATATATATATATACAGTGCTTCTCAAAAGTCCTCTCCCCCCCCTCTTATTTTTGGAACGATTATACATGAACAAGTGAAATTTGGAAACTGAATATTGAAGGTTGTAAACTTCCCTACTAGTGATGATAGATGACAAAATCGTCAAAGATAACGTCACAAGGCCATTGTGACAATAATTTTAAATGGAACCCTACGGCATGCGACACCTCTTTTGAAAGGTATCGAAAAAACCTATTCAATGATACTAATTTTGTTTGTGTTTATTGCAGTTTTGACAACTCGCTTTTAAAAAACGCAAAGCTGTGATGAATTAAATCAGTTAATACTAAAATTCCAAATTCAAGCTCCGCCTCTGTATAGTTGTCAAAGAAGCTGACGTTTTTGTTAGTCTTCCTAATTCGACTTTTTTGTAATTGTCCAAGTTTTTGTACTTTTATTAATTTGTGTATTGTTGATCGAACGTTTGATTGTTTTTGCAGCTTTTGGTACTTTTAATATTTTTGTACATTTTAATAATTTGTTAAACTGTTGTGAGCCGAACGTTTAAGTGCTTCAAGAAGCGAAATGGTACGTGCTTTAGGTGATAAAGTAGCAGCGATCCTAATTCTTGGTGAAACTGGACAAAATATTCATGCAGCAGAACGCATTTTTAATGAGAGGTTTCCCGATCGCCCCGTTTCGAGGACTTATTAAAGGGAGCTTCTTCGTAGGTTTGAAACAACGGGTAGTATTAATGATGCGAAACGATCTGGCAGACCACACATTTCTGATGAGAAAACAATTGATATACTGGCAGAAGTTTTAGTTAATCCTACTTCTTCAACAACTCACGTTGCATCTACCTGTGAAGTCAGTCGAAGTATAGTACACAGGGTGTTGAAAAAAAACAAATTTCATCTATACAAATTGAAAATGGTTCATCAACTCTCAGACGACGACCCAGACCGAAGACTAGAATTTTGTGAAAATAAGGAAACTAAAATTAACCAACAGCCAGACTATGTCAAAACAATTTGTTTTAGTGACGAGAGTACTTTCTATCTAAATGGAAATGTAAATACACAGAATGTGAGGTATTGGAGTGACGCAAATCCTCACCTGTTTCGTGGAACTCATAGGTACCCAATTTCCCCAGAAGGTGAATGTTTGGGCAGGTATCCTGGGACACCACATCGTTGGGCCTCTTTCTTTAAATACCAATTTAACTGGTGAGGTTTATCTGGAGCTGTTGCAAAACGCACTAGAACCGTTAATCCTTGAAATTTCGACATTCCAACAGGATGATGCTCCTCCACACTATAACGGTGCAGTAAGACGGTATTTGGATGAGGAGTATCGTGGTAGATGGATTGGACGACGAGGTTCAACGGAATGGCCAGCTCGATCACTGGACCTCACACCTTTGGATTTTTTTCTGTGGGGGTACCTTAAATCGAAGGTTTACGCCACTGAACCTGACAATATTGACGTTTTGAAGCAACGTATTTTTGCAGAATGTGAGGCTGTTTCCGCAGAACATTTGCAAAAGTACGAGAAGAGTTTGAAAATAGGATATTTCACTGTCAGGAAGTGAATAGAGGTCACTTCGAGCAATTTCTTTAAGTAGATACTGATTCTTAAATCTGTAATTAATATCATACTGAATGGAATTTAAATTTTAATGTTTACTAATGAGCCATTAAAACTGCCATAAACACAAACAAAATTAGTATCATTGAATAGGATTTTTCGATACCTTTTAAAAGAGGTGTCGCTTGCCGTAGGGTTCCATTTAAATTATTGGTCACAATGGCCTTGTGACGTCATCTTTGACGATTTCGTCATCTATCATCACTAGTAGGGAAGTTCACAACCTTTAATATTCAGTTTCCAAATTTCACTTGTTTATGTATAATCGTACCAAAAAAATAAAAGGGGGGGAGAGGACTTTTGAGAAGCATAGTAAAATTCGCGCCAACTGACTTGTGCGCGCACTACAACCAACCCACACCTTATATTAAGGTTTTCAGGACACCGACTAGAGCATGGAAACAATTTTAATTACAATTGATACAAGTGTCGAAACGTAAATCAACTTCGACGTAGTTTAGCCCAAACCACTTCTAGAGTACTTTTATTTCGCTTCCGTTTCTTCTTCAAGTATTTAAGAATTCCAACTTTATTTATAATCATTAAAAATTTGATCAAAATGAAAATAAATAAACATGAATCATCGGCCGGGATCCGAACCCGGCCCCCCTGCGTGGCAGCCAAGCATTGTACCACTGAACCACCGATGCTTATTCTCATTTATGTAGCTGACAAATAATCAAAAATGAGACCAGCACCGTATGTAGCACAATTCTCTCTTTTTCTCTCTCTTCCTGACCAAGTACCTATTTTCCGTCCTCTTGCGCCAGAAGCGTTTCGTTCGAATTTTTTTAAAACGTTGCATTCAAATTCGACCATCACGCCCAAAGAAGTTTTACTTAAAAACCATGCAACATCTATTCATTGAACACTGGTTGAACTAAATTCAGTGACGCTGTCGAAAATGGCTCGAATTAAATACAATATTTCGAATTTTCTCTGAAAAATTCATAGGGTATATCAAATTCTTCATACATACTTTGTACTACCTTTTTCCTCGTCATGAGACCATTAGACAGTTCAACTTCAACTCACCTGAAAAAAAAAAGTTTCAGTTAGATTACAAATCAAATAAGAATTGAAACAAATGACACAGAATTATCACGCCATTTATCTTTGTCGTTCGTTTCCTATTCTCTAGAGTACAATTTGGGTGTGGGCTGTTTTTTATCACACGATTTAGGCCAATTGGGAAGGCTGGAACGATGCCATTGACGCTACGAAGATAAAGAGGTGTCTATATAGTATTTCAGGATATTTATTATTTATATATAATATACTAGCTCATGCCCCCGTGTCAAATCTTTCCATTCGAGGCGTAAATTAATTATGAGGATTCGTTCTGTGACAAGCGTTTTCTCATTATCTTCCCCTGGACGTTTGAATAATTTGAGAAGCCAGTGTCGAAGGGACAGTGAATCATTATTGTTGGTTTGTTCGAAGGTTGTAGATGATGTAGTAACTTGATTATGGATTTGAAAGGTTATAACGACGTTTCGAATGCTTGTATCTGCAATCGTCTTCAGGTGAATATTGCATTCACCTGAAGACGATTGCAGATACAAGCATTCGAAACGTCGTGAAAACCATTCAAATCCATCAGACGATGGACTTCCGAAACGAGAGTCATCATTATTGTTGGTGCTGGAAACGAAGACGAGTTTGTTGAAGGTTCATATCTGAGATACAAATTCCAATGACGACAACTATAGAAAGTGGCTGAAAGAGAAACTTTCACGAAATTTACCAGTAGGTAGCGTTATTGTTTTAGATAACCCTCGATATAATGAACAGGAGGATAAAAATCAGACCTCAGATTCTACGGTAAGGAAACAATATCTTCAAGTATGAAATGTATAATGCCCAGATTTGTATGAAATCATTAAGTTGCATAAACCTCGTCTTGTCAAATAAGCCATTGACAGTCAGGAGCTATGGACATGAAGTTCTGAGGCTACCACCTTACCATCCCGATTCAAATCCAATTGAATTAGTTTGGGCAACACTCAAAAATTATGTCACATTTAAATTAAACGACGTCATGACAGTATCTGATGAATTTTTTCCAGAATAACTTTGTCTCTGAAGGACCTTCGTTAGATTAAGTTTTCGAAAAAATAATAAAGAACATGGGTAATGACGATCTAGAGGACACGGAATTATATGAAGTTGATGGTGATAAAGATCCATGTAGCTAGGAAAATATATTGAATATATAAAAAAAATTATAATTTATTAATTTCTAACAAATAGTCTTGAAACCCAATTGTACGAAGTGTTGGGATTAAATATCTTAATAGGAGTGAATGAATGTTCAACTGACTCATTCTAATCTTCTTACGCTAATATACAATATAAAAAAAAACTTTTCCAATGGCTAAGAATCTACGAATATCTTGATATAATTATCATTATCAACCTCTGCTCCAAATTGTGATGGGCAGAGGTAAACTCCGCCGCTTCAGATATTTTTATCCTCGCGGTCAAAATAAGTCTTGAGCTGTATAGGTTATCTCAGCCTGAAGGTATTTTTACCTCTTCTGAGTGTTAGAATTAGCTACAAATGGCTTATGAATACTTTGCAACTTTCCATAACTTTGAAAATCAATTGAGAAATCAATGAAAACAAAAACAGAGGAATGTGAAAAATTTAGTTTTGCTAATATGCGAATGGCACGATTCGCATGCTTTGGTGGCGCGAGCAGCTCTTGCTGCTCTTGATGCCCATAAATGGATTAGAAAAACGGCATCCTCGGATGTGTAAGTGTTGATCAAATAATTAGCGAACAAAGTAACTTCATCATTTTCTGGTTGAAGGGCAGATAATGTAAAAACATACACATAACCAAAATTTTTTTGTTCTAGAAACAACAGCCCAAAACAATAACCAACCCATTTTCCAACCTCGTTTCTTTCTTTATAATCTGCTGAAACTTCAAGTTTTTGGATTGTACGTCTCCAAGCTTGCGTTACATGAAATCTGCATCCAATTATTTTTATTCGTGACCAACCAATTTTGCTGCATTATGAATAGCCAACTCAAAATCTACCACAGCTCCGGTGGGACAAATTTGAATCACATATTTTATGTTTCTGTTGCTTTGACTGGTAGCACACAAAACAATAATGGTACATAAGACCATTGAGGCAGCCATGTATGGTGAACAAAAAAAATGTGCAGTAGTCGAAAGAGCAAAGATGCTTTAATTTATAAAACAGCTGAACACTAATATATTGGAATCTTCGCAGTTGACTAAAATAAATTCTTCCTTACGGCTGGTCAAAAATTGCGCCTGTCGCCTAAGCAGACTGTGAACTTCTATTTTTGATTTGAAAAGTACTGGTTGTAATTCTGTTTACATATTCTTCCTTATTTAGGACAGATCCGTTGTTGTGATACTTGTTGAATCTTGTTTGGCAATAAGGAAACGCAAAATTTCACTTGGTTAACTGCCAATATCCTCCACAGTTTTGCTCCACGTTTTGGTGCACTTGTAATCACTTGTCTTTGAATATTGCGAATGTCACATGCCAAATGGTTATGAATTTATGAATTAAATTACATTTCGCTATTGTGGTCTCCGGACTGTATAAATAGTTGCTAGACAATTGGTAGTATCGCACCTCCACTTTGGAGTTCTTTTTCAAAAGAAAACCAAGAGCCTAACTTTTCCTGGTTAACTCTAATTTCTTTAACACTGCATTGTACGTAATGAAACTTCAACTGCAGTCTTATGAATAATAATTCGTTGAGGAAATGTGTTTGAAGAAAACAAAGAAAGTTATACGCTACCTCTTTATAATGCAAAACAACCAAAGTGTTTCATACTGATAATTTTAGAAAGTGGGTTGCTGATATTTTCAATAGGCCACAATAGTGTCAAAATAGCGGGTAGGTGGGCGTAAGTATCTACAGGCAGAGTTTACCTATGGAGATTAAGGCAGAAAATTTTCAGCAGGCAGAGTTCACCTGTGAGATTAGTACATGTTTCGTTAAGCGGCTGAATTTACTATTGCACACTGATGGGGATTATTGAAATTTCAGGGAACTAAATAGAGAGGAGATTATTAGAGGATTTAGAAGGAATTTCCACCAATGATACTTTTTGGTAGGTCTATCGGGTGATAATAAAAAACAGTCCGAAAGTTAATAATAATTATATTTTGGTATTTTTTTGTACCTTCGCAAAAATATTGTGACCATTTCTTGATATCACCCTGTACAGTTACCAAAACATTTTACAAATATAATAATTTTTTCAGTTACTATTAAATAAAAAAAACTGACTATTCCTAAAAAAGCACATATTGAGTGCCATTTCTTTTAGGATCTTAGGTAACGGAAACATCGCATACCACTTTGAGCTTGTATATTTCTCTGTCTGGTTGAAATTCACTGGAGCATTCCTCAATTAGAACATTGAGATTACGATCAAAAACAAGTTTTTATTATGTGATTCATCAGTGGAACTTGGTGGAAATTTGATTCGAATATATTAATTTATTTTTCCTTCAAAGCTTCCAATAACATGGTTGAGTTATGGGAACCTTTGTGAATACACAAGATCAAATCCACACTAGCTGTAGATCACACAGCACGAGAATTATTTTGAGAATCTTGAAACTCTTCACTCGATATTTATTCCTGTATTTGATACAGATTCACTGTATCACATGTAAATAAAACCATTCATAATTTATTTACTATCGGGCGATAAAGTGAGAGTGGTTTATTTATGGAGCAGAAAATACGAAGTAAACTACTCGAGAAAAAAATAATGCTGGAACTGTATATTTCATGCGGACTTTCGAACGAGCCATTTATTTTTAACTGCAAAGTAACCCTAGGATTTGCTCTAATATGACTCATGCGACGTCTGATTTCAAATCGAAGTTGGTGAGAATAGAATGGCGATTCATCTTTTCATACTTTTTCATCAGTTAGGACAAAAATAATTGTATAAGAGTTCTAATACAACATTTCAATCAAAATGCTTCAAGGAATAATAACTTTGCGGCCAACTGATTCTATCGAACTGTTTTCGTAATATGCTAGCGAAGAGCACGATTTTGATTTTTTTGAAAACATTAAATCGGATGTGAAATCATCTGCTACTGAAAGATGAACTTTAGTCACTATATTTCATAAATTATTTGAAAACGGAATCATTCCCAATTAAATATATATTTTGTAGATTGATAGATAACACAGCTGTACAAATCCACACTTTGATCTCCCAATCACGACAGATGATAGGTATATACGATGCACTAAATCACTTTTACCAGATGTCAACGTTCAACGTATTCTTCAGACAAGCCATGGTTTCCAGAGTTCCGAGGGTATGAGATTCAAACTTGGCAGGAGTGTTGGATTCATGAATTGGAATATTTTTCAATATTTCATACTCTCCCATCACTTCCGGTTTCAACGGAAACTACCCCAACTTGGGAACTTCAAATGGAACGCCATGTATATTTTTTTAGATTCTAGGAACAATTCTGAGTACGATCACATAGTTTTCAGATGGAAAATTGGTATATTTGATTGTTCAGAAGTATTTCTATTTTTGCATCTAGAGTGCGCTGGACCCACTTCAAACAATCTGATGGACATGAATGATGAGAAAATAATATATGGCAGTGTTATCCGCCTAGTTGAGTACTTATGGCAATTTGATATTTCCAGAACCACTAATTGTAAAAAAGTTATTTTTTTCAAATGACATCTTTTAGACACACATCCTTTATATTCTAATATTCACGACGAATCCATTGATGGTTTCGAATCGGAAATCGGATGGATAACAATCCTAATACACCAATTATTTGTCGAAAAATTATGAGGAAATTGGGGTATATCGCTCATCAAGGATTCTGTAGATACAAAATTTAATGAATTGTTAGTGAATCTTGACTCGTCGAAAAACAATGTCAAAGGAACAAAGTCGGGATTAACAGTATTCTTCTGAAGTAACCAATCACAATAAATTTTCGATTTCCACCATTTTTATACAAATGCTGGTGCACTTAAACGACCTGCTTTTTCAAAATCTTACTTGCTGACTAATTTGTGAGTCATGGTAAATTTCCCTAGTAGGGATTCACTTCTACAAATTCTAAAACATTGATTTTCGACACCTCATCAATGATAAAAGTTTCATGGCTGGGAGTTTCTTTTCTGAGATGTTTCTCTACAACGGGAAAGTATTGAAAACATTAATGATGTCCGTTGGGATACCTTTCAGCATACATAGTTGCTGCGTTCCTCGAATTTTTCTTGCATTCGCCATGAATTATTAGTATGTCCACTTTTTCATCTCTTGTATACATGTTTGTTGACAACTTTAATGACCCAAAGCATACTAGGTATACGAACTTATTAGATGATTGATGAACACTAATTTCTTACTCAAGTTATTTTTGTTTCCATAGCACCTTTTTGAATTTTAAAGTTTTTAGCAAACAATGAGAATGCTATGATGAGAATGGGAATGAATCTGAAAAATTGAGTAGGCACTATTCAATTCCGAAACTGAGTAGACCTACTTGGAGATGTTTGCGGAATCGGAAAATGTATAATTATACAGGGAGTTTCATCAATAATTTCAAAGTTTCATTCATTTCCGGGTGAAGGTGCCTTCAAAATGTTTGACTCATTTGAAAATTGATTTATTCGCAAAATAATGATACCTTCCATTTTTATCGTAAAATTCAAGTTCTGAATCTGGTTTCGTTCAATTTTGTATCCACAGCATACTTGATGAGCGATATACCCCAATTTTCGACGAATAATCAGTGCATTGAGATTGTTATCCATCCGATTTTCTATTCGAAACCATCATTGGATTCGTCGTGAAAATCAAAATCTAGGAAATGTGCGTCTAAAAGATGCCATAGGTACCCAACTAGGCGGAAAAACTGCAATATAATATTTTTTACTCATCATTCATGTCCATTAGATTGGTTCAAGTGGGTCCAACGCACTCTAGATGCAAAAATAAAAATGCTCCTGAAGAATCGAATGTGATCGTGCTCGCATCGTCCCTGGAGTACAAAAAAGTAAAAATATACAGGGAGTTCTATTCGGAATTCCCAAGTTGGGATTATTTCCGGTGAAATAAGTCTTGAATCCAACACCCCAGCCAAGCTTCGATCTCATACTCTTGGAACTTCAACATTATTATTATTATTATTGATACTAACTACACCAATTTAAGTTGAATGCATATCTACGGGATGAATACCGATAACCTGGCACCCTTGCCATGAAATTTATTTTTTAAGAAGCAATAAATGTATTATTATTATTATGTATTAATATTTATTTTCCCAATGAATCATGCAATTCTCTTTTCTGTAATTAATGTTTCGTTCAAGATATTAGTTTCTCAATTAATTTTCGTCGTCTTCTTGAGTGTTTTTCAAATGAAGAAACGCATTTCAACCAATTTCTTTGTGGCCGTTAAGAAGAAATTCCAAAGCGGGTGTGGTATTCTTTTACACATGATTTATGGCATTTTTCATGTACCCACAAAAACGTCCTTCATCCAGTTCAATATGTTATGACCACTGAATGGGCTATATCCGGTTTCAGATTGTTAGCCCTCAAGCTATTTGAAAGGTATTTTATATTATGAACAGTTTACCATACATTCTGCTTACGTCCAACTTCCTCATATGAATACAATATAAATGATCGTTAAAGTTCTATTCTGGACGTAAGAGCCAAACTCATTCGAGGATTTTATCGGAGGTTGTGCAATAGGAACATGGACGTTTTTTTCAATCATCGTAATCAAATTATGAGTTTCAGAAATTTCAATGAAATGCTCACGGAGTATAAAAAAAAGGAATATATATTTCGAGTATGAAAAACAATCAAAAGTATCGAAACTTATAGCTCCACCTGAAGGTACCCATTATATCATTATATATAATCGTTTAGATGATTCCCTTCCGAGCAATGAACACATCCGAGTTGGAAGAACAACTTCAAAAACCCCATACCTCAACTGGGAAATGAAATAACCGTAATAATTTCGGGAAAAGTCCCTGCATCATTATATATGACCAGATAGCTACAAAAAGCAAATTATTTATCATCATTAGCACTCGTTAATATAGATTAGAAAGACTATTGGACCCAGAATGGATCCTTGCGGTACACCTACAGATATATATAGGAAATGTTTACATTTCTCCCGGAATTGTTATCATCTGTATTCTTCTCACTGTTTGGTAAAGTGCAGGCGTTTGACGAAGTAGGCAGTAAATCATTGGTGAGACGAAATGCATATACTTATTTCATTTCAAGTTTATCTGCTTATGGTGATAAAAATGAATGCCAGCTATTGGGCCAGCCAAAATTACACTAGGACTAACCTCTTTGAAAGGAAATATTAGGGTAGTGCAGGTATGTCCGTACATGATTCTCTCTAAATGTAAATTGCCAGGGTCGGATTTGGAATTGTAAACAGAATAATTGAGTGGAATTTAATAACCCATTAAACTAGTGAGGAAACTGAGTATGATTGAATTAATAGAATTTGTCAACAGAAGTAAATCGGTGTAAGGAAATAGAATTATTAAAGTCCGAATACTGTATTAAATATGAAACTATATTATAGCTTTATCAGCAATATATTCTAACAATAATTTCTCAGTGGTCTGCGTCTGCAGGATAATTGTCTTTTTCAGATGATGAAACTTCATTTAGATCAATTATAATGGGTAATATTCGACAATCCAACATTTTTCCTCATTCCCAATTTGTACTAATGAGATTTTCAGTGTGTTTAATATAATCTGCCTAATTTTGCGTAGTAACTCCATTCAATGCTTCTTTCCACAGACTCGTCAGTGTAGTCCTTTTGTCCCATATTTTTGTTATGAAATGTTTTGCATTTTGCTAATATGAGTTCAATGGCTTTAAACTGGCAGTGGTATTGTGGTAGTGGAACAGGATGACCCATTTCATGAATAAATTCATCAGTCGCATATGCTATTTTTTTAGGCTTAAATTGCTGCACGATTTCTAACAATTTACATTTATAGGCGCGCTGAGGAATGCGTATATTTTTAGTTTGCAGCTATTGTATGATTTCATCCTTGGTCGACTGGGAATTTGGAATTTTTTCCAGATGTCATGGATGATACCTTGCATTATCCATCATAATCCATGATATTTTATAAAGTATTGTTCTGCCAAACAGTTTCTGAAAAATTCCTAATTCATATTATCATGGTAATCAGCACTTTCGTTTCCAGTTGAAAATGAAAGACCGGCACCATCAACAAATCCATATTCATTTCCAGCATGAACAATTATGTATCGTTTGCCTTCTGAGCTACTTTTGTTCCGCTCATATTTTATATCATGCCAGGTTTGCAATGTATTACTTCCATGTTGCAAAATCCACGTTTCATCAAGGAAAACCACATTTGAGGGACTATCACATGCAGCATCATTCACATATTCTCTCGAAAACACTACCCGTTTTGATGCAATCTCTGGTCTTTCCATTAGAGCCCTTCTCCATTATCTTTTGAGAAACGAAAACCTAGACCTTTTAAAATGATATCGAAGGTTGTGTCACAGACATCTTTAATATGTCTATTCAGTAGTTCTTGTCGTAGGTTTTCTCTTGGTACAAAACATTAAAAGCGTTACATTTAGCACTTGTTGTAACAATAAAAAAAACTATTTTCTAGGGCTTGATTTTAATGCCTCAGCTGCACAATTAATAACATAAATGTTTACAGTGGAAGTTTTATTTTTCATTTTGGAAATACTCCAAAACATTTAACACAAGTTTCCTATTCTGCTCGTTCAAAATATCACGATGAGCCATTTTCCAATTTCGTTATCTGTATCACAAACTCATCACAACAGAAGAAGCAACACAACACACCAGAAGGATCAACACATTCAAAATGAGTCAATTTCCAGGTTAATTTTGAGCCCCCCCCCTGTTAAACCATCTGTTTTTGATAGGAAGTATATTTTGTTGTCCATCCTTCTCTAGTGTGAGAAATTTCTCCGTAACGTTAGTCGTAGCTTATTCAGGAGCGTGCGTGTCTGGGAGTTCCTTGAGTATATCTCAAACAAGTGGAAGACTATATGCCAGGTCTCACTAATGATTTATCACCTAACCTTACTATACTATGGATAAATATTTCGGTCCATTCGAGAGTTGTATTAATTACTCCCTAGTGATATTCCCGAATTACCAACAGCAATTTGCGGTAGTTGAATTTCATTTCCACAAAACCAAGTTCCCACTTTGATATTTTATATTATTCATCTATGGCGTATAGAGCACTTCGAATATGCATATTCTAAAATTTTAGGAATTACTACAAGAACCGTAAAAGGTTTGTGGTTAGATCTGGGTATTTTTGAAGGGATGGAAATGGCAGCTATGAGGGTAGTCCGAAAAATTTCCGATCTGAACAGGAAGATTGCAGCAGGGAATGTGTTTGCGCAACTTTTGAAAGATACTCTGAAAAATTGCAGCCATTTTGGATGCGCAGTTGTTTGACAATCATTTGAGTGAGTCTATGTGAGTGTTTTTGTGAAAATGGAAAAAATCGAGTATGGAGCTATCATTGAATATTTGTTTTTGAAAGGCAGTACCCTACGCAAATTGAAGACGAGTTGGACGCCGTATACGAGGACTATACACCATCATTTACCACCGTGAAATTTTGGGCAGCTGAATTTTAACGTGGTCGTACCAACTTGGGAGACGATGAACGATCGGGACGTCCAAAAACTGCAACCCCTCACGATAACATTGCTCAAGTTCACCAAATGGTGCTAGAAGACCGTCGAATTGAAGTGAGAGAGATATCAGAGGCTATGAATATGTCCAAACAACGTGTTTGTCACATATTGCATGAAGAATTAGGCATGAGAAAGCTGTTAGGTGCCGCGTAATACATCAGAGTCTTGGCGCTGAGTAATTACTGTAGATGAAACTTGGATACACCATTAAACCCCAGAAACAAAAATAGAGTCAAAAGAGTAGACTGCGAAGGGGGGATCGTCTTCAAAAAAGCAAAAATTTTAACTTAACTTGAACTTAAAAAAGAAAATACATTACAGGAGCATACTACGCATCATTACTTGACAAGCTGAAGGCAAAAATTGCGGAAAAATAGCCATATTTGCAGAAAAAAAATGGTTCACCAAGATTATGCGCCGTTTCTCACCTCAGCGGTTGCTATGGCGAAAATCTACGAATGACAGTTTGAACTGCTTGACGACCCTCCCCACTAACCAGATCTAGCCCCAAGCTACTTTTCTCTGTCCCCTGAACCAGGGCCGCCGAAAGCTAGTGCAGGCCCCGGAATAGCTCTATCTATCGGGCCCGCTTGAATATTGACCGTTTAAAATAGTCATGGTATATATAGTATTTCTAATCCCAATTGGAACGACATAAAAAGTTTCGAGGAAGAATTATCTTTCCAGTTGCCGCCTTGACATAGACGTCGGTATATCATTTTTCAGTGGTATTTTTTCAGTTACTTATTCTTACAATCATAGCAATTGATCACTCCATGTAAAAGTAGACACATGTTATCTCAACTGAATTTTATTATTTGTTTCGAAAGGTCTCCAGAAAGCCATATTGATAAAATTATTTTCAATGGATGATTCCTAACCTCACCAACACACGGCACTGATGAAGGAATATTGTGAACTGGGGAAATCATGCGACTTCAGATAACAGGTGTCCAATCCAGCTAGGCGAGCATTTATTCCTCTGTGGCAACTAGGGCCACACGACAGACCTTTTTTATGATTGTACCAGGAACGCTTCGAAAGTAAATACACTGGTAAAGTCGCACCAGATATCTAAGAAGGTCGTAAATCACCAACTACTCGAGTTATCAGCAGGCGGTGGATTCTACGCAGAGTTGTACCTGCCCTAGCCATCAAATTTTGTTTCATAGGTAGGTATAATGATATTGGGTTAAGATAATTATTAAGAAAAATCGCTTGAATATAATTGAGAATTGTTTATTTATGTATAATATGTGATAATTATATATATGTATATATATATATATTTAATTATATATATATATATAATTCGGCTGTAGTATCATCATGATAAACGACTAAGGAGTCCTTAATATTCTTTGCCGATAAAGGCAACGCATTTGGTATAAAACCATTTTTGGTTCCTGCGTGAATTATCGTAATGCGTTTTCCTTTATTCGACGGCGCATTAGTTTGGCACAAGTCAGATGAGTCTACCCAACTTTTGTTTGGAATATCGTGTGTATCGAACCAAGTTTCATCCAAATACACTACTGTTCTACCATATTCTCTAAATTCGTTTATTGCCAATAAATATTCAAATCCCCATTTCTTGAGGCGCACAGATCCCATTAAGATTTTTCTGCTACTAGTGAGTTTTTAAATTTAAATCCGTTTTGTACAAGAGCCTTCCTTAAAGTCTCTTTGCAACACTGGATACCAGTTTCATTTTTTTTAAGCCGTTGCATTGAAATATCTAATGTAGGCACGATCTTTATACAAGGCATATATTGTTCTTCGAATTATATCTACATCACAGCCATCTTGTTTCCTTGAACCGCCAGAGTCGTTTCGTTTCTTTCTTTTTGAAAAAGGGTAACTTACTATTTCAAACACTGTGGAATACGGTATTTTTGTTAAAGAAGCACTTTCTTGCACAGCTTGATCGTTGGATATTCCACGTTCCAGAAGGGAAGTATAAACATTTAATATAATTTGTTTCCCATGAGGGTGTAACATTTGTCGACTAGTGGTACTACGACCACCAGTTGAAGTACTAGCTTCAGGATGAGCCCATGGACGCACATTTATCACCACACAGAAATCGAATAGACATTTTATAAAAACTTCTTAACAAAAAATTAAACCGACGAAAAAATCAACTGAAAAGCAAAGAATAAAATAAACTTCCTCAGTCTAAATGATAATTGAGCTCCTAAACTAATGTGAGTAACTGATTCTGAGTCGGCGCCAAACAAACAATTATCGAATATCATTATATTACTTTGAAAGAAGTAATCAAAACGCAGCCGTGCATCTCGCTGCCATCATTTTATGCTTTACCTAATTCAATTGCTAGTTTGTTTAGCGCCGACTCAGAATCAGTTACTCACATTAGTTTAGGAGCTCAATTATCATTTAGACTAAGAAGGTTTATTTTATTTTTTGCTTTCCAGTTGATTTTTTCGTCGGTTTAATTTTCTGTTAAGTTTTTATTCTTAAATTTTTTGTTGCTGGAATCTACTAATTACTACCTACTTAATTTTTGATAACTTCCAAAATACTTACTTACATAGCTTACTTGAACTATTAAATAATATGATTTTCTATTTTAACTATTTATTGTTATATAATATAAATTCATTTTGGAAGTTCTGGTTAGTTGATCTCATCACTTTGTATATAGTTCCATATTTTCATAGAATGTTATCATTTTGACGGATGTAGGAGGGTCTGTCAATGTCAACTACATATGTGTGCCAAAGTTCACAAGTGAAAAATCAATCATCCTCTATTTTTCTACCCATAGGGGTGGATCATTTCATTCCAAATCAGAATATGATCAAGAATGAGGTATACCCTTTCCAATAACAAAAGAATCATCCTAATCGGAAAACCCACTACAAAGTTATGCCTGATAGAATTGGTTAACGGACCAAAATTCAGAGAATGAACGATCATTATCCTTCATTTTGCTACCCTTAGGGATGGACTTTGTTGTTCAAATTGGAATGGGACCATTTTCGAGGTACACCCTATCCAATAAAGAGAGAATCATCGGAATCGAACCGCTCTGCGAAAAGTTGTGCGTGATCATACATAAAAAAATTAAAAAATATATACGCGTCGAATAGAAAACCTCCTCCTTTTTGGTTTCGTCGGTTAAAAATAGACACAACGGAATATTAGGTAGGTAATGACTGAATGTTGTTTGACTTTCTTTCTTTTATTTCTGGAATTGGAAAGCGGTCAGTTCTCAAAACAGTCTTGTTTTCCAAATCTGGTAAGTAATTTATTTTGTAACCGTAAATAGACCATTATCGCTATAATCTCGTTAAAAGCCCATTAGTACTGAAAGTCTGGTGGCCAAGTAAGTAAATTTCATTCTTTACACACATTTAAACATATCCTTACCAAGGGTTCTGAATCAACCTCACGAGATTTTTTATTATCAAATAAATTTAAAAACAAAACTGTCAACAAAGTCCAAAAATAATGGAGAGCCCACTATTATTAAAATGTCAAACTATTTCATGAGATATTTTAATCCGGACCTGGGAATCTTTTAAGGGACACACACTTTTATTGCTTATCTATATTTCGAACAATAGGTAATAATGAGAGTCGTCGGCTAATATTGATTTACGACATCCTTAGATTTCTGGTGCGACCATAGTATATAAATTTCCCATTTGCCGGGCAGTGCATATGAACACTTTTCGTGCTCTTATTTTTATTGCCGTTCCAATTGGGATCAGAATAACTTATAAAGCTTTTACTTACCCATATAACCCTTGATTTAAAAAAAATTAAAGGCTTGATGATCTGATCATTAAATGAAAATCAAAATAAACATGTATTATATTAAAAATAAAAAAAGACTGAGAGAGCTGCGTCACGAAGCTGCGCGGCAGAACTTCAACCAACTCTTTGCGTTGTGTATACAGAGTCGGAATAGCCCGTTACGTTGTGAGACATACTTTATGGTTATACTTTGCACAACTTAGCGGTCCGAGCACCGGGTCCCCTTTGTGGCCCGGGCCCCGGGCCCCGGGAATTTGTCGTGGCTTCCCCGCCCTTTCATCAGGCCTGCCCTGAACTGAAAGTTGCGCTCGAAGCACAGAGATTCTCGTCAAATGAGGCCATCACCTTCGCAAAAAATTATTTGGCAGAGGAAGACGCCGAGTACTACTTGGGCGGGTTAGAGAGATGGGAGCATTGCTGGGAAAAGTGTGTAGACCTACAAGGAGAGAGTATGTAGAAAAATTTCTTGAATCTTTGTTGGATCGGAATTTTTTCAGTCCACCCTGATATCCTGTTCCGCATACAGGTAAATCACCACTCTCGTATGTGTTGTCGAATAAATATCCAAAACTAATTTCCAGAATCTATGCTACGCCGACTATTCTTAATTGATCAAACTTTCCATCTGATGAAGCAAGTTTGTACCTTGTGCGAATGAAACATTTCCGCGAAAGCCAATTCCGAGCATCGTTACGTTTTTTAATGATCGATTACTCTTCGTTGCGCCACGTTTTACGCCCCGAGGCATCAACTTGACATCTATTTGTTCATAAACTGGAAAAAATGTAGGTGTTACAGTATACTCAAAGATGTAACCGACACGATGCAGACATTGCACCAAGACTCTGCTGGCAGAATTGAAATATAAAAGGAGGTAGTTATGAACAAATGAAGGCCTTTGTCCAATTAAAATTATAATTGTTAAATGGAAATTTCATGGATATGGAAATGTCTCTTCATATAGTCTGTGGCGGTTATAAAATGTACGAAAAGAAAAGGAATGTCATATTCCAAGGCACTACCAGACGAACAAAAAAGTGCATATCGTTCCATGGAAAGATTGAACACAGCTGTGCCGAAGCACTGTGCTCGTGAAAGCACTTAAAGCTCTTTTGTGCTCGTAAGAAGTGTGCCCCCGAGCACTTTTTTGTACTAGTGCACAGTGCTCCGAGAATTTTACGAAAAGGCTAAGTGCTTAGTAACCCCGAATAGTACTGCAGTGCTCCGGAGCACTTTTCGGAATTACCAAGCAGCACCAAGCTTTCCCTCACCTATGAATCTATAAATGTTTTCAAAACATAAAAACGCGTCCGGCGACACCCCCAAGAACTACTGATCGCGTCCGTGTCCCTATATTATGTATACTCGTGCCTAATATCCTCACTCTTTCGAAAATTCCTTAGTGCTCGCTAAGTCCAATTACTTTGTGAAAGTGCTTAGTAATCGCGAGCATTTCATAAATGAAAGTGCTTAGTTCTCGAGATTTGGCAGCACTTTTCACGAGTGCTTAAGGCTCAGTACTCGCAGCACAGCTCTGAGATCGAAGGTACTCAACAACAACATTGAGACACAATTCACGAATAACTGTCATGATGACAGTATCGAGCAAAATATCTCATTCATGAATTTCCGTCATGAGATTATGATATCAAAGATGAATTCAACTTTTAATGCTTATGAGTTTCTCTTCGAATTTTACAGGTCCTGGACCTTTTAGTTCTTGTCTTCGGGTGAATGTTACTATGGTGGCTTTCTGAGGGTTGATATTCAGTGCCTCCAAGTATGTCCATCTAATAACCGAGTTCGGACTCTCTTGCGTACGATCCCTAACTGTGGTGTTGTATTACCCCTGTTCTAGGACGAACTATGTCGTCAGCGGATTCGAGGATTTTGTGACCTTTGTTTGCAAAGACCCCAGTAGTCCGTCCATGATCAGATTCCACAGAACTGGAGAAAGACTTCCTTCTTGTCGGATTCTCCTGGCCGCCCAAGCCATAACAGTCTCTTCCATTGAACCTCATAGGCCACACAAGGTTTCTCGATCCCTCTATATCTTAGATACCTGAGGCTTGAGTCTATAGAACCTCCTTCCAGCATGTTCTCCACTCTCTCTACCAGTTTGTGGAGAGCTGTTTCTGTTGAGCAGCCGGTCCTGTATGATGGAGTGATATTTTCACCAGTGTCCCTTGTGTGCCTATACACCAGTTTCTCTAGAATCTTCAGTCCAAATGAGATGAGACCAATTGGTCTTAGGAACTTTGCCTTTCAATAAAATGTTGAACTATTTTTATGGGTCTTTGGTTTGAAATGAAAAATAACATGTATTGGCTTTCCTTCAATATTCGACAGAAAAATCTCAATTGTTGAAAATAATTCAATCTCAATATTTTCAATTGGTACTCCAATCCTTTCTTAGTTTACCTACAAAATTTGTGTTCTCAAAGTTTAACTGTTTCTCAATGCAACTTGGAATAAAAATACACTACATCGAACGCCCACCATAAAGTGACGGACCCATTTTTGATCCATGTTTATGAATCGACGCAAAAACTCGGCTTAATTGCTGTGAAACTTCGCCAAATACTCGATTGAAACATCATCACGACGCTGTTTTTGTTCCATTGTGAGTAATCGTGGCACCCATCTTGCGCACAGCTTCCTCATGTCGAAATATCATCTGCACTTGAGACATGGATGATCTGAAAAACCTTCATATCGGATCAGAACAAATGTTTTTCTGACTCCTTAACTTCGCAATTCACCGAACGTTTCTCATCCAGTTTTTCTAGGTTTTGATATGGATATTTCCATACAATTTCTCCATGGCTCTAGTATATGCCCAAGAGCCAAGCTGTCTCTGAGTATTCCACAGAGCCTACCACGCAGTCCCGGTGACTTTTACGGTTCGGATGAGCTTATTCCCCACTGTTCTTGGTCATAGTTCACCAAATTTGTTGCTATTGTCCATTTTTTCAGAGACTCCAGTCCATCCTCATTAGTAAGTGTCTGATCTATTTCAGCTCCAAGAAAGAGTTCTTCTATTCTCATCCTGTAGTGGTATACTCTCCTTGTTCATTTTCGAAGGAATGTATGATGTCTATCGTTGAAGATGAATCTTTGGAGTCTGGCGCACTCTTGAGTACTTTTTATCTCCTCACAGTACCTCCTCCAGGAGTCTCTCTTGGCCTTGTTCAGTATACTTTTATAACTGGTCGAAACGTTCTTGTTCTTCCAGTTTTCTTGGCATTGTTGAATTTTTTCTAGTTTGTCTCCTTATCCTTTCATGTTCAGTGTTCCACCAGTGCACGTTTCTGGTGGAGTTCCTTGTGATAAGGAGACAATTGTTGTACTCGTCTTCACAATTCTGTAACGTTACGTGTTGAGTCTGCCTTGCATTCTTCCCATTTTGCCATTTGCACCAAGTCATTTTTTACACGAAACAGGTTATTTGACAATTTATTAATGTTTTATGGAAGCCATTAGATATTAATGCTAGGTGTGCGTCTGAACGCTACACAAGGCATTGATGTGGTAGGTTACATGTGTGGCACATCGACGTACATGGCGCATGGTGACAGGCCGATGAGCGTCAAAATACATCACACGGCATTTGAAGTGTTGAATAGGGTTCTTGAAAAATTAGTGAATTCTATCATTTTTCAAATCTTGAGCTAGGACCTATAATATATATTTATTATTACTCCGCCGGTTTTCTTGTTAATTCCCTTCTAACAAAAAAGCTTTTATCCTCACCAACAACATTTTCATGCAATTTAATGCTAGCCGATGAAGTGAATCCACATATATGTTGTATCCTTTATAGTGCTACACTATGTACACTTACAAAAAAAAGTGGTAATATTAGACTAACTGCTACCGTCGCTTAATGGATGAACTTGCATGCATAAGAAGGTAGTCCAAGAAGTACTCGACCTGACGTTTAGTTAGCGGTTTTTGGAAAGAAGTTCCTTATCGCGCGTTGCGAAAGGGGGCTAGACGGAATAAATTGAGACCAAAAGTTGTAACTACACTTTTTGCTGTAGTTGTAAGCCGTGCGGCGTGCGCGTGTTTCTCTGTCTGTCTCTCTCTCTCTCTCTCATAGAAAGCAAGCCAGTTATTTTCGTTTCGTCTTTCTATTTCGCATTGAACAGTGTGGTGTCGCGACGATTATTTTTGTTGAGTGTATACAGGTTTTTTGTACATAATAAATAATGAAAAATAATAACAATAATGAATCCTGACAGTGTTTCTGCACAAGTTCCGGATATTTCTGATGGAGTTAGGTAAGTAGAGATTTTATACAGACAATAATAAATGCTTATGTATTTTTAGCAAGTACGCATTATAACCTCTCTTTACTATTGTGCTAACCAAGTCATACGCGTTATAATCTCTCCATTATTGTGTGTTTAGCAAGTATTTTGATATTACAATATCAATGCGTATGTACTGAAATTGAGCCTACTGATTAAGTTTATATTACATTATATTTGTTAATAATAAAAAAAATAGTATTATAACTTAAAAAAAATGAAATTTTATTACAATTCCTTCACTAATTAATCGAAAGGAACTTCGTTCCATCCGGGTGTCCCTTGACACCTCTCAACTTTTTTTTTTAAATAGAGACTATGGTGTGAAGTACCAATCTTATGAAGCTTAAGTTTGAAGTTTGACGACGCTACGTTGTTTAGTGTTTGTTTTGCAGCCATCAATAGTGAACGCTCTCACTGAATTTGTAGACATGGAAAAAAATTATTATTGTTAAGTGATACAATACTTGAATTTAAAAGGCCCCAGTCCAACTAATATCGAAGTCGAGCTTGATTCTACTCTGGGGGAGTCTGCTCCTTTATTTACAATAGTGAAATATTATGTGGCAGAGACGAACATTGCAGTGGTTGACCAAATGAGGTAACTATGCAGAAATGGTGGAAAAATCAACAAAATGGTTTTGGATGACCGTCGACTGGAAGTGCGCGAGCTAGCAGGTATGGTAGGCATTTAAAAAAGTGCTGTACATCGCATATAATAATAATAACGTTCATTTATTTTTCCTGAATAAAATGAAGTACAACAAACACAGAATACAATAGTGTTTATGGAATTTTCACAACTACAAATTGCAGAACAGGTGAATAAATGAATATAAACCACAAAAACTCGGTGAGAGCTTGTCTATGGGTGATTCTTCATTTTTGAAGTTGAAGTTGCAACACTAAAACTATCGATAAAAATTATTGAATATGGATTAAGGGCAAGCGATATAACACGATAAAACATTGAAATAAAAAATGCACTAGATTAACAAGGAATACCTATACTTTTTAACTAATTTATTTTATATGTGTATAAATGAAGGAAGAATTCAAATGATTTTGATCGAGCTTTCTCAATCATGGATCAACTATATCATGGAATATTTGTCTATCATTTGATAAAACCCATCCAATGGTATCGATAGTGTCTACTTCCAATTCCCTTATATATTGATCCATAATTTATTGACAAAATTATTCCACTGATGAACATAAAACTGAACGATACAAGGCTTTTTTATTCACCGAGAAACTTTTTTTACATCAACGAAGATTAAGCATTAACCGCTGGTTTTTTGGTTCCTTAGAATTCGCGAAGTAGTACGTGGGTCGAACTATGTATTTCTTTTCTGTCCCGTTTGGATGTTCGTGTGATGCGAATCTGGAGTGGAAATATCCGCCGATTGCTCTGATTTTTTGTGGGTTCCAGGGTTTCTTCCAATTTTGTGAGTTTCCACTTGAGGAGGCTCTAATTCACCTAAGGGATCAGTATTCGATAGATCTTCGTATGTGTAACTCTTACTATTGATATACAGTATGTTACGAAATATATGCGCTTTTTGATTTCTATCTTTAGCGCACTTTAGGTAGTTCACTAGGAGTTTTCGTTCAGTTCGTTCCTCCAGGGATAAATCTTCTATGGATAGTTCCTCTCTCTCCCTTCAACTCCTTACAAGACTTCAATACTTGTTGCTTGGTTATATATCTAACAAATTTCACCACTATACCTTTATCAGGTATGCCTAAAGTATATGTGTTTTTTATAACTGTATCTTTCAACTGAAGTTCTAATCTAATGTTCAGAATATGGAGGACGAATAAAACCAGGTTTCCACTTTGTTATTGAGAATTGAATATGATGATGTTATTGTCGCGTGAGGTTTCTTCTAACTTTTTGTTTTTATTTTTGAGTTTTCACACTTAACTTTCCATAACTTCTATTTTCAAAACTATGTCTTTCAGTTCGGTGATTTGCGAAGTTGAGGAGTCAAAAAGAATTTTTTTCTGATCCAATATAAAGGTTTTTCGGATCATCCATGTCTCAAGTGCAGATAACATTTCGACATGAGAAAGCTGTGCGCAAGATGGGTGCCACGATTACTCACAATGGAACAAAAACAGCGTCGTGATGATGTTTCAATCGGGTGTTTGGCGAAGTTTCACAGCAATGAAACCGAGTTTTTGCAACGATTCATAAACATGGATCTGTCACTTTAAGGTGGGCGTTCAATGTAGTGTATTTCTATTCCAAGTTGCATCGAGAAACAGTTGAACTTTGAGAACACAATTTCTGTAGGTAAACTAAGGAAGGATTAGAGTACTAATTGGAAATATTGAGATTGAATTCTTTTTGAAAATTGAGATTTTTCTGTCGAATATTGAAGGAAATAAGCCAATACATGTTCTTTTTCATTTCAAACCAAAGACCCATAAAAATAGTTCAACTTTCTATTAAAAGGCGAATCTCCAGACGATTTCATACAAGTAATTAACTTGTAATATGAAATGAGCGGCGAATAGCCAAATTCAAACATATAGCGAGAAATGGTTCCTACTTTACGAACATTCTCACTGATTTCTTAGTCCAGCCGTTTTCGGATAGAGAGCGCCATTGTAAATTTCATTTATCCAGGGCCTACTATACTATAATGAAATAGGAATGTGATTTGGATAACGTCTTTAGAAGTAGCAAGATAGAGACAATGAAGGTTTTGAATTCGGAGATTATTCATAATGGTATCATGGAGAGTGATTTGGGGAGGATAAATAAAATTCAACAATCAATGAGGGGATCCGGAGGTTGAATCTGTATAATAAAATGAAGCTTTTTCTGACTGATAATACACGAGATTTTTCTTTTGTGAACTTCCTTCTAAGGGTATTGCACTTCTTCACCAGTTAATTTATTCAATATTTCGAAAATTGTGTTTTTTTGCAAAACGCTGATATTTATTCAAGCTTTCATCCAACTTGCCTTCATTTATCGATTTGTACGTTCGGGTGAAATTTTGCGAATGAATTTTGATCCACTTCTAGTCGTCCGATTAACTTTCGAAAGTGTTCATAATTCCGGTGACAATTTATCATGAATATATTGTTACAGAAAAAACAAAATGGCGAACGAGTTTCGTAATTATGGGGCGCCTCTATTCAAAATTGGTATGTGGGTGTTCTTTGGGTTGTCAAAATTCATTGATTTGAGATGGCGGCTCCAAGATGGCGAAAGAGTTTTGCGACTATGGTCTAATTCTATTCAAAATTGGTGTGTCGAAGTTTTTGGTAATGTGATTATGTTTTTTTTTTGTAAAAGTTCATGAATTTGATATGACGATTATGGCCCGATTCTATTTAAAATTGGTATGATTTTTCTGTCAGGATTTAATAAGATGACGGATTTCATAAATTACTAGATAGAATTGAATAAAAATGATAGGAAATAATTAAAGAGAAACTTTTATACAAATGCATTAAGGAGGAATAAAAAATATTATTGAAGACAAGTTTTCATACAAATGCACTTAAAAGGAAAAACATATTTGATTAATTGTTTGACCTAGGTTATTCTATGAATAACAGATTCATAAGCTTGCCACGAATACAAAATAGGAATTCTTGCACCTTGATCTTTGGGGTTTTTAGGGAAATGGGTTTTGTGATTCATAGTCCGGTTTTTTTGGTGTTGGAGATTATGATTTTGTTGTCAAAATCAAAAATATTCAGAATGGCAGCTCCAATAAACTTCTTTAAAAAGGCAAATATGTGTTGCATTAAAAATTACTCTCTGTACAATGCTCCTAACCATAAAACACTCATAACACAATAATGAACTGTAATAATTCGCTGTTGAAGTATTGGAACGAAATATGGTTTCTTGGGGGTTTTGAAGTTGCGTAGTAAACATTTTTTCTTTTTTTCTTCAGATATGTGACGAGAGTGTAGTCTTATATTGGTGATTATATATCTAGAAATGAATTCAGCTAATCAAAAGCATTTATCTATCCAATCAAATCCCAATATCAGAGAATAATCAAATGCATTTATCCAACCAATCAAATCCCAATATCAGTGAACATACACCATGGTATATCCAGGAATATACACGCTACTGGCTATAAAACAAGTAGGCATTTACCATTGCTTATACACTTAGCAACATGGTGTATATTCCACAGTTATAACACAAGTTATGGATATTTTGGTGAGTATACTATGACATTTTTCGTCAATATTGTTGTAGAAATTCATTAGATCAAATATCTTGAAAAATGCCCCGACAGCGAAGCTGAAGGGTTATTTTTTAAAAGAAATTTGGTCGAGTAGTATTTCTGCAGCAATATTGGCGGAAAAATATCAAAGTCTACTCTACCCAAAATATCCATCACGAGTGGTATATGACCAGATTATATACCGAACTAGCAGTTACAAACAAACCTACACTTGAAAAAAATATGTTTTTTTGCGTTTTTTCGAATTTCTATAAAGGAAATGTTTCCTAAACGGTCGGTATATTCGCTAATATACACGCTGCTTGCTATAAAACAAGTAGGCATTTACCATCGTTTGTACCAAACCTATCAAAATAATTAAGTCACTATCAGATGACGTCCAAGTCAGTTCCTAAGAAGAAATTCGAGAAAACGTAGAAAAGCATAATTTTTTCAAGTGTAGGTATATTTGTACTAGGTAGCTCGATATATAATCTGGTTATATACCACTCGTGATAAATATTTTGGGTAGAGTATACTTTGATATTTTTACGCCAATATTGTTGCAGAAATACCACTCGACCAAATTTCATTTGAAAAAATTATTTGGCCCCGAGAATTTCTACAATATTGACAGAAAAAAATCAAAGTATACTCCAAATATCCATCACTTGTGATATAACTACTTTAAATCACACGCGATGTATGATAATGAATGAAGGGTTTCTGATTTTACAAAAGAAAAATTTACCGAACAACATATAGGACGTAAACAAATATTAATTTCTTTCTATTTTTGATTCTAAAGCATCTTCTATCCACGGAGGGTCGTAACATTTTTCATCCCGTAGAGAACGTTGTCTGATTATTTCCTCCAGTATACAATCCATATAAAATATTTCTAACGTGGAAAGCATTTTTTCTCTCCACAAAATTCCGTCTCTTTCTCAACGAATATTAAGGAAGAGAAATATTCAAGTCGTTCAGAATGAATCGTAAAAATGCCACAGATATTGGAAAACTGCTTTTTTGTGAAATTTGAGCAAAGTATTGTTGAGATTTTTTTTTCCTCAAAAATTATGAGCTGCAACTTCCAACTCTGATATTCTCTGTTGTAAGAATTCAACCAGTGAATTATGGCATCCAAAGATTATTCATTGATTTCATAAAAATCGGTTCAATCCCAACGACTTATTCAAACAAAACTAATATATGCCTGGTTGACAATGCGAGATTTTCAAAACATTCACTAGAAGAATATCAAAATTCAAAATCCAATAACGATTCCTCTGCCGCTGGCGCTGGAATAATATATTCTGTCGTAAAATCCTTCACGAGGATTTCCTTATTTCACCAACACAGGACAACTCAACTTGCATGATGCTAAGCCCGCCAATATGATTACGAATCTCTAGGTTCACCTTTCAAACCTTTTTTTACCTTATAATAATGGATATAACAACGTTGGATTTTTTTTTAGAGAATGTTATTTCAGAATAATTATTTCACGAATCATTTCGTTCTGATTGATTTCCAAACCAAATGATAATTGATACTTCAAGACGGCTATTACATGGAGTGCGTAACTTTATCGGCAACAGTGCCCGCCGGCCAGTTCTCCGGCTATTGTCTCGTAGTAAAAATTAGTTTCGACTATAATTACTCATTTGCACGGGTTGGACACTTGAATAAATATTCACTATAATGCATGGTGGCTCCTCTATCGGATTAGTTTTAAAAGCCATATTTGTCGTCAACCTGAAACCTGAGAAAAAGGAACAGTCAAAACAATGGACTGAAAAGGAGGAATCGGCTCCAAAGTGGGCGAAGACAGTCCCATCAACAGGCAAGGTCAAGTCAGTTTTTTGGGATACACGTGAGATAATTCTCATTAGCGTTTGAGTGATGAGTGATCAAGAAAAAACGGCCGCATTTGCAGAGGAAGAAAGTTTTGTTTCATCAAGACAATGCATCAGTTCACACATCCATTATCGCGATGGCCAAAGTCAATAATTTAAAGTTCGAATCGCTTTCTCGCGCACCCTATTGAAAAAATGGCTCGATGGTAAAAGATTTGCCAACAATGAAAAGGTGTAGTCTGCGGTTGTAGCCATTTACCGCACACTTTTGAGTAGCTTGACTATTCTCACTATAAACAGGGTATCGCAGCTATTGAACATCGCTCGGAAAAGTATATTGAGCTAAAAGGAGACTATGAAGAGATATAAAGATATTTTTTTTCAAATTTTTGTGTATTCTTTGGTTGGTCAGGTACTTCTGGGACCATCCTCGTAGATGTGAGAGATTGACAGCATCTAATATTGAGGCTTTCCGTTATAAAAAATAATGAGCACTTACAACAAAATATATTAACGTAATTGAAGAAAATAAAACTCTAAACCCCCTGATTACGATCATTAAAAACTCTGATAACAAGAATATAAAGTGACAACCGATTTGACCCCAATAGCAGTGGAAATAAATTCCTGTGGCTCTGCGCGAACGGTCGTGGTAACCAGAGGCACGTGATGTAACTCAATCGACAGATAGTGAGTACGTCAACCGTGAAATGCAATAGAGAATGCCATTTGATCCAGAAATTACACTGTCCCATTCGCCTTTGTACGTTCTCTGTGTCTCTCACTGCAAACCCTTAATCTGGTTCAGAATCGCACCATAGCTACAAGCATGGTATATAACAGTGGAAGGTTTAGTTCCATTTGCAATTAAATTCCATTATCGGTTACGATCTCATTCGAACGAGAGAGAGTTTCTAACGCAGAAGGGATGAACGGTGTGTTCGAGACTATTCAGTAAGTCCTTTCGAATTTCGAAGGATGACAACCAACAGAAATAGCATGTAGCTACTTATGAGAGTTTTGTTTTATCTTGTACCGGGTTATTCACTATAATGAAGAATATCACCAACTTTTGATTTTTACCTTACAATACACTCTACTAAAAATGAAAAAATACCGTTGAAATATTTTTTTGATACGTCTTATAGTTTGCGAGATATTTAATTGTTTAGCTAGGCGTGCGACGACGCGGAGTCATTGGCCGCTGTGACGTCACTTTACAACGGTCGGTCAGTGCGTGCTCTGCTTCCGAGCTGTGTGTATGAAGTTTGCGTCGGAAATTGATAAAAATGTCGAATCCAGAAACTGGAAAATCGTGTATTGTGCCAAAGTGTTTAAATAAAACTACTAATGCACCCGAAAAGTTGTTTTTTATTGTTGCTTTCGAACCTAAAAGTCGATACAAATGGATGCAAATCATGATGTTCTGTGGTTCGGCATTTCAATGTTCAAATATCTCTTCTAACTTTTACATATCGTCGCCGAAGCTGTTTCTAGCCGACCTAAAATAAAATAAACGTAAGTTGATCTAATATATGAAAAAAAAAATGCACGTATCCACGATCACATTAAAGAGGAAGGTAAATATAAAGTTACACCACACATACACTCTGAATATGGGGAAAATACTTTTTTCTTACGTGTTTTTGCCTCCTGAACACGAATCCGAAAAATGCGGCGGTCTCATACCGTTCCCGAGATAGAGAAGTTAAAAAAAAAAATTACCTCATTTTCAAGCACCGTTTTCTCGCACAACACTCACTCAAAATGCCTCCTTTTTTTACCAGCATAAACAATACACCCTAAATCAATTATTTTCGGCACAACTTTGCACAAAATATCGTCGTTTTTATCGAAAAAATCCTCCTTCTTATACATTACCAAATAAATCAATTTCAGACTTTGACACATGGAATTTAGTAACTTTGCCTTATTTTTCATGTTGGTGATGAATGAATCACCGCCAACTTTTCGGATTCAAATGTGAGCAATAGTTTCCCCTTCATTCATGTGTGCTATTTTTGTGGGCGGTGATTCATTTATTACCAACATGAAAAATAAGGCAAAGTTACTAAATTCCATGTGTCAAAGTCTGAAATTGATTTATTTGGAACTGTGTAAGAAGGAGGATTTTTCCGATAAAAACGACGATATTTTGTGCAAAGTTGTGCCGAAAATAAGTGATTAAGGGTGTATTGTTTATGCTGGTGGAAAGAAGGAGGCATTTTGAGTGAGTTTTGTGTGAGAAAACGGTGCTTCAAAATGAGGTTAATTTTTGTTAAGTTCTCTAACTCGGGAACTGTATGAGACCGCCGCATTTTTTTTTCTGGATTCGTGTTAAGGAGACAAAAACACGTAGAAGTATTTTTTCCATATTCAGAGTGCATGTGTGGTGTAATTCTATATTTACCAAGGGGAAATTAATATGAGAGGTTTTTCATCTTAGCTTAATAATATTTAATAGGTGTAGTCGCGTGCATCCTAATAATAACCTACTTTTGAAAAAAATATTTCATGGGTTCAAATTTTAAAAAGTTTTGTACCTCTGGTACATTATGTTCAGGTTATGTTTACTATGTTAATTTCTTGTAACATTAAATATTAAAAAAATACAAAATGTATGTCATGATCCAAACTTTGTAGGTATTATATTGTTTTTAATGAGTCCCACCCTGTTACAAATACCTACGCATTTTCCCTTCTCAGGAACTTAATGTCAGGTAAGATGTTCATAGTATCAATATGACGTATGACGTACATTTATAAAACACTAGTAATGAGAAATATGTACTTATAGGGATCAAAAGATTTATGATAAAAAGTAAAATGTTATTACGTAATACTTACTTTTGCATTTTTACTCCTCGCATCTCGGTGACCAAGAAATTGGAGTTATTTGAAAAATAGTGGGCAACCATTAACCCGTCTATTTCAGGCAAGTTATCAGATTGTCCTTTTTCAAAACCGTCATCCATATCTAATATTATACTTATAACACATAAAAACTTAAGTTAAAAACATTATTGTGGTCGAACATCCGATAGCAAAGCAATGATTGAGTGTACGGTGAGAACGTTGCGTTGTAAAATGACGTCACGCGAGCATGGCGCGCTCGCCCGAAATATTTGAATAGAACGGAAACTAAAATTGTCGTAACTTCAACACTATTCGGTTGATGGGAATAAAACAAAAACAGGTGTATTTCTAAACATCCAGGCTACACGGTCATGAAGTTTCAAGTCATTTAACAGACCCAGTGACATTCCTCACCCACCCCTTATCATCGTTATTATCGCCTATAGAAAAAAAAGTTTAATATACAAGTTGTGTGGCTATGACTGAATTTTGATAAAATGCTCAAAAATACAGTAGCGTACAGATATCAGGGGACACATTTTTTTAAAATGGGATACCCTGTAAATTATCGAATGTTTGGAATGATCTTTTTCTCCAGATTAGAAAAATATACCATATGTTATCTTTTACCGTTTTTGAGTTATTAAACGTCGAATAACTTGAACTAGTTGTTACTCTAAATACCTATCCCTTGAAAAGTGACATTTTTAAAGTAAGCTATGAAAAAGACAACTATATTATATTTGTTTAGTAACATTCCTTTAATGGAATAATCAAAATGGTTTACAGTGAGAAAGAAAAAGTTCAAATATTTATACAAAATAGATGACAAAGATGTATTTATGAAATTTAAAATAATATGATTACTCATAAAAGATGTTCAATATGTCCACCATTATTGTCAATGCATAATTGTTAACGTCTTCTTATATTTATGGGTGCATTGGAAATTGCTTCATTATTGACATCCAGATTCTCTATTTCAAGTCGAATCGTGTCTTTAATGAATAGAATATTATTATTATTAACAATATCTTTCAGGAATCCCCAGAAAAGTCAATCCATAGGGGACAAGTCCGGACTGTTAGGTGGCCATTCAATACTTCCATTATCTCCTATCCATATTGGGAATACATTATTCAAATATTCTTGAACGGTCAGGATTTCTTGATAGGTAACTCCTGTTAATATATAATCATTAAAATATAGGGCCAACAATTTTATTTTTAAAAATTCCGCACCAAACGCTAACAGTTTCTCTTCCTGTTTTCTTTATTTGTTTTACCAATCATTTTCTGTTGCCCTTTTTTTCCAACGACTTGAGATTTTTCCTATTGAAAACTCCTGCCATAATATTTTAGTTAAATAATCGGGATCTTCATTCGAATTTTGAATCATCTGTTGGCAAAATTCCAGTCTTTTCCTCTTCTGAGTCTGAGTCTGAGGTTTTATATGGTTATTAGTTGTTCTTTTTCAAAGTACGTTGGATTTTGGAAAAACTTTTACCTAATTGATCGGCTACATTTTTTAAACTACATTCAGAATTTTCAAAAAATAATAAAATGTTTCAAAAGTCTATTCGCGAATTAATATGGAGGCTTACCTTCGAAATGAAACAGTATATCTAGCTGTTCTTCCTGGTTTTCTTGAACTACACGCATTTTCTACTGAAACTGAAGGTATGATTCATCTTTTGGTAAATATTTTTGAATGTATTTTCTGACGGTGGATGATTTGGATACAACACCCTATATGCACTTATTTCTGCACGTTTATTTCTGTTGTTTTGTATATATTTGAACTTTTTCGTCATCACTGTACACCATTAAATAAATATCACCAAACAAACATAATATAGTTGTCATTTTCATAGTTTACTTTAAAAATGTTTACTTTCATAGGATGGGTATTTAGTAACAACTAGTATGAGTCTATTCGACGTTTCATATCTGAAAAACGGGGGTAACATATGGTATTTTTGAAATCAGGAGAAAAAACATTCCAAAAATTCAATAATATACAGGGTATCCCAATAAAAAATAATCCCCTGAAATCTGCACGCTACTGTATTTTTTATACCATTTTATCAAAATTCAGTCATAACTACACAACTTTTACATTAAACTTTTTTTTCTATAGGCAATAATAACGATGATAAAGGGGTGGGTAATTTATAGTGAATAAACAGGACCACTCCAGGCCGTATTTTTTATGTCGTACCACTATTGGCATCTCGAAAACGGCAAATGATAGGAAGTTGGTTGAATAAGACAAAAGGTGCCTATTTTAGTGAACAATGAAACGTTGTTTCCAAATCGGAAAAATCACGAACCGTTTTTAAAATATACGGAAGAAACCGAAATGACCAAATTTATTTTCTTTGCGCCAGCGCCAAAACTCCAAAACTTATTTTCAACTGATTTTGCTCTTGCCTTCGCAGGCAGAAGGCGTTATTCCACTTCGAATTACATTTAAACTTGAAACTATTTAGTATTAAGAGGAAGAACTAAAAAATAACGAAGAACAACAATTGATATCTTGGACATTTTTCTAGTCATCGCTACCGACCTCTAATAAGGTGTTCAAATTGACGCCCACGATTCCTCAAACGTATTTTCGATCTAAAAATGGTATGTTATAGCCATGCATGCTCATCTTTCTTTCAGCTATTCAACATTCGCAAGAGTTGAACATTGTCCTTGATGAAACCACATATCGAATAATCAAGTAGAGTGAGGTCGGGTGAACGCAATGGCCATTTAATAGGCCCGATGTTCCCAATCCATATTCCTGGCATGGTCCTATTGAGAAATGTTTCACCAATTCATCTGCGATGCGGTGATGCTCCGTAGTGTTGGATATATTCATATTTCCTTAGGACATTCAAGGGCAAATATTTCGAAAAATCAGCTGGGATCTCCGATAGAAACTCAAGATACAAGTCCCCTGTCAATGGCGTATCAAAAATTAGGGGCCAACGATGTTGGTATCCAAAACACCAACCTGCACATTAATGCCGGGTAAGTAACGTCACTGGAATAACCTCACGAATTGGTTGTTTTTTTTCTCATGCGTGCCTTTCGAATGGAAAAAAAACAGGCTGGTTCCTTATCTATTCAATATTTTCGACACTGAATATCTAGTATAGTATTTTTGGATTTAAATCAGATTTTGTGGTAATTTTCAGATAATTTTTTGGCATGATATTTTCAGGTTATCTGTTCGTTCATAAATAGTTAATCAATCGATTTCTCCATATTTTACAGTTTCTCTTTCGACTCTTGTAAGTTCAATTGAATTCAATTTTGTAATCTTTCGTAATTTTTACTAAGTTCAACAACGTTTAATTTTTTTCAACTTATGTACTCGAACTATTTCGCATGTCCCACCGGCTGAAGTAGTAATCTTGTTTTAGACAATTGATTCTGTTTCCTACGTTTTTTTCCGGTGGAAACAGTTTCTACGCTATTTCCATGTCCGGAACAAGATAACTAGTAACTTTGAGTGGAGGAGTAGCTACCTAACCGTCGGTGTGATTATTCCGAGGGGGTTCCAACTATTAGAAGCTGAGTCGACTATTCTGGGACATTTAAGCAATTCTCCTTCCAGGACAACCTCGTCTGGCATTTGTTGTTTTTTTCATTATAATCTCTGATATTATTTTCTCTTTTTCTCTTTGAGAAATGAATGCTTCCTGAGAAGGTTGTTTCTCTGGCTTAACTTGTCACAGAGACAGAGACAGAAGGACTGGTAACTCAAGGAGGTCACCAGCAGTCCCCTTCCAACCTGGTCTGTGAAACATATTACATTCACGAGTGAGCGAATACAAAGTGTCGCAAGCAATACGACCACCCCCATTAGTCCAAGATCTTAACCGCTGTGCTGTGAGACCAACGTCGAATAAACCAGCCTTCCGAGTCTCCTTTCACCGAAGACCACCTTCAGCTGAGACCAACCCCAACAAGCACCTCAGGTATATCTGTACCAACGACCATCTTCGGCTGGAATCAGAAAATTAAGTTGTAAATGTTCAAATTTTAATTAAATGATCCTAAATTTTGCATTCATTCACTTGTAAATGTTGTCTTACTTCTTTTCCATTTGAATTCATCATCATACTTCCACACATTTTTTTTGTTCATAACTCTTGAATTATCTGTATAACAGAAAAAAATTGTTAAGTTGACCTTATGCCTTCCTATACAAGCTAGGTAAAATTGACTTAATTGATATCTTTCCTTATCTTTCGGGTTTTGTCTTTCGCAAGCCTCGCGCCCAATTATTGAGCAAGTCAAGATGATTAATGTAAAAGTCGTTAATTGAACTTTACTCACGACCTAACCGAATCAAACTGAGCAGCCTATCAGCAAAGTGATTTCACTTCTTACAATTTGAATCAGATTCTTCAAATTTACGATTTACAGAACAAGTGAGGAGCTATTTTGGAGCAGATCTACTGAGATCTCCCGGACCTGTTCTCTTATCAGGTAGGTTACAATGGGCCAAAGTGCTCAAGTGTTATCGGAGGCCACGGCCAGACGAGCATACGGGGTGAAGTTTTCAGTGGGTGAATCTGAGGTGCAGAAAGGAGCACAGACTCCAAGACTCTGGGACTCCCACGGTACTGAAAGATGTCCATAAAAAATTCGCCCCACCTTCAAAAAATAACTACCAAACTGTATAATGATTTTATATAGTACATGTTTACGTTTCTCCTATTATAACTGACTATCCTATGGAAATGAACACTTTCGAAATATTTTAATATTTCTTACGCCATATCACAATATTCCCTGCTCGCAAGTCGACGACTATGAACAAAATGTCTCCTCGCCTGATGCCAAAGACTTTAATGACATTTTGGAGCCATTTGCGCATTGTACAGATACGAATTTGAGTTATTTTTGAAGTGGTGGGTAAATGACCTCTAGCAGCCTAGATCGACGTTAGTCATGGTGAATTTTGTAAAAATGATAACATTTATAATATTATTATCACAATAACTGCTGATGTCTCGATCGTCAACACAGCGATTTTCTTATGCTCATCATTCGACGCTGTTTTTAACGTTGGCGAAGACGTCGATCTTTTACTTCTGCCGACAGCATCAGGATCATCCAAAACCAACATCTACTTCTGCAAACCGGGGAGAGGCAAAATTGCTGAAAGGATGTTTTCCGCGAATAGTTCGAAAGTGAAAGAATCAGCCGAAAGCATCCTGTTCTTACATGCGGTTAGCGACTGTGACACATGATCCCTCTTCAACCAAGAAAAAAACAATTTTTCTTGCTTGTCCAAAGGACACAATGTCGTCTTTGGCATCTTCAAAGATCAGAATGCCAAACCAGAAGTCATCGCAGACGCTGGAGCTCCTTTTCTCGTTGCATTGCATGGTGGCAACATGGAAGAGGAAACCTTGGAAGATGCCCGCAATTAAAGTTTCATAAAATCGACAATGAAAAGCAAATTCTACCTACCTACTTCACCACCAACGAAAGACACTGCAGAGTACCATGTACTTAGGACCTACCACCAAGCCCAAAAATGGTGTGGAATCCAAAAATATTCATCAGACTTGGGCTGGAAACTTGATACCAATGGGCTCACTCCAGTAACAGAGAGAAACCTGCCCCAGATACCTTATTGAATGTAATTTGATGCAATTGCAAAAAGAGATGCAGTAGAGCATGTGGCTTCAGAAGAGGTGGGTTGAAGTGCTCTATTGTAGGATTCTGTGAGAATACAACACAGAATATCATCGGAAGCGACGACGAAGATGCGGCATTGACATGGATGGAAGCCCAGTATAACACTGACACCAACCGACAGGGACCATAAAAAATCAAGAAATGATAGAAATATACTTGGGGGCATAAATTACGTAATACGAGCTTCCAAAAAAAAACCTACAGGCCTACTGGGGATACCATAATTTTACAAAATACGCCGTTCACTCTACCCCATGGTGGTGGTTCACTCTACCCCATGGACTTTGATTTTACAGAATTATAATTATATAATGAATAGCTATAAATTATTTTTTTAAATGAGAAAAACTAACAGTTGGACGACTTTTTTGGGAGGGTGGAGAAAATCCTTTATGGATACCTTACGGTAGTGTGGGAGTCCCTGAGCTCGGGGGTCTATGTACTTGTACCCACTAAAAACTTCTCCCTGTTGGCTCGCCTGGTCATGACCTCCGATGACACTTGGGCCTGTTGGCCCATTGAATCTTGCCTGTTGTTTACTCTCACAGTAACCATTCCAGTGATTTCGTGTTTTAACGAGTTTGTGTGTGCTGTATAGTTTCGATTCACCAATTGGTTGCCCAACAATTGACTGTCTTCTGCGATCATAAGCTCCACAGTTGCACAGTATGTGTGACACTGTTTCTGGTTTCTTTCCGCATAATCTGCATGTTAGGTCGTCATTGAACAGTCCAATTTCATTCGGATGCTCTTTTACTGGAGCATGTCCAGTTATGAGCCACGTGATAATTTTCAGTTGTTACCTGTTTGAAGTTGGCAGGTCTGCTGTTTTTCAGTCGGTACGGGCCCTCAATGTATTCTTCCGTGTGTCTGTTTCCTGAAATATTATTCCAGTGTTGTTTGTGTTCTTCCCGGATTGTCTTCTATAGATGCACATGCCATGCGCTTCGGTTCCTCGAATGTCTAGCGAATTCGTCGGAATTTTCTTTACCTGAAAATCCCTGATATCCTGGCATTCAATCAGCTTGTTCTGCCAGTATTGTCAGTTCTTCTTTGCAGTTCCATACTAGTTAGGACGTCACTTCCTGGCTGCTCAGAGCCTTCAGTGACACCTGGCTGTCTGAAACAATGTGAACCTGCTCCACTACGATTGCTCATCTGTTTACATCTGTGTGGAATGCAGAGGTATAACCCAGTGAGTAGCTGACCTCAGTCCTTCAGTTTTTAGAAAACACCCCTGCTCCCACACCATTCTCCATCTTATACCCATCTGTATACCAGATCTTGCCCTGTAGAATGATGTTGATGTCTGTGTCAATTCATACAGTTCTGTCTGGTATAGATACCCTGTATGATTTATGAAAGCAAAATCTTGTCACAATGTAATCTGGTCTCAGGTCTAGCACGTCCCTGGTAACAATGCTAACGATGCCCTAATATTTATGTTGTCCAGTGTGTTTCTCAGTCTGGAGGCACCTAGCCTTGCTTGTCCTTGTATCACCAAGTGAAGGGGAGGCAATCCCAGCAGGGTCTCCATGGCTGCAGTGATCGTTGATCTCATTGCCCCCGTAATACCTACGCAGGAAAGTCTTTGCACCTTGCCTAGTTTTAATTTTAATCATTTAGTTTTAGTTGTAATCATCACATGAAACCAATCAACATGAATCGGATAACTTTATGTTCTCACTTCGGCAATGGGTATTCAAATAATTTAAAGAAAATGAATCCTGTTGATATTAGCAATTGTTTTAATTTCAATATAAATATGAATATAAACAAGAATCTTGCCTGATCGTCAAAAAAACAGTAATTTTCAGAACTTATTACGTAAAATACTATTTCTGAGCTCAGCCTGGTAAAAAATCACGCACCATCATCAATATATCCCTTGTATTAATCTGAAGGTCCACTATATTAGAATTGTATCAATCCAAGAATTCACTTACTAAACTTGAAAATACATTTAAATCTTAATTGCAACAATATCACGGGTACACGGATGGGAATTGCGAATGCAGCAGCTTTTACATGTTCATTAAAATTTCAGACAGAGGTGTACATGAAATATGCATGACCCCAATCTGCTTTTCCGTGCTGATCGAAAATGGAACATTGTGGTTCGGTTTAATTAATTATGAATTTTTATCAACTATCGATCGTCACATGAAGCAATAGTTCGTCAGCGTATCAAGTATGTATTGTGTTCCAGCCGTTTCGAATTTACAAAAACGAAAGAAAATCCAGCCCTTAATCCTTAGTCATTCATATCTGTGAGTATATTCGTATTTGTGATGTGAAAGAACAAATCCAATATTAAAAAATCTCACTACCTATTAAGTGAAAGGAAGTTACTGATTTATCACTGTATCTCCCAAATAGTGCGTCATATAGTTCTGAAATTTGTTGCGAAAGTTCTTGATGCTTGATGATAATGAAAAAACAATAGGTATAACATGATATGATGACGAATGTGTATAGAGCTGGGCTATATACTGCTATATTTGAAATTTAGCATCTTTGTAAATGTCTACTGGAAACCAATATATACTTGATTGAATTGAAAAATACACGATCAAATAACCCTCGAAGGAGTACCTGCACCATTTTATATGAAATGGCTTCTGATAACACACACATATACACACATTTGGTTTTTATATTCTTCTGTAATTTTCTTGGGTTTCAATTTCGAGGAAATGCGAAGTTCAGTGATTCACTATTATTTTATTAGGACGTTTTGTTTTGCGCTGCAGAACGTCTTCAGTTATACATTTAGTTTTTTGAAAATGGAGAGTTATGATTACATTTGTATTTCCTCTTTCTTACCTCAAAACACTAATTCGAAATAGTCGACATGTTGAATGAGGTGCTACTTTTTTGGTTATTTTGTATTTCTTTTTTTAACATTTTGTTTGGTTGTTTTTTCTTGAATTTATATGGCCAATTGGGCGGTTATAGTAGAATAGGTATTAATTTACCCTTTCATCTTGGTGTTATTGGATATAGTTTAGTTCATTTTAAAATAGGAAAATCTCATTTTTAAAACTTCAATAAGGTGCTGATTCGTTTTTGGAAGCATGGAATAGGAGGAACTAGTACTTTATGACAACCTAGATATGTCTTCTTCTCCTGGTTTTTTTGACAGGGGTCATGTTTGGTTTTAGTGTTGCCATCTATGTTTATTATTTGAGGCTATGATTGGGTGGTTGTAATTTTTGTTAATTGAAATTGGGGCTCAGATGTTGTTTTCCCAAATTATGTGCAAGAGTCGAGAACCAGATCCCTCTTTTTGTATTGACTTCAGCACATAATTTGAACTGTGAAGGAAAAAAGAAGTACTATTCCTGACTCATTAGAAAATTCTCTCAAAATATATAATCTACACTTAATACAGAGTATGGCCACCTAGTTGATTAATCACCTATTATACATAGACAAAATGAGATTGTCTATGTCGTCTTGGAGTAAATTGGTCCATTCGGCTGTCAGAAGCTCCCTGAATGCAAAATAAATATGAATGTTGCCCATATGTGGGTTGATTCTTCATTGGGGCATGTTCCAAACATACTCCATCGGATTCAGGCCTGGAGATTAAGCTGGCCATGGCAATAATTCAATTCCTTCGTTGTTCAACCAATCTGTCACAACATGAGCGACATGTGGACGAGCATTGTCATGCATCAAATGAAAGTTTCCTCTATTAGCTCCTGCCAAGGGACGAACAATGGATTGAAGAATATAATCCAAATACTGCTGAGCTCCGAGAAAACCGTGTGGAAAAACGAGATATGTTCTTCCACCAATTGTGATTCCTCCCCATTCCATAAGAGTTCCACCTCTATAAGTGTGCACTTCCTGGACGTGTCTCAAGCGTTCTGCATTTCCAGGTCGTCTCCATACTATGATAATCTGGATCAAATCCAAATCTTGATTTATCCATGAATAAAACTGTAGCCCATTTATTTCCATTCCAGTTCTGGAATTCTTGAGCCCATTCAAATCTTGCAGTGGTATTGCCTCTGGAAAGAGGTGGACATCTGAGTGAATGACGATTATATATATATATATATATATATATATATATATATATATATATATATATATATGTACATATATTTATCTATAGATTTTCGCGGGTATAATGTGTTGATATAGTTTCTTGAGGTTTCTGTCCGCGTTCTGTGTTCATGGCCCTCGAAAGATCCGATTTCACGACGTTTCGGCGAATTCACATTTGCCATCTTCAGGTGATGTCTGGAAATTTGATTGTTTCGAACTCGACTGATGTTTTTGTGTTGTGCCCCTCAATTTATAATTATAATTATAATATAAATTAAATTTTGACCTGTCAAAATATAAGGGTCTTCTAGGGGATGGACTCCAATTCTAGTTGAAAGTGATACTATAGTTAGAAATAATATCATATCATATTTTTACCTGTAATGAGAATAAATTATTTTTCAAGTGTTCGTGTTAACACAATATTATAATTGATGTAATCATTTATATTTTATTTATACTTATCCTTCGTTTTGTCTACTCGTAATTTATCAATAATTCATTGAAAGTTTGAACAATACAAAGACAAATTAAAAAAACTGCATAAAATTATTTAAATAAAAAAAAATTGACCTCTTGAGCAACTTTTGGCGATTTAATAAATTTTTATATACTTAGCCATCATTCTGCCCACTGGCAATTCATGTACGGCTTTTCTGAGCCAGAAATGATATGAAAACAAAATCTCCAGACCTTGACTTTAAAATTTTTACAATTTTCTTACAACTTAACCGACTTCTGGCAACGTTTAATCCCCGACCTAGACTTCTGGCAATAACTTTACGCAATTTCTACTGTTAAAAACTATATCTACACGAAAGTTCAGACTGCACTCAAATATTTTATTTTGATTGAAAAATTAACGCGTTTGATCGCCCGCCACAGCTTCCTTTCCCGAGACTGATTTCACTTGCACCTTATCATTTCTAATTGTCGTAGCCAGCTCTCCCGTCTGGTTGTAGAACAACAAAATATTGAACGAGAACAACAGAAATTATTTCTCGAACAAACGACTCAGGAAACCAAAGGACAAATCGCAGAATTCAAAGAAGAAGATAACGCAATACGAGAAGAAACAAAAGAAATAGTTACGAGAAGAATCAAAGAAAGAAATGTGGGTGACGCATGAAAAGACAATGCAGCATTTGAAAGAATGGAAATTCAATCAACTAAATATTTAAATCATGTGGTTTTCTTATAAGTCACCTCCCATAACAAGCACGACTTACTATGGGTTTATTTTTGCTCCAAATCCTGGACAGACTAAATTATCCCAAATAATTCTGAAGCAAACAGCAAGAAGAGTTTTCAGGAATAAAATTGAGGTAATTCAAATTTGACAATGTTGATAATTTCAAATCTCTGAAAAACGAGTTGTAGCTAAACAAAGTTAAACGAAGATTTTGAATGCAAATAGAAGAAAGAAAGCTGAGTGTTTTCCATAACAAAAATATATAATGCACTCAAACTCTGTCATGGACAAACTAATTCCTACCAAATAATTCGGAAGCAAACAGAAAAGTATCAAAAATACAATTTGAAAGAAGAGATTTCAAGGAATAAAATGGAGGTAATTTAAATTTGACAATGTTGTAAATTCCAAATCTATGAAAAACTACTAGAAAGCTGAGTGTTTTCCATAACAAAAATATATAAAGAACTCAAACTCAGTCATGGTCATGATAATGCACATTTGGGATCGATGAATCTGTTTTCAACACCTGTGACTAGAGAAAATCTAATAACCACTATTTTTATCTGAAAAAATTACGATACACAAGACAAAAATCAATGAGCCTTTTTCCTGAGAATAATGTGGAAAATTTGTCACGAGAGGCCGCACTTGTGGTGGGGACAAACATCAAACCTTCTCCATTTGAGATAGTGTTATTTAAGTTATACAGTTGAATTATTTGAAATAATTAAATAAATAAAAATTTTTTTTTAATAACCACAATGCCAACAAAACATTGTAGTTTTGCGAACTGTACTTCGAGTAATCGATATCCAGAGGAAAACGTTTTCTTTATACCATTCGTAAAACCTCACATTGATGAGGTTAGAGGTAAAAAATTATTCCATGCTTCGGGAAGAGTGGATTTAACAAAAGAAAAAATAAATAAATATTCATATGTTTGCTCTAAACATTTTATTGGTGGTAAAGGTCTTACTGAAGAAAATCCTGATCCAGTTTCTGCAACGATTAGTGAGGTAGGGTAGGTAAATGTTAAGGGGTCGTGCTCGTGCTCCCTGAAAATAGCTGTTTGACTTTTCGCAGCGGTCTCCTTCAAAAGGTCATTTTTAGGCACCGTTTCCGCGCACAAATATCACTCCCAATGCCTCCTCCTTTTCACCAGCTTACACTACAAATATCAAATCACTCATTTTCGGTACAACTTTGCACAAAATATAGCCGGTTTTATCGAAAAAATACTAAGTTTTCAGGTTTGACAGATGAAATTCAGTAAATGTGAAAAGTTAGGTTAGTTGTAAATGTTGAAGAAGGAGTATTTTTTCGATAAAACCGGCTACATTTTGTTCAAAGTTGTACCAAAAATGGGTAAGTTTGAGCTGGTAAAAAGAAAGAGGCATTGTGAGTGATTTTTGTGTGCGAAAACAGAGCCTAAAAATGACCTCTGGAATCATATTCACTGTAATTAATAAAAAAAAAATTGGGAAATTTTGAGATTTCGAAAGCAAGTCTCCGTTTTAATGTTGCTACATTACTATCTTTCACATTTGCAAATTTTAATTTGGCCCCTGAAGCGTCCTCTTCTGTCAAACACATTTTTTCGATGTTTATTTTTACATGTATTTTAGTGTGAGTTAGGTAATATTTGTCCCTACCGGACTACTAGCGCTGCTAATGGGGAATTTTTCGTACTTGAGGAAAAAGACTCATTATAATATGTTTTTCGTTCAATGAGGTAATCTATCAAGATATTCGACGATGCAAAAGAATCGGCTTATCAGTGAAAGCTTGAACGAAGAGAACTCCAAAAATTGGGTTACAAAGTTTTCACATCGAAAAGGAGAAAAGTGTATTTTTTTTCATTTCCATCGAGTCTTGACAGAATGAAAAAGATTTTGCATAATTTGGAAAAACATTCAGTAAGTAGAAAAAGCTTGCGAGGCCCCTTATAATAGGCGTTGGTTCAATGATGCAGTCCGGGCCAAGCTGAACGTGAAGATCAGCTCCTTACAAACATTTTATGACCTCACATATAACCTGGGACTCTAAAATAAATATAGAGGAAGACGACCTTTATTACCTTCGAAAAATGATTGGTCTTATTCGAGTTACAATGGAGATATAAATTTAACTCCAAATAGGCAACAGCGTACTTAGTTTATCGCTGAGCTTGATGATCGAGTTGAGTTTAATAGACCTAATTAACCTTTGATGAGGAAGATTCCTATTTCAGCTTGTTCCTACGATGAATGTGCTCAGTATAGAATGAGGTGCATACACATTCATGTTTGCTGAATTTCAGAATGATATACCTACAAATGAATGTTCCATGGCAGATTTTACGACAAAAATAGCTTTCCATGTCAATGATGAATAGTAGGGTTGGCGATAGTTATTCAATATGGCATGATAAAAAGTTGTATTCGCAATATTCCAGTAGTTAAAAGAGAACTTAATTCTCATGAACTTCTCAAGTGAGAATATTCTATTAAAAATATGTTTATTCAAAAAGGTTACTTTTGACTGATTTGTTGAAAATATAAACAGGATGTTCATATAATCAGAAAACAAAATTAATAACTCACTGCGTACGACAAATCATGTTTCACGAACGGAAAAATATGTAATAAGCTAATAACTTGTCGTATTCTAAATTTTACTCATCGGGAAAAAATGATTGAATTAAAATATATACGAACTGTATCCGTTCTTGTTTTCAAAAATCTTTTGAATATGGATGAAATTTCGAACGTAATCTTTTTTGCTTATTGTCCAAAGAGTTCTTTCAAAAGGATGATGGGACATTGTCTTGTTTACTTGATGTATGGAGTGTTGTCCGGATAATGGATTCAATCCATCACCGTTCTGCCAAATCCAAGATCTTCTTCCAGTAATGGTAATGTAGAATGAAGGCTGATTATTTTTGTTTTCTTCTTTTGTTTTGGGGTTCTTTGGCTAGAATTATCGTTTTATTCCATTCTACCATGTGGTCGGCATTGGATTTCAAAATATGTTCTGATAATTTGAAACCAGTGATCTGTCGATTCCTAATAATAATTATAAAATTTATTGAATCCTTCAAGATCATAAAAATGACATAGGATACGTCAGACAACAATTAATTCACAGACAGTCAACATCTATCAATAAAAATATAACAATTCCACAAGTTACTCATCGGTACTATAAAAGCAACCATTACTCAAGTATTCGTTGTATTTCGCTTTGAAATGATTTTCCCCATTTAGGTTTTTTATTTCGTTAGGTAAGTGATTATAAAATATTGCCCTCTTGTAAGACGGATAATTCTTATACAAACGAGTTGAATGTTTCTGAAGTCTTATTAATTCGCCTTCACTGGTAGGATATGCATGGAAATCACAGTTTCGATTGTCATTCTGTTTTTGGAATAACAGAGTACATTCGTTAATATAAGTGCACGGTACACACATGTATTTTGTCTTCTGGGAGACAAATATACTATTTAGTTTTGTGGCAATATTATAGGAAATATGGAAATATACAAGAGCTGACTGAAAGTTGTCAACTTTAACTTATATCTTCCTGAGAGTCAGGTATGATCTGAGCCATGAAAGAAAGTTACCCCTGAAGCCAAGTGAATAAAGTTTTTTGCATATCATGTCGGGGTCAATAATGTCGAATGCTTTCGATAAGTCAAAGAAGAGTACACCGATATATTTCCTTCTATCGAGTGAGTCATAGACACACTTGAGTGTAAAATACACTTTCCGTTGACTTACCTGGGTTGAAACTATGCTGGAACTTGGATATTAGGTCGAATTATTCTATGAACGCAAGCCATTTTACTTAAACGGATCATTCAATTATTTTACATATCGGTGTTACTGATCCAATTTTTAGTTTATCTGGGAACACTCCAGTTTCAATAGAATGATTTATTAAAAATGCTAATGGTTCGCAGACTAAATGTCTGATGTTCTTTATTATTTTTGTAGAGATGCAATCTACTCCAACAAATTTATGTTCTTGAGTTTACAGATAATTTCGGATACATTACTTGGATGCAACGGAGTAAAATAAAAAGTATGATCTACATGAATAGTGGTGTAGTCATCGATCGAAGTCGACTCAAAGTGTTCATTAATTGTTTTCTTCGCTATAGTCGTAAAATATGAGCCAAAAGCGTCGAAAATTTTATTTTTATCATTTACAAGTTTGTTGTCTAGTAATAATTCCCCATTTATATTTATATTTTGTTTTCCTATCAGGTTTTATTTTTGACTCTGGTACAATTTTTTTTCTGTTTCTCATGATTAGATACATATTTTGCTTCATGTAGTTTTTTCTCGTAGAAACCAAAAAACCAAAAATTTTTTTTTCAACTTGTTCCCCATGTGAACTATATCTTCAGAAACTCACAGCTTTTTACTGAGCTGTGCTTCTTGATTAACGGTATTTTTTACAGTTGGGAAGGTCAGTTCTATCCAATAAGTATACGTAAAAAAGCTTTGAAAGCACTTTGAATATTACTTAAATTTAGACATGATGGAACTTCTCATATTTTAGGCAATCTTAAAGTTGAGCAAGATTCTCAGTGGTGTGGTTAGCGAGATTAACGTCAATGACTTTTTCGAGATAGAGGGTTTGAGAGATATTTGTTGAAAAAAAGTCCATTTTTGAGATACTAGAACTTCCATTTGAGTTTGTGAAAATTCTCGTCTGTTCCAGGGCTTTAAAACCTACGTTAAATCTATGTAACAGATCACTCAATAATGTCTTATCATTTGATTCGCATAAATTATTGATAATTAGGTCGCCATATAGTGTAATATTCTTGAACTTTTTATCACAATGATCAAGAGCGGTGAAAAGTCTATCCAAAGTTTCAACACTACCATGTGGTGGTCTGTAAATAGTTATCAAACAGTATTTTTCACCATTCGCGGTGAAAGAAATTGTTTCATACTCTAATTCTACCGACATATTATCTTAGAAAATTTTATTTTTGAATACCAATTCATTTTTTGTTAGAATTAATACGCCTCCATGAATATGGTTTTGTCTCGTGAAAAAAGACGCTAGTTTATAGCCATCAAAATGGATAGTGTTTATATTCAAATTGTTGCACCAAGTCTGACATACAGAATACATCTGGCATCTCGTCAATTAAAATCACTTCAATTTGATTAGTCTTATTAAGATATATTGTGAGTTACCATGCATAGTTTTCAAACCTTTATTTGATGCATCCGCTGAAACCTCTTTATGATCACTTTTGCCGGCCAGTGATTGGGTTCATATAGAGTATTGAGGAGCGCCATGTCCGTCCCTATTTTGTGAATTCAAATCAATCACTTCAAATTGACGTCCAGGTGAGCGTTTCTCTAGATATTATTTTATCTTATCAGCCGTCTCGATGTTCGCCTTGGCGCACTTTCAACGGTGTTGATGTCCCACCAATATAACTTTTACCATAAGAACAAGGTATATATTATATATATATATATATATATATATATATATATATATATATATATACAATTTTTTTATTTTTCTTCTGTGATTTTTAGTTTTGTTTGTGTGGGAATCGATTTTGATGTGTTAGTTGTTCTGAAAGTTGTTCTGATGTTATACTTGTTGCCAATCCGTTTAATCTTTTCAGATAATCCGGGGACATAGGGCCCTATGTTATTTTCGAGATGTATTGGAAGATGAGTCTGTCCTGAATTCAATACTCGATTGTTTTGTATATTTTTGTTTGTTAATTTCATTGAGAGTGTTTTCCACAAATTTATCTAGATACGCATTGTTATTCAGTATGGATTTAATGAAAAAATTCAATTTTCAAGATTTTGTTGAATTGTATTTTATTTTGGCTTTATTGTAAAGGCATTTAAATATGCATTTTTGGCACTTGCGTGATGATTGGAGTTGTAGTGAAGATATCTATTGGTGTGTGTTTTCTTTCATCCATTTTATTCTTCATCGACCTGGCATCAATATTCATAATCTTCAAGAAATTATCAACTTTTGAAAAGAAATCAGAAATTGTCCAAAATTGCTTAACTTCTATATCCCAATCCAATAATCAACTACTGAAATTAATATTTGAAAACTTTAGACTTTGAATAAATTTGAAGTTTCACATAGTTCCTTCTCAGTTGCCATAAGATTGATTGGATATATTTTTTTTTATTTTAATTCGACAAACAACAGTTATAACATGTTTGCTCTAGAACTTTTACTGCAGTTTTATCATAATTATCCCCACATTTTTACATTTGTTTGATTGAATCCAAAACAATTCATACACTGGGTTATATCATTATTTTCATAAGTCAAACAAGACTGTCAACCAAAATATAACATAAATTCAGATATTCAAATTTTCTCGAATAATTTTCCGTTAACTTGGGCAAATATAGTGTGACTTTATCTTTGTTCTATATATTTTATGAAATCAACTTTGAATATACTATCTTCATGAAGACTGTCACACAATCACAAAATTGCACAAGTAACCCCTTCACTTATTCACTTCACACCTATATGTGCATTTCGATAACTAAGTTATCATCATCACACTTGGGAGAATATGTCAAGTGTGCCTGACCATATGATAGAATCTTGTCACAAAATTAACATTCATAACTTGAAAATGATCAAATCGGTCAACGACTCTAGAAAATTAGACTGCCTGGAGAGTATAGTTATCCCCAAAAACCATAATAAAAATTTACTTAATGAGGATAATGGACCTATGTATTCAACTCTGTTTTCTCTAATCCCCACAGTACCATCAAGATCCCATTAGTGACTTGGGGAACAGTTATTAGTATAAAATAATCCAATTAGAAACAGCAGGTATAAATTGTAGGATAATGTTACAATTTATTTAGTGTAGTTAACCTACTGATGATGATAATTTAGTAATCGAAATATAGGTGTGAAGTGAATTAGTGTGGTGAAGGGGTTACTTGTGCAATTTTGTGAATATTATCTTCAGTTATATTATTTTATTTTTCGAATTGTTCTTCACTTCACTTCACACTATTTGATAGTTTTCCTGAAAATTTTATCCTTACAATTTTTATCCTGGAATTTTTCAAAATTTTCTCTTCGATAGAATGGTCCTGTCTTCAGCTTTTCCAGATTATATTGGTTGTAACATTTTATCCGAATGGTTCTATCTTTCTGACTATCTATTTGAAACTTCAGTTCCGTTTTTATTTAAATGTGACATAGCTTTCAGTTCTTGTTGTTTATTTGGTGTCAAATATAATGTTGAATTTGAAGATGTTTTGGGAAATTACTTAGTGAATTTCCCAATCTCATAGCCTCAGAGTATGATTTTGCCAAAATGGTTGTTGTCTGATCCGTTTGTTTAATGTAATTTGTCTTTTTCAATCAGCAACAGTTCTTTTTATTCAAGTATATTCCTCCAGTTCCAGTTCCTCCATAAAATGAGGGGTATTCCTTATGAAACTGCCTGTGTTTTCAGATATAGGTGTTGGGATGCGGAGGAGATATCTGGCTAGTTCCGACACAGGGTTCCAATGGAGTAATAGGTATCAATGGAGTAATGGGTTTGTGGATTTTTGGTAGACCATAGAAATGTGGAGGTTTGCTGTGGTGTGAGACAAGTTATGTGCGTTCTGTTTTCAAAAGTATATTTTTGTGTTTGGCTAAAGATCTGTATACTTTTTTCTATCGTTTTTGTTCGGATTTCTTTCAAATAAACAAGACAATATCTCATCATCCTTTTGCCAGAACTCTTCTGACAATAATAAAAAAAAGATCACGGTCGAAAAACAGCGAGAACTGAGTAATTTTCATCCATAAAATTTTTGAAAACGGAAACGAATAAAGTTTCCGAAATGTCGAAAGTGTACGCAGTAACTTACTAGGGCAGAATTATTTCTTGCCCTTCTACACTTATATAGATTTCCTGGTCCATTTAATTTTGTTTTCAGATTGTAGAAGGTTATAAACCCAAAAAAAATGTCAAGAATGGGTATCCCTCCACAAAAAATAAGCTTCAAACAACACACAAATGTTTCCTTCTGCAGACCTTTTTAAAGAGAATACAATCTTCCAAATACGACAGGTGTATATTAATCCGCGATGAGGTTATTGTGCGATAACAAAATTAATAAAAGTAGAAATGAACTCCAAACTGAGATAAATACTAGATCTAACAGTATTCATTCACTTCTGATGCCTAGGATTAATTATACTAGGGTTGACAGATCTTGCTCCCAAGAATTTTAATTCCTTAGCCCAGGAGATTAAAGCTGGAAAATTTGAAAGTAAAAACGTTGGATTTTAAATACTAACTTCAATTCGATATGTCTGTAATTCACTTTCTATTCATCCTAATTTTGTTGTAGGTGCAGAATAAAATACACTTTGATTTGAAGCACGCAAACATTTTAAAATTTATTGTGCTTCCCTTACTACCAATTTATTAATTCTTCTAAACATTAATGTGTAAATATAAATTTGGTGTAACCAAACAATTGGTTGAAAATAAAAGACTAATTAATGTTATAATTTCAAAGGTGTGATTTGATGCCCTCTTGCTCATAGAACGAATGCTTCTCCACTTATAATTTATATTATTTCTTGAAATAAACGATTTATTTATGTTGCGTGTAAGAATTTTTCGCATTCAAATGCCCATTTTAACACTGAGGCATTTCTATTCACAATAAAAGGCAATGTCACTTGAATGCACCCTTATATATATATATAAAGCTGAAATTTCGAAAACAAAACGATTAGGTCTTTAGCATGAACTAATCTCATTAATGATATATATCTCGACGAAGATTATAACTGGAACAGGAATTAAATGAAACCCACCATACAATCATGAGAGATGATTACTTTCGGTGATTTCATTATTTGAGGAGAAGCCCATATAGTCGCTCGGGTAAAATGTTCTGTTGTGTCGTCCCTTTCTGGCGATTTCACCAACCCGTGTTGCCATAACATAATCCACTTGTGGATTCTGAACAAATGGAATATGGAGGGAAACAGGAGAGGACCACAAATTAATCTTTCTACAGGTTCTAATGAGTCAGAAAAATGGTCCTGGTGATATCCTGTAATATTTCAAAGATCTCACGGAAAATTGAAAGGATTATTGATTTGTTACATTGATAGACATGTTCCTGAAATCATTCCAGTTTTGCATAGCTTCAAATGAATTCCAAATCCATAATGATCTTTCTTATAACATGGAATTTGAAACTTCTTTGGGCACGGTGAGAGTAAAACCTCATGGTCGAATTTGAGTGTAACGTTCCAAACGAAACACTCCTGACGCAACAAAGACGGAAAAAAGTACTTGGCGAGAGAAAAAGAGAGAACTATGTTATATACAGGGTGACTCAGGGGTGCGTGTAAGCACCATATTTTTTTTCTAACCAAGCTATCGACTTTATCGATTTTTTAAAACGATAGGTTCGACAATGAGGCACATTCGATTTATATACAGGATGTCCCAAAATAAGATACATAACTAAGTTCTATTTCTTAAACGACAACCCTACATTTTTGGATATGCCATTAAATTATCGATATTAACCCTGGTTTCTAAGACTTATCTGCAATAGTTTTTGACTTATGTCAATTTATTTGTCAGAATAGCGTCGTGCATAGATCCACAGCAATATTTATAACTTCAGAAACATTCAAGATAACTGAACGAACTTTTTTCCAGTCGATTCCTTAGGCTTTAATGCATATTTTGAAATGCAGGTGAACTAAGAGTCGATGTTTCATCGCCTAGTACGATTTTTTGAAAATTGCAAATTACAAATAGCAATAACTCGACTTTTTCAAATGCAACACTCTATATTTTATTGCACCATTGCATGACATTTTTCAAGAGCTTTTTGTCGATATCTAGTTTGTGGGGTCTACGTTGTGAAATTTGCAAGATTTGTTGCAAAATAAGAAATTTTCCACAAAAAATAAAGGGCTTATGATAATCGCAGTAAAATACGGATGAACTTATTTTCGTATGAGTAAATGCGACAACGACATTTTCATTCATTTTTAAACGTCACCGAATGAGATTAGGACACAGATAAAATAAAAATGACGAATAGTGAAACATTCGAAACCCTGATTTTTTTATAAAATGTGGAATCTATTTGTGAGTTTCATTGCTCTTTTTCTCATTGAATTGAATGAGATCTATCTTCAATTAGACTATGAGTGGAAACTGATTATTTCAGGAAATAAAATCTTTTTAACAAAAAATTAAGCCGACGAAATACGGAACTGAGAAGTAAAAAATAAAAACTTTTTAACAAAAAATTAAACCGACGAAAAAATCAACTGAAAAGCAAAAATCAAAATAAACTTTTTTAGTCTAAATGATAATTGAACTCCTAAACTAATGTAAGTAACTGATTTTGAGTCGGCGCCAAACAAACAATTATCGATCTCTGAAAGAAGTCATCAAAACGCAGCCGTGCATCTCGCTGCCATCATTTTATGCTTCACCTGATTCAATTGCTAGTTTGTTTGACGCCGACTCAAAATCAGTTACTTACATTAGTTTAGGAGCTCAATTATCATTTAGACTAAGAAGGTTCATTTTATTTTTTGCTTTTCAGTTGATTTTCGTCGTTTAATTTGTTAAAATGTTTTATTTTACTTTCAGTTCCGTATTTCGTCGTTTAATTTGTTAAAAAGTTTTTATTTTCAATTTTTTGTGGCTAAAATCTACCAATTACTACCTACTTGTTTTTTGATTACTTCCAAAATACTTACTTATCCACCTTACTTCAACTATTACCAGTTAAATAATATGATTATCTACTTTTACTATTTGTTGTAATATAAATTATTTTCGTTGTTCTGGTTAGTTTATTTCATTACTTTGTATATCATTCCATCCTCTAATAAAATATACTGATTTTGACGGATGTGAAACAAGAATAATGTCAGTAGCGATCTGTCATTGTCAACTACGTATGTGTGTGCTAATGTTCACTAGTGAAAAATAAATTATCCCCTATTTTTCTACCCGTGGGGGTGGCTGATTCCTTTCGAAATCCAAATATAAGGTATACCCTATCTATTAAAAAAAGAATCATCCAAATCGAAGAACCCAGTACAAAGTTATGCCTGATAGAATCGGTTAACGGACCAGAATTCAGAGGGTGAGTGATCAATATCCCCCATTTCGCTACCCTTAGGGGTGGATTTCATCTTTTGAATTCGAATGGGACCAAAGTCGAAGTACACCCTATCCACTGAAGAAAGAGTTATCAGAATCGGACGCCTCAGTAAAAAGTTATGCGTGATCATACATAAAAAAATATGATGGAAAAACATAAAATAAATGGGTCGAATAGAGAACCTCCTCCTTTTTGGTTTCGTCGGTTAAAAAAATGTGTACATGCCCCTGGTACTTTCAGTTGAGTGAATAAAAGTCTTAGGGTGAATCATTCAAAGAAGCTCCGTATAAATACGTTCCTCAGGCTTCAAGCCATGAACAAAGCAACAAACATATTAGTTCAAAAAAATGTACTGGCAATACTTATGTATTGCTTTGGATAGGATGAATAAGTGGTTGAAATAATGGCATTCAGTTCTGGAACACCATACCACCCTAAAGAACGCTATAAAATTTGTCATATGATATTACAATGATAGGTTTCGTGTTCACATAAGCTTTCTTTCCGAACAAATAACAAAGATATACTGGGTAACAATGAAATCATTGACCAGAGCGTCATTCAGTTGTTTTTAAAGTTAGACTTTCAACATTTGGATCGAAAATATAGTTTCTTCGAACCCATATTTTCTATGAAAAAACAATTTAATAACACCTCCGGTTTTACCGAAATTAGACTTAGGTCGAGAACTTTAAATGGAACTCTGTAGATATCTTCACGGCATTCGATAGAGCGAAAAATGCCCTTTTCAATGACATATCACAAGTACACATTTGTTTTCAAGACGGCGGCGCAGGAGAATTTTTTTCTAAAATCAATATAGCGGTACTGTGACGTCAACGACCGAATTTTCGTCAAGCAAACTGATAAAATAGCAAATAAACTTTGATTAGTTCTTGATGAAATATGCAAAAATTTTGATTCATCGCCAATCAGGATTCCTTTTAGTAATTCTTTCAAATGACATTCTTTCCCTTGAATGTTCTCGAAAATTTTAAATATTAAATAATACTTTCTTTTGAATTAACATTGAAGTATAAGTCAGTATCTATAGATAAATGTTCGACACACTACGCCTCCTGTTTTTATTTTCAATTCAAAAATCATTGGAAGTTGTCTTTTTTATTACACCTAAACAAATAACTACGTCTGCATAAATTTTAGGTTTCATTAATTTAATTTCAAACAATTTTCCTATTTTGAACAATTGCACAAAAAAACTGTTGGTAAATAAACTCATTCAATCAAATGTTTTATCCGCTGAAGAATCGAGTAGGCCACAGTCGTAAAATTTTACACATTCATGTACTTTCAATAATTGTGCACATCTAATTGTTGATGATGAATTTTACTCGCGATGAATTATTGAATATGGTCTACTGTATTGGCGAATCTGACAGATATACTTTATTAGCAAGCAGAATCTACCATCAAAAATATCCAGAAGCATTCCAAAAATTAAGAGATCGGTTTGAACTCACTGGTAGTGTGTCTTATACCAAAAAGTAAATTGTTGGTGGTCGGATCAATGGGGAAAATAAGTTGCGAATTTTATGCCCCATTGCAGCACTACGGAAATAGCAACGGAAACGGATATTTCACAAAGCACACTACTTTATGAAATATCGGTTTCCGTTTCCTTTCAGAATTGTATGGATGTGTCATGTTTTACGACAGCGGCTTATTCGATTCCTTTTTTTTCCTAAAAAATCATCAACATTTCTTATTTTGAAACAAATCGCGTAAATTTGACAAAGTAGACCCCACCCACACACTATTTCAGCAAAAAGCTCTTAAAAAATGCCATGCAATGATGCAATAAGACATAGGGTGTTGTATTTGAAAAAATCGAGTTATTGTCATTTGTAATTTGTCATTTTCAAAAAATCGTAGTAGACGATGGAACATCGATTCCCAGTTCGTTTAGTTATCTGGAATGGTTCTGAATTCATGAATTTTTCTGTTGGTCTATGGACGACGCACGGTGGGGTGAAATTATTTTTGTAGTTTGTTGTATCCAACTAAATTATATCAATTTTAGTGATAGGTACTATTTCAACAATGAATAATATGCAATTATTTTAATTTCCAATAAATTTTATTACATGACACAAAAAAATGAAAAACCTACAAAATAGATCAGTAAGAAGATGATATTACTTCGTCAGAGAACAATTCAGATTCACCTACATTTTCCCCATCATCAGACTCTTCGGTATCTTGTGCTACATGGGGTTCCGTAGGAAGCAGCATATCTTTGGTTTCTTTTAAAACGATTATTTTTTTCCTTGCCAGTAAATCATGGATTCAAGCTCAATAGTAATCTGTGAAGCACATCTTGATTACAAGAAACCCTCGAAAATTTCCTGGCTAGGTTTTGATAGAATAAACGAACATATTTATTTCCTGCTTCTTCAGCCTCTTCTGATAATTGGCCTATTGAAACAATGGCGTGCTCTATCACGATAGGCCCATGCACCAGTATTTTGTACATAGTTGGTGTCATGGGATACGATGGATATAGTTGTACATTGAGTCCTGCTGTTTCCAGAGTAAATTCTGTGAACTTATCAATGTTAATTTTGTATCCATTCAAAATCGTCTCCAAAATCATTTTGAGGCAAAATCTTAAGTCCACATTCATGCCTGTTATTTCAGCTGCCAGTTCGGGGCCGATGAAAAACCTGCTTGTGTTCCCATCGTTGGAATTGCCAAATCCAGGCTTCGGAACATCGATAAGTAATCCCATTTCACTCTGAACTTCTCTTGTTATATTAATTTTCGTACGACCATGCTATTTTGAATGTACGGTTATTACAATTATTAATTTGGAGGAGTCAGCTTATTATTATCGGTACCATTTGTATCAACTGTATCGACAGAAAAAGTTGAACAAGCAACAAAATAATCTGGAATATTACTGACAAATAGTTTATCGCTATGTAAATTTTTTTCAGCAAACTCAAGTTTTATTTTGGATACAATTCTCGACATAGCTTTCGGGTATTTCCAGCCACCATGTCGCTTTAATCCTAAAACAGCAACACCGAAAAACTTTCAAATCCATTAAGACGATGGACGTCCGAAACGAGAGTAATCAAGTTACCACATCGTCTACAACCTCCAAACAATCAACAACTTTGTTAGCTGAAAATGTAGCCAGAGTTTGCCTAAATGAATTGCCGGTATAACTGACAACATTTTGCAATTTTGAATATGTAGCAATTTTGATAGGGAATTTCCCTATCATACCCTTACCCTCTATCTGAGTACTACATTTGCCATTTCGATAGTTTGAAAACAATCGTGGGCGGGTAAAAGTTTGATATACTTTCCAATTATTTCCAAATATAAAAAAAAATTATCTAGCTCATTTTCAACAGTAAATGAACGCTGCACATGCGTTTTGGTATTTGGAATTATCGCAATGATATATGATTTTTTGAGGTCTTGAATATTGATATTGTACAATTCTTCCTTCCGACATGCTCTTGATACGCCCAATATCATCGGTAACTGAAAACTTGTGAAAATATCAAATTAATGCTTCTATTGTGAAAAAGGCCAATTTTTATTCACCTTTTGAATCAAGAATATTTCGTCTAGCACTTCTCTCCAAAATGTGGTCATTCAATATTATGTAAAACACCAGCTTTTTTGGTCGGTGCCCAATATTTTTTTCTCTTGAGAAACGCAATTAATATGGAAAACTTAGGAATAACAATGGAGTCATACAAAAACATGTGTTTTTGAGCATGGAGTAAGTACTCAACCCATAAACTACCAGGAGACCGGGGTTTTGCATTTCTTTGGGCAAAATATGTCAACAGGACATTTTCGATTAAGTTCTTTCCCTTTCTTTCTTCAAACCACTTCTTGAGAGTTGTATACGTTTTTCAATAGCGATGTTTTGACTTCTCTGGTATTATAGAGGAACATTCTATTTCCCACGATTGTTCACTGTCAGTATTTTCTTCGCTCTCAGAATCACTCATCAGTAAAATATTTCTAACAGCGTATTCCAACAGTGGGTAATATTTATCGGTAATTAACATTTATTGATACTCTTATCGTTTATATACTGAGTAGTTATTTTAATTCATGTTTATTTATTTTTCTTCCGATCAAATTTATAATAAATATAAATGAGGTTCCAAGCTAGGAAATTGAGTGTTTGCCCCTTCCTTGGCTTCCTCATTGCTTTTGATTCCCTTATGGCCTGGCACCCACATCAGAGTGACATGATTATTCATAGCCAGTTGTCTCAGGGAAAGTTTGCTGTTGCAAGTCAGTCAAAGCCAAGCCAAGTGTCTGACTTCAGAGCTTTTAGTGCTGCTTGGCTGTCCGATAGGATATAGACTTTGCCCCCCTGAAGCCTCTTGCATGGCATCTTGGGCGCAAATTTCTATAGCATGGATTTCGGCTTGGATTTTACCTAATGATTTTGAGAGCCTTAAACTAGGCCCCGTTACTCCCACTTCCTTTTGTCCATCTTGGATCCATCAGTATACCAACTTTCTAGTTGAGGCCCGTTGGTTATGCATATATGGTGGTTGTTGATGACCACTCTATAATATAATATCTGATAGTTTGCACCTGGATTCAAGGGGAATATTTTTTAGAATCTTCAGATGTCCAATCAGATTCCCAGCTTTTGATATCTGATGCAGTCTGAAGGCACTCATTGCCGCTTTCTCCATAACACACAAGTGCAGTGGCAGAAGGTTCAGCATTACCCCTTATGCTGCAGTGGGAAAGGTGAACATTACCCCTGTGATTCCCAAACAGGCTGACCACTGTACTTTTTGCAGCTTGATTCAAGTATTGTCACAGAACTTGACCCTATGTAACAAAATGCAATATCTATTTTGAATGAAATATTTACTTTTCCAAGATTCGTTGGGATCCACAGTTTACCATGAAATTATAACCGAACCGGTGGTCAGAAGAGATTATTCATTTTTATTTTCGTCGAGTACAGTTCACAGCGAATTATCTTATTTCTTCAAATATATTCGAAAGGGACCACTACCCAAATGATTTGTATGGACAATTATAGAGCGTCCTTCCGGTCACAGATAACATACTATTGTCAAAATAGGATACAATATTTCACAAAAAGTTTTTTTGTTCACCAGCAGATATGAGAAGTAGTTAAATTATCGTCATGAAATTACATTTCATATATGCAAATTATGGTTTACAGAAGATTTTCTTCGGAGAATAATATTATCAGAAAATATTGTTAATAATAATAAGAGTAAGAGTAGCGTGGAAGTATTTTTGTTCTTCTTCTTCTTCTACTTCTTCGCACAAGGTGGGCTGGTTCCGAAGAACCCTGTGCACGTAGGCCTCTCTATTTGGGCCCATTGTGCGCCCACTTGTTCTGAGAAACTCAGCTGGGCATGCCGTATTTTTGTTCATGCGAATTGTTGTTTTTAACTTTCACGCTCATAAGTAATAAAATATTATATATTTAATGGATAAATCTGTGGCTAGGAAAAATAATTGTTAAAAATATATCGTAGAGAGGAAATTTCATTACTATTCAGATGCTAAGATTTCTCATATGGATATCCTTTCTGTTATTTCATTGGTTATATCAGGAATAATTCATTCAGCTGAGCTGAATAAAGTTAATATCCGTTCCAATGCTCAATGAGTTTCTTATTCAGGATGAATAAAAGAGAATGTTGAAAAAAAAGGAAATCTGGAACTTATTCAGTAGGTCTCAAAGATTTAATAAATCTTTTAAAAATTGAGAACCTGAAAGTTTAGAATCAGTGATAGTGTCAAGTATCCAGAGTTCTTCCAGTCTAGCGATGGTCCATGGTCTTCAACGTTAGAATTTTCGACAAGGAATTTATTTTGGTGATTTTTTAACAAATCTTATGTCGCATTTTTCGAATCCCCGCCAACACAATTTTTTCGAAGCATTCCGCTTGGCGATAAAAACTAAATTAAAACTTCAGGAACTATGTTTTTACTAGGGAGGATTTTTTCTGATTATTCAATTGAAGAAACTAGTGGTACAGTATCGTATCAATTAGCACAACTATGTAGATCTCGTTAAATCAGATTCATATCAATAGAACAAGTTCTCTATGTCAAAAAAATAAGGATTCAAAGATATTACTTAGTAAAAATATTGACGAAAAACAAATTCAAGACATTATATCACTAGAAAACTGATCTGATTGGTTCTCTGTAGAAAATTCCGGCCATTTGATTGGATCAAAACTAATGAAGGAAATATTCAACATAAAACTGATTTCAATGGTTGTCTCTATGGAATTCAAAGCCATTTTATTGTCCTTAAAATAATGAGCGAAATTTTTGAACTGATTATAACTTTTGGAATGTCTCAGTAATGAATGATCGCTCCTTCCGATAACATACAGTTTCTTTATAAATACCTCGAATTTTTATAGATCAAAATTAAATCGAAGCTATTCTTAGTATATTTGAATTATTTCCACTTCCACCTTGTCCAATTATTTCATCTCGAGATTGAGAAGCATGAAGTCCTTGAAGAAATTTCATTGAACCAAAAGAAACAGGATATGAAATAAAAGATGAAAGTGAATATCTCAGGCATAAGGAATTCCTCAGTATCGATGTAAACTTTCGAAATGCAAAAGTTTTTTCAGGGTTTATTGGATGAATTTTTTTGTTTATATGGTTGCTTTTTTGTCGAAAGTTTTAAATAATAATCTAAATTTCGTAATTATGGTCCGATTCGGCTCAAAACCGAAAGCTGGAAGTTCTCAGGGCTACGGATTACGAAATGTACTAAGAAAAAACGTTGTGTGTCTTTATCGTCGTAAAATATGCCTCCAGACAATGAACATGGCATATACTAAGTTATGCGTTGGTGGCAATCAATTATGATACTGTAAAGGATGAAATAATATTTTGAAAAAATGCACCCAGAATGAAATAAGCCTGTTTCATTAGCTCTCACAGTGCCTTCATTTTTATGAAGGGAACTCACTGATTCTTGGTTTTATATGTCACCAAAGAAAAATGCAGGGGTCTTCATAATGGCAAGCAAGCGAGTGGCTCAGTGAAAGGCATTACCCAAATTTTTCAGTTTTATAACCAACGTTTCGGCGAAATTTTCGACTTCTTCGGGGCTACAATAAAAAGTGTGCATAATTACAACATCATCAAGTTACAGACATATACAACATTTAATTGCCAAAATTGTATAAATAAAGTTGTATGTGATAAAATTCTCTGAAGATTGAAATAAGTGGAATTCTGGAGAACCCAAACATATGTCAGAATCATTTCAAATGTGACAATTTTTCTACTCACCCGAAGTGTAATTCAAGTAATAATGTTGAAATGATCAAATTGTGATTTTTCATAACAAATCATTAATTTGATCGAAAAGAGGAGTACAGTTGGAATTAATAATTTTATCAATGGTATATTGGACCAATCACTACAGAATTCACGTTTGAGGTCATATCCAAATGACTGGTTCATCTGGAATGAATTTGAGTTTCAGTTTTTTTTGTTTCTTCGCGATTAAAGACCATATAAAAATGAAGTTTTTTCTTTTTTTCCGAGTGATAAGGCCGGTTTTGTTCTACCTAGAGATGGTTTCATGTGTGATAAAAAAAATTCTATAAATACTGTTTAAATTATTGCAATCGGCCTTCAATTCGACACTATTATTGTAGCAAAACGTATATATACTATTCATGGAGAATGTAATTCGCTTAAAATTCGACAAATATCACAACAGAACTATATCTTGAAATGTTTACGGATATGTCATGAGTGATCTCAGGGGCTGATGATTTTACAAACAAACAAACCTCTTTTCAGAATTGGAAGGTTTAACGACCGGAATCATACCGTTTCATTCTGGGGTAAGTCTTACGGTCTATGAATAGAAATCGTTGACCAGTGGAAATAGTAAGTATAGTCCATCCAATATCAATTGCAGAATCTGTTTCTATAGGGAGCGAATAAAAACTCACTTCGCTAACACGAGCGTATATGCGAAGAAACTGAACGAAAAATAATCTGTACTACTCGTAAACATTTTCCGTCGGCATACGGTAGATCAAAAGAGCCGTAGTCAACGTGGACCTGAGTGACAGCTATCGCTTTTCTACAACCGATTCGTCTGGGCCAATCGTCGGATATCGATGCTTGTATAGGCGTGTCTATACTGGAAGGTCATAAATCACGCGTTATAATTGTGTTTTAATAGCTCTGAAAGATTAAAAACCAGTAGCGTCTGTGGTCTTGGTGTGTGCCGATCGAAATACGTTTTAGGGTATTCTAGTAACCTACATCAAACAATGAAATAAATTATTTTTCTTTCTTAATGTATTTGTATAAATAAAAGCTTCTCTTTAATTTTTTTTCATTTTTCATTATTTATGAAGTATTTTTGAAATCTTAAAATATCTAAATAAAATTAGTTATCTCCGCCACTGCTGCTCACAGGATTTCGCCGCAAGACTTTTTTATGCTTCTGCAATTGATATTGGGAAAACTATATGCAACATGAACATTTGTGGACGAGAATAGATATTAAATGAATTCGGAAAGTATGTAATTGGAATGGGATTGTTGTGAAAGATCGACTGTTTTCACAAATATAGATATGAGAATAATGTAAAGTTAGTTAAGATAGATAGAAATGGTGGCGATTGTCGCTTTACTGGGTTTCCGCCAATCATCTAGCCAAATGGTCAACTAAAATGAATTATAATACACTCTCAGCTGAATGAGAATACTCCCCAAATATATAGGAAAATGTATAAATTAGTATCTCCAGTAATCGTGTTATGTTCAAAGTGGAATATTTTTTACGTTGGCTTAAGTACTATAGCTTCGTCAAAGGACCATATATTCTCAATGTAAACAGATTATTCGTTTCATTTCAATGAGCGAGAGTACCCCATTGTGAAAGGGATTCGAAGGTTCTAGGGGAAAGATGGCAAGTTCCTTCTTGAGTTTCATCAGAGAAAGTTGAGAGTTGTAACTGTTGAATATTATTCCTTGACTCGTATAAGAATTTTTACTGAATTTTTAACTGAATAATGTTGGTATAATTGAGAACCTTTCGAAGTCCTTGTTAATTATGAATATCGTTAAATCACGTCAACTAGAATTTCAATTTCTCATTCACGATAAGAGCGTAAATAAAGATTCATCATTCAGATATGAAAGCTCAACTTGTTCCATTTATTATTATTATTGAACACACCCTTTCTGAGAAGAAAAATCAGAAAACAGTTTGATTGAAGGAAAAAAATTATGATTGAAAAAAGTTACAGTTCTCAACAGAGTAAATCTGTTAGTAATTGAGAACAATGGAATATAGAGTCAGTGCTCCAAGATCCGATATATTCCAGTTTCGAGATGTTCCGGGGGCAACAAGTTGATAGACTCCGGTAAGTAAAAAAATATATTTGAGTTTCTCTGGCAAATCTTCTATCTGCATTGTCGAATCTGCGCATGTATAATTCTTTCGAATTGAATTTGATTCGGTAACCGCTCGGCAACCAAATACTAAAATTTATAAAGTATATTTTTCTAAGTTATTAATTTATCAAAAGGCCGCTGGTACAATAACACACCATCTGTCACATTATCATTACTTGCAATGTGAGCCATTTCAAGAAATAATCTTTTGCTGAGAGAATTCTTTCTATCTAAAATTATCGTGGAATTGAAATCAATTTGATGGCCGACCTCAAAATGAAGGGAACTCAGTGCTGTTTTATTATTTTTGTTTTTATTTTTCCCGCACACTCATAATTACGTTGTTTAAACCTTCGTTTGAAGTACTGTTTCGTTTGTTCAATATACACTAAGTCACAGCCCTTACATGGTATTTGATAAATTGTATTGATATTTCCCCTCAAAGGTATCTTATCTCTCAATTAGGAGTAAATATAATTCTTCTGGGTCTTCGTGCTATTGTTGAATTGTTAGTTTCGAACTATGTTCTCAGTCTCTCTGAAAGGTCTGTTATATTAGCAATCTTGAAAAATTGGCGGAAGTTGTGTTGCCAGGTAAGATTATTTCCAATATTACATTATTCCTTGTAGGTTTTAGGCTCGAAATACTGTTTACTATAATAACAATGATTGTTTCAGTTTTTTCAGAGTGATGTCTAAGAAAGGAATAGTATTGTTTTTTTCTACTTCTATAGTGAACACATCTTATATATCTTTACATTTACATTTTATCACACACAATTTTATTTATACAATTTTGACAATTCAATCATTCATATGTTGTATACGTCTGTAACTTGATGATTTTTTAGTTATGCGCACTTTCCATTGTAGCCCAGAAGAAGGCAAAAATTTCGCCAAAAAGTTGGCAGTAAAACTGTGAAATTTGAGTAATGCGCTTTACTTGTCCACTTACTCATGATCTTTGAACAAGATAGATATTTCTGTTTAACTATCACTAAGAGATGCAAAAATGTTTATCATGATAATTATCCTTTCTACTCCTATTTAGGACAGAACAAGGAAGAAGTCTTCAAGAATATCGAAAATTCCATACAATATTTTTTTCACCTTCATGTTGTTTCAAAAGTTCCAGTCCCACCTTCATGAATTCAACGTTCCTATTTCTAGGGTGAATCTTTCAGAAGGTTGATGATGGTAATACAAGTTTCATTATTACTTTTTTGTCGGCTGTACTCCGAAGTTATATCAAATTAAGCGAGAACGTGTAACGAATATATTTCACTCCTTGCATTGCAAGGAAATGAGTTGAATTCAGAATCGTGTAATTTCAACTTTTCAGGTCGTGAACTGCTGACAATATTTTTTTTTATAGAATATAGGAAAACTTGTTTTGATAGGAGAGTTTTTTTTTCAGCAACATATGAAGGATAATATTGCTCAGGACGAAATTGTCAAGATAAAAAATTAGCAAACAAAAACCCTGTATTTCAGTTTAATCCATTCAAATAAAAATCCTGTTGGTATTTTCATTATTATTGAAACATGAGATATGTACAAGATGTAATCTCACACCGCTCACACACGTGAATGACGGGTGTTTAACTGCCATTTTATAACAAATTACAGTGCTTGAAAATTCGAAAAAAAAAAGAAAAAAATATTTTTTCTTTGTCAAATTCAACGACTCAGAGCCGTGAAAAAACACTGGTACTTGCCAGATGCAATGACCATTCAAATATTGTGGAATGGTCAATTAATTTTTTTGTAAATATACAAAAAGCATTCGAAGCATTCATTGCAGGCTACCAGCGATAAGTATTCAATTTCATAGTGATGAAAACAAACAAACCTCGTTATATCCAATAAAGTCAGAAGTAGTAGATTAAGTCAACACACTTTGGAGCACTTAACGAATCACATTTATCAAAACCGAAAACAGTGTTGCCAAGTAGTGTTTTCGAGATTCTCGCACGCGCCAGTAGTTGGGGATTATAAAATTGTCAACGATTTCTGATTGGCTGGTCAATGAACGATCGTACATAGCAACCAATCAGCAAACAGTACGCGATGTGCACGAGAAGTAATTTGAACATTATTGTCTTTGTCTTTTGCTGGTTCTTACAACTAAACATCGAACTGTTCCGTGCGTATTTTCGAGTGAAGAAAACAAGAGAAAACACTTGTCTCATTCATTTTCGCTGAAAACACAACCATTTTGGAATACGTTTTTTGATCTGAACGGTATTCAGATACTTTTTACCGAAATGATTGTCTGTTGGAAAAACAGTCGACAGTGGAGATATCATGTACTTGGTTATTATACACTGAAGAACAGAGCCAATATTTTGAACTTCTGGCCTGTGAGGCCATCTCAAAAACACAAAATTCTTCAAGGTAATTAATTGCCTTGAATAATATTATGTCAATTATGAGGAAATATATAACTTCTACTCGGAGTTAGTTACAACCTTTCAATTATGCTGATGGTTTTCTTAATACTTTCCAGCAAAATATATTTGTTAAATACAATATTCAAAATTATACAACCATGTCATAAAAATATGTCACAACAACATTCTTTTTGGTGGATCATGTATAGGGCGATTCTCAACATTCTCCTAACCACAAAAGCTATATCGGTGATATCGAAAATAAATCATAGGTTCAGTCTAACTATTCTTCTTCCATATCTAATTGTCCGTATTTCATTTTCATTTGAAACACTGCCCGTTTCTTTCCTCTTTTCATGTTGTTTGGAATCAGTGGAATTTTCGATAGATTTCTATCTGAAATATCAAGTTCTAAAGGGTACAGCCTTTGGAGTGAACGTAAGAAGTCACCCGTAGAATATCTCAAGCGTACTAGCCGTATTTTTCCATCTCTACCAAAAATCAATTCCTCCACTATGGCTAGTGGCCAATGTATGCGTTCAGAATTATCATTTTCGATAAACACTACTTCTCCGACTTTAGGACCACTATTACTATTTTTCGTATTTCGAATCATCCAGATATGTCCCAGATATTCTTTTCGGAATCGTTTTCTCAAATCTTCTCCCAACTTTTGCTTATATCTATTTCTTCTTCGTAGTGCTCTGGTATCTATAACATCTATATCAGGAACACCTGATCCTGTCACGTCTTTCAAGAACATAGGAGTATTCAAAGTGACTAGGTCTTCCGAAATACAGTGTTTCTCAAAAGCTCCCCCCCTCTTATTTTTGGAACGATTATACATAAACAAGTGAAATTTGGAAACTGAATATTAAAGGTTGTAAACTTCCCTACTAGTGATGATAGGTGACGAAATCGTCAAAGATGACGTCACAAGGCCATTGTGACCAATAATTTTAAATGGAACCCTACGGCAAGCGACACCTCTTTCGAAAGGTATCGAAAAAACCTATTCAGTTGTACTAATTAAAATTTAAATTCCATTCAGTATGATATTAATTACAGATTTAAGAATCAGTATCTACTCAAATAAATTGCTCGAAGTGACCTCCATTTACTTCCTGACAGTGAAATATCCTATTTTTAAACTCTTCTCGTACTTTTGCAAATGTGTCTGCGGAAATAGCCTCACATTCTGCAACAATACGTTGTTTTGAAACGTCAATATTGTCAGGTTCAGTGGCGTAAGCCTTCGATTTAAGGTACCACCACAGAAAAAAATCCAAAGGTGTGAGGTCCGGTGATCGAGCTGGCCATTCCGTTGAACGTCGTCCAATCCATCTACCACGATACTCCTCATCCAAATACCGTCTCACTGTACCGCAATAGTGTGGAGGAGCACCATCCTGTTGGAATGTTATTTCCAAATTGCCGAATTCATCTGGATTATCTTCCAAAATTTCAAGGATTAACGGTTCTATTGCGTTTTGCAACAGCTCCAGATGAACCTCACCAGTTAAATTAGTATTTGAAAAAAGAGGCCTAACGATGTGGTTTCCCAAGATACCTGCCCAAACATTCACCTTCTGGGGAAATTGGGTATGTGTTTCACGAAACAGGTGAGGATTTGCGTCACTCCAATACCTCACATTCTGTGTATTTACATTTCCATTCAGATAGAAAGTACTTTCGTCACTAGAACAAATTGTTTTGACATAGTCTGGCTGTTGGTTAATTTTAGTTCCCATATTTTCACAAAATTCTAGTCTTCGATCTGGGTCGTCGTCTGAGAGTTGATGAACCATTTTTAATTTGTATGGATGAAATTTGTTTTTTTTCAACACCCTGTGTACTGTACTTCGACTGACGTCACAGGTAGATGCAACGTGAGTTGTTGAAGAAGTAGGATTAACTATTACTTCTGCCAGTATATCAATTTTTTCCTCATCAGAAATTTGTGGTCTGCCAGATCGTTTCGCATCATTAATACTACCCGTTGAAAGGGGAAACATTATCAATTGAATATTGATAGAAATAAGTCCTCGAAACGGGGCGATCGGGAAACCTCTCATTGAAAATGCGTTCTGCTGCATAAATATTTTGTCCAGTTTCACCAAGAATTAGGATCGCTGCTACTTTATCACCTAAAGCACGTACCATTTTGATTTTTGAAGCACTTAAACGTTCGGCTCATAACAGTTTAACAAATTATTAAAATGTACAAAAATAGTAAAAGTACCAAAAGCTGCTAAAACAACAATCAACAAATTATTAAATGTACAAAAACTTGGACAATTACAAAAACGTCGAATTAGGGAGACCAACAAAAACGTCAGCTTATTTGACAACTTTCCAGAGGCGGAGATTGAATTTGGAATTTTAGTATTAACTGATTTAATCCATCACAGCTTTGCATTTTTTAAAAGCGAGTTGCCAAAACTGCCATAAACACAAACAAAATTAGTATCATTGAATAGGTTTTTTCGATACCTTTTGAAAGAGGTGTCGCTTGCCGTAGGGTTCCATTTAAAATTATTGGTCACAATGGCCTTGTGACGTCATCTTCGACGATTCCGTCATCTATCATCACTAGTAGTTCACAACCTTCAATATTCAGTTTCCAAATTTCACTTGTTTATGTTTAATCGTTCCAAAAATAACGGGGGGAGAGGACCTTTGAGAAGCACAGTCACATAAAATAGTGGAAAATTTTTCCCAACCGTTTTTTCAGTAGTTGTTCGATTAATTGGATCAGGCGCTCCCACCAACCTGTGGAAGTAGGGTTAAACTTCCATGTGATCCTATCAGTCGAATGTTGTTCAGATATTTACGTCCAATTCAATGAAGAAAATTCATTCTCACCTCCCACAAAAGTACGACCACTATCTGAGTAAACTGTTACACAGTAGAAGGTCGACTTCGATGCACAACGAATCTCCTGAATGCATCTGTTGATATAGATGACACCAACTCTAAGTGCGCTGCTCTATATATACCCATACTTTTTCTTTGTTTCTTAAATATAAATCACCAAAGAAATCGATACCCGGTACTTCAAAAACATTTCCGTCTCGAACTCGATCTTTGGGCTACATGAGTAGTTCCTTTGCTTGAAATCTTTGACAAATGGTGCATTTAGATATGCCTGCTTTCATTGATTTTATCCGACCTTTGATCCAGTAATTTTCTCTGAGGTTGGAGATGAGACCTTTCACTCCAACATAACATGATTGTATATGTGTATCGAAAATTAATCGAGTAACTACTGGATGTTTGTTTGGTAATAAAATCGGATAATTTGTCCATCTATCTTCTTGTCCTGCCACGGAAGCCAAATTATATGAGGAAATATTCAACTTCTACCCGAAGTTAGTTATAACCTATCAATTATGCCGATTAGAGATGAATGGTATTCTTCATACTTTTCAGAAAAATATATCTGATGAATACAAAATCTAAAATAAGACAACCGTATCATAAAAATATATTACAAAAACTTTTTTTTTGTGGATCACATATATGATGATTCTGAACGTTCTTCGTATATAGGGCGATTCTCAACAATAAAAACATCAAAAAAGATTACACTACGCTTATAGTGATAAAGCAGATGATAGTTGGCGCTTTCGTTACAGCGGTTCCCAATTGCATTGCAATGGACACTTCTCCCGAAAATTGGGCCTTGTCAAAATAATTCAATGAATACCCTACACAAAACAGAAGACTTGTTGCACCAAGTTCTTGGTAGGTGCAAGAGGGGGTAGGGGAAAGCTTGTAGCGTTGTTCCGGAGCCTCAAGCACGACCTAAAAAGAAAGGATCGGTGTCTGTGTTTCGTGCCTCGGTGTAGCTCCGGTGCATCTGACAAACGTTCGTTCGTTGACAGTTTTCTAATTCCCAAGTAGATGCGCGTACCTGGCAATACTGTTTACCTGTCATTCTGGATCACAAGGTCATAATGGCCATTGATAATATTTTTAATAAAATAGTGTTTGTGTCTATGGGTCTTTGTGTTCTTACAACTGATTTTCTGATAATTCCAGGTGTGTTGGTTTCATTCACTAGGTCTGACTTCATGTACCAGTTAAGATATAACTGGGGTCGTTTGTATTCATCACTATGAAATAGGATACCTATTACCGGTAGCCTGCAATGAATGTACAATCTTCTGGTACATTTACCAAACAATCAATTCAACAGTCCACATTATTCAAATGTTCATTACATTAGGCAATCGCCAGTGTTTTCTTACGGCTCTGAGCAGGTCAGATTAGGTTATGTTAGGTGGAGAAAATAATGTTTTCAAATTCTTGTTTCGTGAGTATGTGTTTCGAGTAGACGTGTTTGCACCATGCTGGCTAGTTCGTTAAAATTCGGAAAAGATCTCAGCTAGACTATTCTGTTAAATTGTGTACTGATAGGGAAAGTAATGAACATCATCATTTTTTATTTTAGAAGTCCCATATTAGAAAACGCAGTAAGTCATAATGGGTTCTGAAAACGAACTGCCTTCAAAACGTTAGTGACTTAACAAAAACTCCACCAAAGAAATTGATCTTCTGGAAAAAAAAAGAAAATATTATGGTACGATTGCAGGAGCAAAAACAGCTGATTGCGACGCTTATTAATAGACAAGAAAAACACGGCCAGTCGTTTGAAATGAATCTCCCATCATACGGAATGAAGGAGAGTTTCCCCAAACTGTTTTGGACTTGATTCGAAAGAAGATGAATCTGGATGTCTCTGTTTCTGAGTAGAAATGGGCTATGGATTAGGAAGGATTGTATAGAATGAACATCGGCCTATTGAAGTGGAGTTTGCGTCACTGTATTGCAGAATCATGATTTCCAACATAAAAGTTTTTGAAGAAAATTGCCATTCTAATCAAGGAAGACTCAACACCTGGACGACAAAAGTCCCTCAGACTTACGGTGAATAAAATAAGAACGAACAGAAGAGTATGGAAAAATGCTGGGCGTATCTTCATGAAATACTGTTACGAAAACGAATCCACTACGCCCTTTGTTTATGTCTGATCAACGCGAGATCTGAAAAATTTAGCGCGGCCGACTGGCTGGCATCACGCCTGACTTCCCAGTAGTACAATCCCCAGTTCTAAGAAGTTCGAGAAAGTGCAAGAAACGGCAGTCTAGTACACTGAACTTTCTGTTGACTATATAAACAGCCGCACGTCGAGTCTCTCGAGTGAAACGAAGTGATTATAGTGACGTAAGCAGTATTTTGACAGGGAATTGTGATTGATTTGTTTATTTGTCAGAATGCATTACTGTACTGTGTTTGTGTGGAGAACAGACAATAATAAGTAAAGTATTTTAATTACCACGAACCCCAGATTCGCAACAGTTGGTGCCAGTGGGATATTAGTGACTATTTGAGAACAATTAATGGTGGATACGAGGAATACACCCTACATTCCATAGTGACAATGATCAAGCAGCAGTTTGCGGAAAAGACAGGAATGCTGGAAGAAAAACAAGATGAGAAACGTCTACAGAAAAAAAGGGAACATCAACTGAGAGAAAATCAAGAGAAGATGGAATGACGAAAAATGGGAAAAACAAGATAAGGTACAAAAATACAATATAAAACATTTTTCGAGCCGATGGTCCAGGAAACCGAGTTAAAATCACAGAACTGAAGGAAGAAGTTAACGCAGTATTAGAAAAACCAGACGAAGAAGTAACTTCGGTACGATGAGAAGAGAGGAAATTAAATAACAAAACAATGCAGCACTTGGAAGAACTAGAGGAGATAGTTGTTCCAGTGAAGACCCAAGACCACCGTTACAGGGTTGCCACATTGCACAATTCCGTAAAACCAGCGACTTTTGATAGGCAGTCGCCATGATCTCTATGTCGTAGGCGGTTCGAGACTGCGGCAACAGCAAATGGATGGATCAACGGAGATGAGGCTACTGCACGAGAAGACCAGCAGCCCAAGTATGGAGGCCTGATTGTTATCCCAGAATTGAGAAATCACGATTGCAGAAATTGGGAAAGAATCTGCAGATATTTGAAGCAGTCGTCGGAAGACATCCAGCTTCGTTACCCAGATGATTGCAAAGGACATGTTCAACTACAAAGGACCCTAGGATCAACACACTTTGAAAAATGCACTGAAGCGTTGGTTCATTCGTTGGAAGTGGAACACTCCGAAGCCAAATATGAGAGCGGTATCGATCAAAGAACTTCAGCAATATAAATAAAGCTACAGTGAGGAGCAAATGCTCAGCAGAACACTAGATAAACTGGAACCCGAGAGGCACACTGCCAACAATCAATCAAGAGTATAAACTGTTTGAGATGTAGTAGGAGCGACCATATCCATATATTGCAGGTCACCTATGAAGACAATATCGCCTGGACAGTCAAGAGAAAATAGTTTCAGATGTGGTGGGAGTGGATATTTTCAAAGAGATTGCAGAGTGAGATTGTCATCACGTTCGTCATCACTTCAATGATATACCCACGTTCCCACTCACCTACGAAGGCAGGATCATCTAGAAAGTCAAGAGAAAACTGTTTCAGATGTGAAGAAGCGAACATTTCCAGATATAATGCAGGGTTTTTTGGAACCCCCAAGTTCCAAAATTTTGGCGTACAATTCCAGAGAGATAGCAGAATGAGGTTGCCACCACGTTCGTCATCATCTTAGAGGACACCTTCACGTTCCTACTAACCGACGGGGTCTGGATCATCTGGTTAAATTTTAGACAAATACCTAGATTAGTCAATACATCGAGGGGCATGCGGGCTAGTAAAAGCGAAACTCGCAGGGTCGTCTGAGTCAATGGGCTCAAAAAAATACTGAAAATTAGCTTATCAGAGTAAATAGCCATCTCAATACCGAACGTTGCCTAGAACGACCCCAGAACAAGAAAACTGAAAGCAGAATAGGCATAGCTCGACCCACAATACTGGATGTATCTGGTACACAGACGGCTCCAGATCCGAGAGTCTACGAGCAATCAATCCTCGAGGATGGAACTCTGTTCCACTTTTGGAAAGTATACCACGGTATTTCGAGCGGAAGCATCAGCTATACTCGTGTTCCCGGGAACATCCACTGAGACTACCGCGGCCAGCAAATCACTGCATATAATGACGGTTGGGAGGCAATTGAGGCACTCACAACATTCAGTGTTCAGTTCACTTCATCACTGTTGTAGAAATGCAGGGCGAAATATATTTACGACCAATAAGGTTAAACTTTCATGAATCCCCGGACAAAGAAGGATACCCGGAAACACAAAGCCGACTATCTGGTCAGATTGCCCAGCAATAGGGATAAAACTCACTCTAGAGTTATCCCGATCATGGCTTATGAAGATCACGAGGAAATTTCTGATGAAAGGATTTCAACGATGCATAGAGTGCTACTCCAGGCACGATAGAATCGAAGCTACCTATAGTTGGTCCCTCTACAGGATGCATTAAGTCTCTTCCAGCAATGAATAGAAGATAAATAAGAACAATGGTAAAAGAGCCCTATCACTGACATCTCAAGAAGCGAACATACGGTGTTCTCACGACTGAACCATATTTTCCGTAGTTGTGGGTGCATAATGTGCTCAACGACGATGCCTGAATGCAAAGGGTGTGAACCGTACACATACATCCATAATCGATTCAAGTGCTGGCACACATGCACGAAAGAGGATGAAATTCCTTCATTTGTATGAATAATGATGAAGATTTCGCACGGCAAACTGACATTTTACACACGTTCATTAATGTAGTTTCAATTAGTTGATAGTTGTTAACTGCTCAAATTATATTATGTTTGTACCTACAATGAGTTCGTTAATTTTATAACAGCTATTCATGGTGAATATAATTCCCAATGGTTAACGACAAGTCGTGTGTGCACGAGTGGTTTTTAATAATTAATGCTAACTATCTTTGTATCCGCTGTTGAGGTAGTACTCGTACATATTTAAACATTACCGTCACCGCTATAATGTACAGGGCAAATTGAAACCAATTTGAGAATAATATTGAATACGGTATTTCCCCGAGTTTAAACAAATAATTCAGGGTTTTGTATTTCACTGAAATATGTCTCCCAGCACTCCATTCTCCAATAATTTCTCGAAGTCATCGAAAAAAAAATGGTAGATTGAATAGGTAACATGAAAAATATACAGTGCTTCTCAAAAGTCCTCTCCCCCCCTCTTATTTTTGGAACGATTATACATAAACAAGTGAAATTTTGAAACTGAATATTAAAGGTAAACTTTCCTACTAGTGATGATAGATGACGAAATCGTCAAAGATGATGTCACAAGGCCATTGTGACCAATAATTTTAAATGGGACCCTACGGCAAGCGACACCTCTTTTAAAAGGTATCGAAAAAACCTATTCAATGATACTAATTTTGTTTGTGTTTATGACAGTTTTGGCAACTCGCTTTTAAAAAACGCAAAGCTGTGATGTATTAAATCAGTTAATACTAAAATTCCAAATTCAAGCTCCGTCTCTGGATAGTTGTCAAATAAGCTGACGTTTTTGTTAGTCTCCCTAATTCGACGTTTCTGTAATTGTCCAAGTTTTTGTACATTTCATAATTTGTGTATTGTTGATCAACTGTTTTAGCAGCTTTTGGTACCTTTAATATTTTTGTACATTTTAATAATTTGTCAAAGTTTTGTGAGCCGAACGTTTAAGTGCTTCAAGAAGCGAAATGGTACGTGATTTAGGTGATAAAGTAGCAGCGATCCTAATTCTTGGTGAAACTGGACAAAATATTCATGCAGCAGAACGTATTTTAAATGAGAGGTTTCCCGATCGCCCCGTTTCGAGGACTTATTTAAGGGAGCTTCTTCGTAAGTTTGAAACAACGGGTAGTATTAATGATGCGAAACGATCTGGCAGACCACAAATTTCTGATGAGAAAAAAATGGATATACTGGCAGAAGTAATAGTTAATCCTACTTCTTCAACCACTCACGTTGCATCTACCTGTGAAGTCAATCGAAGTACAGTACACAGGGTGTGAAAAAAAACAAATTTCATCCATACAGATTAAAAATGGTTTCTCAACTCTCAGACGACGACCCAGACCGAAGACTAGAATTTTGTGAGAATATGGTAACTAAAATCAACCAACAGCCAGACTATGTCAAAACAATTTGTTTTATTGACGAAAGTACTCTCTATCTAAATGGAAATGTAAATACACAGAATGTGAGGTATTGGAGTGAAGCAAATCCTCACCTGTTTCGTGAAACACATACCCAATTTCCCCAGAAGGTGAATGTTTGGGCAGGTATCCTGATAAACCACATAGTTGGGCCTCTTTTTTCAAATAATAATTTAACTGGTGAGGTTTATCTGGAGCTGTTGCAAAACGCAATAGAACCGTTAATCCTTGAAATGTTGGAAGATAATCCAGATTAATTCGGCAATTTGGAAATAACATTCCAACAGGATGGTGCTCCTCCACACTATGACGGTGCAGTAAGACGGTATTTGGATGAGGAATGGCCAGCTCGATCACCGGACCTCATACCTTTGGATTTTTTTCTCTGGGGGTACCGCAAATCCAAGGTTTATGCCACTGAACCTGACAATATTGCCGTTTTAAAACAACGTATTGTTGCAGAATGTGAGGCTGTTTCCGCAGACACATTTGCAAAAGTACGAGGAGAGTTTAAAAATAGGATATTTCACTATCAGGAAGTAAATGGAGGTCACTTCGAGCAATTTCTTTTAGTAGATACTGATTCTTATATCTGTAATGAATATCATACTGAATGGAATTTGAATTTTAATGTTTACTAATGAGCCATTAAAACTGCCATAAACACAAAAAAATAGTATCATTGAATAGGTTTTTTTTGATACCTTTCAAAAGAGGTGTCGCTTGCCGTAGGGTTTCATTTAAAATTATTGGTCACAATGGCCTTGTGACGTCATCTTTGACGATTTCGTCATCTATCATCACTAGTAGGTTTACAACCTTTAATATTCAGTTTCCAAATTTCACTTGTTTATGTATAATCGTTCCAAAAATAAGAGGGGGGGAGGGGGCTTTTGAGAAGCACTGTATTCGATATATCTGACGTGATCAATATCTCTCTTTCAGAAGAAAATTTTAATAAATAATCGAATGAAATTAAACAAATTGCCACTAATAACGGTCATAGTTCCAACCTGATGGATGATAAAACTTCATAAAAAAGCTTTACGAGAAGTGTCTCCAACTCAAAACAAAAAACAGAATTTCAAAGTTATTACATATTTAGGCCATCCTACTGTCAAAAATTCTACTATCTTACGTAAAAACAACATTAATTTTCACAACGAGTTGAATAACTTGGTAATGCTCAAGAACTGAATGTGAGATATAGTCAGAAATCTGAATTGAAATTCTCAAAACATACAATGTATCTCATTCAAAAATGTTCCATCTTTCCATACCGCTTTCGCAAATAACTCTGATCAAATTAAAATATTTTCCCAATTGCTATTTCGATAGGGACATCCATCAATAGTAAATCAGTTAGATTCCAAAGGGAAATATGTATTCCCTTTCAAGGTTATAACCCTCGATAATAAACAAACTATCGTTGAAGCATTACAAAGAGGATTGCATGAGCAAAAAATTAATATAAATACTTTCCATGAACTCAAATCCATTGGATTTCTCCATTATACCACGGGGTTATATTTAATTTACAACATTCACCAATCATTCATCAAATCGAACGAATTGCATGAATTGGTAATTATTTGTTTTTTGTGATCATCTTCAAAACGCTTACGCATGAACGTTACAGTCTTCTGGATCATCAGAAACCCATGAACACAAACCCTTTTCAAATCAACTTACTTCATGGATGATATAGTCAAGTGTAGAAAGTGAAGACGTTGCATAGTCGCACTTACTGATTGGTCGAGTACAAGCAAATATATGTGAAAATTGCACATTTATAAGACATTTCTTCATAATAAATCGTGGCAGATAATAGTAACCATAACAAAATTATCACGAAGAACAATAATACGGTTGAGATGAATAACATTCATTATAATTAATCCAAAAAATATTGTATACACTGCAACTCCTATAAATATTTGAAAGTAGCTGGAAGTAGTCATTAATTTTTCCGTGATGTAATGAGTGGCAATTATTCCCTCCGACCATATATTGGAACATTCATCTTGCGACAATGTGGGTAAATTATATTTGTGCCTAGTTGTTTCACACACAAAAAACAAGCATTCGGTAAATCGGAAAATCTTATGCATATACATCAGGACTCAATATTAAACGAACTATTGATAAAGCTTATTCGTTTCTGAATGACAAAAGAACGGTCGGACACTCAGACACTCACCAAAAGTGTTTTTGCTTGAAGAACCGTGTTCAACATTTTCTTGTCGACTCAGTGACGTCAGCATTGAATGCGGTTCATTCTTGTTTGAATGCATCCATAAGAACAGTTTGAAATCAAAAGCAATAGAAGAGAGGGGAAATGTCAGATCATTGATAATTTTTGACAGACGTTTATTTATAAGAAAAAGTAATTTTTTTCGTTAATGGCGTGATAAGTTGTTTTTCGGTCGAAAAGAAAAAGAAAATGGGCAGTACCGACAGTGGAATGGTACAAATCGAAATAGACGGCTTGATTATTACGGTAGATAGAGAAACGGTCCGAATGTTGCCAACTGGTAAGTTCAGTATTGTTTGGAAAATAACTTTTTGTTTGCATTTTGCTATTCATTATAGATTCAGAAGCATGTTAGAACTATTCCACGAAAATAAGGCAGCAACTATTTGGAAGGGAGAAAAAAAATTGATACTGACATACCTGTACCTGTTTGGAAAACGAGCAAAAACCAGACTGATCGAGATAGAGAGACCACAAAATTTTTTCTTGACCTGAGAAAAAATTATGATAAGGAGTTTGCTGACAAAACTACCAATAAAAATAGCGTCTGGGCACAAATCGGCAAAATCATGGATGACAATGGATTTTTTGTGGGAGATGGAATTGATGGGAGGGAAAAGTATCGACAAAAATTCAGCAACATCCAGGCATCTTATATAAAATATGTCGACAAAAGAAAGCAGACTGGAGAGGGGAAAATTGTAAAACCCCCTTCTACGAGAACTGGAAGATATTATGGGGGATAAAACAAAATTGAGCCAATACTCGATTTAGGCTCTCTTCCCATTGAAAATCTGAAATGGAAAAGGTTCAAGAGGGAAAAAAACACATAGATTATGAGTTTGATAAAAATTATATAAAACAAAGGCAGGAAAAGAAAAGGAATTGACAATGAGGATTCAGACTAGTTTGATTTGTTGTTCATTTTTTCATGTATACCGATCATAACAGAAGTCTATTTTTATTTTGGTTCAAAGAATTGCTGTTATGTTTCTCATTTATTTTATGTTTGTTATATTCCAAATGAGAAAGTATTTATTTTTCAGAAAATGTTTTTAATATTTGTTGATTTTTTTATTAGTTAGTATGGAAAGTTTTTACTTGCCTCTGTTTTTTATTTGATCTGACCACCACCCGGATAATTTCATGAAAAGTATGAACAGTTTCGAAAAAAATATTTATTGAAAAAAGGAATGACAACACAAGGTACAATACTTCTATCGATGTCTTGACAATTGCTGGATTATATAATATCTATTAACAATGGCTTCATCGTTGTTCTCTTCCATTCGTCTGAAATCTTCATCATCTGCTTCCTCTTGATCAATTTCTGCATAAGCATGCCACTAATCATAATTCAAATAACCAAAGTTATGGAGAACACAACATGTTTCTATAACTTTTAACAGCTTTCTCTACAGATTTCATTATACCAAAAGTATTTTCCATATAAACTCTGCATCTGCTCAGGCTTTTATTATGTTTCATTTGTGCCCTCGTCAAGTAACCATAATTCCCAAAATTTGGGAAAAAAATATCAAGTGATTAGAGGCCCAAAAAATCTCACTGAGTGAAACTTCTCTAATTTGAACTATTTCATCAATTTGTTATTTGTCATTATATCAACATATAAATTGGAGTTTGTCAACACCTACAAATAAACATTCTTTTCAAAAAAACTATTACTATTTACTACTTTCATCTACCCACCCGACTATCATGAGCGGAGCCTGAAAAGCCGACATTGATGTTTGTGAATATTTTGTTGGTGACAATACCCTGCAGTTTTATGGAATGCTCACTGTTCTTATTAATGAAATGCGGCTCATGAGGGAGCTCGAATTCAATATTACAACACGTACAACACCTAGAGTAATGAAATAGTAAGAAAGAAGATGACTACAAATTGAATGTGAATATTGCACCTGGATAACCACCTATTCTCCTGAAATTATCTACAACTCTGTTCATTTCTTGAAATGTAGGCCATTTAATATATGCTTCCTTCAAGTTCACCAACTTGTAAACAATTCTTTCTGTTATAGAATGAACAGATATTAATGTTTCTCCTTTGCCTAACCACCAAAATGTAACTAACAGTTGCTTATAAGTGGGGATAGGTAGTGCTCCTCCACTATAAGGAACATTCAATTCGGGGCCATCTATCCGAGAGAGTGAATCTCTAACAGTTTGTTTCCGGAACCTAAACAGCTGGAAAAAGTCGTAATTCAGATAATTATCTAACCATTCTTCGGCAAAATGATCGAACTTTGAATGTTGAAAATTGTGAAAAATAAATCATTTTTGAGACATACTTTCTTCTGCTAACTGTAACTGATTTTGCAGAAGTAATACGTTAGTTTGTCGATCATAAACCAGAATTGAAAAAATATCGTGCAAATTCATTTTCAATTGTATAGTAATCGTTAGCGACGATAATATATAAACAATAATTATATTGGTGACAGTTGACATGATCCTTTCAAAAAATGGGGTGTGGTGTTTTCTTGAATGACATTATTCACAACGTCATATTGAATGCGGTATTGAAACATGATTGAATGCCATTCATCCAAGAAAAAGCACTCAGACTTCTTTCTTGAGTGCTACCTCAATTCAATGGAGTACGCACAAACAGCTCAGAATGAAACTCATGTCTCCACCAGCGTGAACAAATCAACCGCTTTCCTTCTAAAAAGGGTTTGAATTATCTAGGCTATGTTCCATCACTCCAACACTTGGAGGCTGTATGTCCAGCGTGAACGTAAGTTCCACCCAAAAACACGATCGGTTTGCCTTCATCTCTAAAACTTTTAACTTTTTTTAAATAGTTGATCCTTATCATTCTTTGATATGATAATTTTCATGTTGTCTTGGGTCTTTTTCCACTTGAATCCAATTTTCTTCAGAAGGTGGTACAACGTAGTCCCTTTACCTGCCCACTGTAATACATTTTATAATTTTCGATGGAGATTGTCAATTGTAGCTCGGCAGCCTTCAGTGTTATAATTGTAGACAATATTTCTCTTGTCTTTGAATTCATATTCTTGTAACCTTGAGATTACGCCTATTTTATTTCCTCTATGTTTTGGTGAACTGAATACCGGATTTACATTATTTTCCGCAGCCGTTACATTCACTTCTTTCATAATACGTTCAATTATTCTTACCGATACTCCAGAACAATCGTGAACACGTTGTTTTATTTCTTGTTTCGATTCATTCGATAATAGCATTGTTAGATATTCAAAATTCTTGTGCACCGTCTTTCCACCACCCAATGAAGGTATTTTTATAACGAAAAAATTACAGTTTCCCTACAATCAGTCGAAGATCACCAGTAACTGACCAAAATCAAAAGAGAACTGACGATGCCTTTGCTAATTATTTTGTAGAAACCTATGTAAACAAATTCCCCGTAAAAGATTAGGATCACTATGATTATACACATTGTAATCAAGAGTTCTCGCTCATAAAACACACTTGCTTCTTGATATAATATTGATAGTAGACATCCTGGAGGAACATATTTCAGAAAATATATAAAAATTATCAATTCGCAATGCTTAGCTGTGCCAGAAAAATACTGGGTAGGAGCAATCACAGCAGCGTATAATGGAAAACGCTTCCTGGTTGTGTGTTAATATAAATCCCCTAGCGGTAATAATTCTACATATTTTTTAAATAATATTTGTGACCAAAAAATTAACTCATCCTACAGATAATGGGGGAAGTATAAGATACCTAATCATAACCAACGAAGAATCTTTTACTGATGCAATTTTTTTGAAAACACCAAAGATATCCAGTCACAATAACATCATTGTAATTATTTCTCAAACTTCGAAATAAAATTCAAAGAATAGAAAGTAGAGGTAGTAAAAACGATTTTACTAAAATTGATGAAAAACTATCAAAAATAATGTGGAATTATAAAATTAGTGAAAAATATAGGGGCTTCTCCACTAAAATACGAGAGGTTTATGCTGAAATAGCTCCAAAATGTATCCTCACTATAGATTATGGTATGATGAAGAAGTGAGGGAGGCAACAAAAAACAGGAATGAAGGTTATAAGAAGTGGAGGCAGAATAGGTCAGAACAACATAAACAGGAATACAAACAAAAAAGAACTATAGCAGTATAAATTATGAGGGAAAAAAATAAAGAAATTAAAGGAATTCAATGGAACTATGGGAAGTATTGAATAATATTATTCCAAATAAAAATTATAGTCAGGTAAGAGATAACATTGAAATAAGTGGAGAGGAAATTGGCTGCGACGACTATAACATGCCTAATAGTTTGAACAACTTCTTTGTGGGAAGTATAAAAAATATCACGGAAAATATTGATATGTCAGGACCTAACTTTCCAAATTTAGGGCCATACAAAAATTTTTGGATCATACTGAACTGAATAATATTTGTCCTGGTGATATAAATGTTGTATTTTGAAAAACTGCTTCACCATTATAGCAGAACCATTGATAAATTTGATCAATTGTTCATTACTATACAGGAGAGGTACCCGATAATCTGAAAATCTTCACGATTAACCCAGTTCCTAAAAAAAAAAAATTCCAACAAAGCCACAGACCTGAGACCGATTAACATGCTGAGCTTTGTGAAGGCAGTATATAACCAGTAAGCAAAGTATGTTGAGAGGAATAAACATTTGAATAATCAGTCAGAGTTTGAAAATAAGCATAGCTCTGGAACGGCGGTCCAGTGTTTATTAGATGACTGGAAAATTAATTTAGAATAAAATGTTACGACAATCTTGGTGTTCTCGGATCTACAAAGAGCTTTCGAGACGGTTCACAGGGATAGGCTTTTGCAAAAATTGGAGGCATAAAAGAATGCAATCAGGGTTTCCCACAGGGAAGCGTCCTGGATCCTCTGTTGTTCCTGGTTTATATAAATGATAGGAGTAGCTGCTCAATGATACACTGATATACTTCTCAAGTAATGAGCACATCAAACTCATAGAAACAATCAACAGAACATTGGAGGCTATGTACAGATGGTGTTGTGCTAACTACTCGAAGATTAACGTGGAGAAAACCAAGTATATGGTAAAAGGGACAGAAATATGCCATAGAAATCTTAGTTAACAGGAGTATGAGGTAATACTTGGCCATGACAGCGTAGAAAAGGTGAACCTATTCAAGTACTTGGAGGTAAACGTTGTTAGGGGATTGCATTTTGAATAGCATGCTAACTGTATTATAGAAATAATATCATGCGCACCATACTCAACGAGATGGACAAAATTACTGCTACATAATCCATTAGTACTGATGCATTTCACAGATTGTTCTACTATCCTGTAGGTATTGAACTAAAATGAATCAGCCATGCGCATTTTCTTAAACTGTAGAAGATTGACGCATATAAAATCAATACTTTATTTTCCTGAGACTTTTTTCACAAGCATGGAAATCGTCAAATACACAAGTAAAAATAGGAGTTGAAAAATCACGTGATAAAATATAGAATATACATGTGAGAAAAAAACAAATAAATATATATATATATATTGAATGTACATAAAAAAAAATAATTCAATAGAAGTGGTAGGAGATAATCATATAAAACAATTAAAAAAAGATATAGTATGAACAGTAAAATAGTAAACAAGCAAACAATCATGATGTCAGGCAGCCAGATCAGTTTGAAAATATTCATCTAGTGAATAAAAGGCATTTTTGAAGAGAATACTTTTAACGCAATTTTTGAAATTGATGGGATTATATATTTTCTTAATGAATATTGGAAGTTCATTAAATATTTTTATAGACATAATATGAGGTCCATTTGATACAGATGTTAATTTGTGAACAGGAATTATCAGATTATAATTTTGTCTAAGAGTATAACCAGCGGCTATGCGGATAGTATCCCTTTGCTGAAACTTCTGGTAATGATTCTAAATGTAAGTGACACAATTCAAAATATACATGGATATCACAGTTAAAATTTGTAATTCAGTTAATAACTGCTTACAAAAATCACCATATTTTTTAAAACACATGGTTCTTAATATATTTTTCTGCGAAATCAACAGATCATTCAATCTACTGCAGTTACCGTAGCAGACTGAGCAATAATTAAGACTTGAGTGGACATAGGCATAGTTGTAGCTTAATAAAATATTAATGGGGAAAAATTCCTAAAATTCCAAATAACGAAACAATATTTAGATAATTTATTAGAAATAGAGTCAATATGATCATTCCAGGATAATTGGGAGTCAATGTTCAACCCTAAGAATTTGACTGATTGTTTCTGTACAATAGATTTAGTATTCGCTCTAACCAATATACTGCAATCCATTTCTCTAAGCGAGAAAACAATGATATTTGTTCTGTTGCTATTTATTGCGAGGCCGTTTCTGGAGCAGTAATTAAGAATATTTGCAACTGCAGTACCTGCCTTCACATAAAGCAGAACTCAATATGAAGGACGTGTCATCAGCAAACTGTACAGTACAATGTTGTTGATTAATATTGGAGATGTCGTTAACGAATAAGAGTAAGAGAGTAGGACCCAGGACACTACCTTGGGGAACACCTGTTAAGATGTTACGATTATCAGAATGATATATTCCCGAATTGAGCCTAACCTCAACAGATTGTGACCTGCCAGTCAGATAAGTCTCAATCCATTTTGAGACTTAGGCCGCGAACTCCAATGTCATAAAGTTTATCGAGGAGAAGTTGATGACTGATGGTGTCAAATGCACGTGACAAGTCAAAAAGAATACTGATCGTTTTCTCGCCATTTTCAAGTTTGGATGAATCCTGATTTACCAGAGTATCATCTTGGGTTGATAAACCAGCTTGGAATCCATATTGGCTCTTAGTGAGTGTGTTATACTTTTCACAGAAGGATACAAGTCTGTTGAGATTTTGCGAAAATTTGCGAAAATGAAGACAGCAATGCAATACCTCTGTAGTTGGAGATTAAGTGCTTATCATTTTTCTTGTGAACAGGAACCACAATAGCGAGGAAAATGAACCCTCAAGGAATGACAATTAAGTAGGTATGTAAGTGGTTCGATGATTAGTTCAGCAACAGTCAACAAGACTCTACCAGGCAATTCATCTATGCCGCTAGAGTTCTTAGACGATATATTCTTGATAATATCAAGAAGTTCAGTTTCGTCAAAAGAATGAAGAAAAACAAGAGTTTGTTTTTATATCGTGATGATCTTCACCAGCAGGCTCAGTATCATTGATTAGAGATTTTACAGAGTCAACAAAAAAATCATTGAAGACTTGAGGAATTTCAGGGCCACCGTGAACCCGAGTTCCATCATCAGTTTCAAAATAATTCGGTAAACAATTGCCCATATTATTGGATGACGTATTCTGTTTAATTATATTCCAGGCAACTTTAGATTTGTTATCAGCTACAAGAAATTTGTTGCTGAAATACTCTTTTTTTGAATGGTCAATTTTTTTTCCATGATTCCTCAACAGGATTTTATATTGCTCATTAATGACTTCATCAAATTGAATTCTGTTCAGATTGAAAACATCACGAAGAAGTATTCCTTCATTGATGATTTCATTGGTGATCCAGGGTTTAGCTTTTGGAAGTTGGGTGTTACTGATTTTACGTAGAACAGGCGGAAACGCTTTGTCAAATAGATCGAGGAATAAGGAGTAGAATCTGGAAAATTTTGTGTCGAACTCAATGTTGTTTAGATATACAAAGTCCCAAGATTCACATGATAGTACAATTTTGAAATTATGAATGTTTAGGTCACTAGACGTTCGCTTGAGAGTGTAATGGGGCTCATCAATAGTGCAATATTTAATTGAAGGTCTAATAATTTGGAGTGCATGATCGGAAAAATCGGGATGAATGATGACAACAGAGGTAATTTGGCAAGGGATGGACAAGAAAATATTATCGACTGTAGACATACTGTTCCCCTGTATTCTCGCGTAATCAAAAATACATTGATTTCATCCATATGAAGCGAGTAGATTGCGAAGGAACTTTGCGTTTCTGTCATTGGAATTAACGTGAAAATTGAAATTGAAGTCACCACAGATAAATGCCATATTGTTTTCCAAGAAATAAATCTGAAAATGCATCCATTTTGGATAGGAACATTTTAATGTCAGTAGAGGGAGGTCTATAATGACAGCTGATGAGAAATTTAGAATTGTTAGCAGTTATTTCAGTAGCAGCATATTCAAAAATATCTTGGGCTTTATCAATATTTAAGCGAGATATTTTGAAGCTGTGATAAGATTTGACGAATATGGCAACTCCTCCACCATCTTTGTCATTTCTACAAAAATAATCAGTGAGGATATAAGAATAGAGATTTACTGAATTAATTTCATGATCACTGCACCAGGTCTCTGTTAAACATACTACGTCAGGATAATCGAGTGATTGCAATGAGAAGTCGAGTTTGTCAGTTTTTTAATACTATGAATGTTAAGATAAAATATCACAAGATTTGTTGACTTAGGACAGTGATCATGAGACATATCATGAGATATATCGTATTCAGAGTTTTCACGGAAAAAACATGAATTCCTTAATTAACACATTTTCAGGCCATAGGTCACTCTTCAGGATCAGCTGCTTCAGGGACTTAGAGACACCAAGTTTGAATGAACTGTTTTTTCCCTTGTTATTCAACCTGAAGCATTTGATATCTTGATTAGGAAAAGACTCGTTGAGGAAGGACAGCATTACTTCATTATCAATAAAACCTTTGATTTTACCCACGTACAACCATTCCAAATCATTGTCACTGGTGACGCCTGTATTTTATGATTAGTTCTTTTGCTTGAGCCAGTGAGTAGTATTTTGTTATTGTTCACTGGTCTATCAACAGCTGCTGGGGGATTCCGGTCATTGCCATTTACTTTTTTGTGCCATTTGTTTCATTGGCAGAGAGATAATTCAGATTTCGGAGCGTTAGTTTTTTGTTCGGTAGAACTACTCGGCTTGGAGATTTTTTGCCAGACCCAGACGGTGTGACGGTTTGTTGATTACTGTTTATCAAAGTACTGGAATTGGCTATCTGGTGTTTCAGGAGAAATATTATTTCTCCTTGATCTTGTAATCTTTTTGTCATTTGATCACATAATTTCTCGAGAAGTATTAACTCACGATCAAGTTGCTGACATTTTCTTGAGGTTAACAAGCATTGTGATTCAGAACAGTTAGCTGTTTCACCGTTGATTAATCTGGGATTTTCCACTAATTCGGCACTATGGGATAAGTCACTGACAAAATTAAGAATCGAATTTTCTGAAGCACTGTCAAGTAGCACTTTAGATACAAAAATATATGTTGCAGCAATTATAATGGCTACCGATAAAATATTTTCTCCTCTACCAAACTTTGATTTTCATGTTCAAAATAAAAAATAAAATTGCAAGAGTTATTTGCGAGAGAAAATTAGATAAAATGAACAATTTCATGGATGTAACACCAGAAACAGGACTGATTTTCACATTCAACAAGTCGGATTGACACAAACTCAAAATTCTGTTGTTTTCAAAAGGCTCGACAGCTACAACAATCTCCCACAAGATATTAAAAGCCTTACATCTCTAACTCTCTTCAAGAGGAACCCCCAGTGAGGAATCCCTAGTGACCACTAATCTAACCATGATGGACTTATCCATCTATACTATTATAAAATTGTAATTTGTTTGTTCGAGCATTACTACTGGACCGATTTTGAAAAAAAGTGTTGGAAAGCATAGGAATATACTCAAAACTGGTATGTATTTTATTTTGCTACGATGACGGGAACCGGAGATATAACAATTATACCACATTCCGCGGGTACCAGCTATACATATATATAATGTCCTGACTGACTGTCCCCCTGACTAACGATCAACGCCCAGTCCAATCCGCTGCAACTAAAGAACTGAAATTTTGATGACATAGATAACCACTAAGGAAGGTTTTTTATTTTCTATCCCTAAACGGGTGGAAAGTGGGTGGAAGTAAAAATACCGTTAGTTTTGACGTTGGAGTCTTGGAAATTGGTATTGGAGTTTTTTTTCCAATCAAAGAATACACATGACAGGGTTTTTGAGAATTAAATCCTGAAGGGGTTGAAAGTTTATCTAAGAGTACCGTTAGTTTTCAAGTTGCGGTCATAGAAATTGCTGTTTGAGGTCTTTGTTGCGAAATACGTGTTTCATTGTTTTTGGAAATTAAACCCTTAGAGGGGTGAAATGTGGGGCTGAATGGGGATTGGAAGTTTGTATGAGGGTTCCGTCAATTTCCAAGTACGGATCATAGAAATTGGTATTTAAGGTCATTGTTACAAATAAGGAAATATATCTTTCAGTGTTTTCAGAAATTGAACCCCTAAGGGGGTGAAATAGGGGGTGGAAATTTTCATGGGGATTTTCGTTAGTTTTCAAGTTAGGGTCATGGAAATTGATGATTTGGCTCTCTGTTACACATGAATGAATCGTGTTCAACCTCATTTCAAAATTCCGTCCGTGAAGGAGTGGAAAGCGGTTAGTGAATCTGTAATAGTCGTCACAAAGCATTACTCTCGCTGTCGAATCGATTATGCCAGCCAAACGAGATGACGGAATAACGTGATACCGAGATATTCCAACCCTAAAGGGGTGAAAAGGCGGATTGGAAGAGGGAATACCGTTAGTTTGCAGTAAGAGTCACGGATGTTAGGGTTTTCGAAAATTCAACCCTAAGGGGGTTAAAATGGGGGTTGAAACTTTGAATAGGATGACCGTTAGTTCTTGAGTTGAAGTCATGAGAAATGGTGTTTGGGGTCTTTGTTATAAATGAAGAAATACATGTTTTAGTGTTTTTGAAAATTCAACCCCTAAAGGGGTGAAATGGGAGGCTAATGGGGATTGGAAGTTTGTATGGGGATTGTTAGTTTTCAAGTTAGGGTCGAAAAATTGATTTGACGTTTTGTTACAAATAAAGTAAAATGTGTTTTGGTGTTTTTAGAAATTCAATCCCTGAGGGGGTGAAATGGGTGTGAAAGTTGTATAGGGTTCCGTTAGTTTTCAAGTTAGGGTCATGAAAATTGGTATTTGAGGTCAATGTTACACAAAAGGAAATACGTGTTTCAGTGTTTTTAGAAATGTAATCCCTAAAGGAGTGAAAGTTTATATGAGGTTTCCGTTAGTTCTTTGTTTGTCCCGTATGCGTTTCTGTACCATTCATCCGATTGCGTTGAAACTTTGGTGAGTTGTGGTGAATTAATACAACCATTCCAGAATGGCGCACGAGTCGTTTTAATAAATGAGTGTATTTCATATAGTTCAGTGGCAGTTCGTGTGTTTTCGTAACATTTCATGTGCGACATAACAAGTAATGTCGATTGTGAAGTTCCAATTGTTGATCGCCATTAGATAATGGATATCGCACCCATTTTCTTTGCTTTTGGCAAGTGGAATTTTGAAAGTCGTCACAAAACATTATTTTCTCTATCAAATCAATTATGCCACACAAACGACAAGCGTTTGATCGATCTACATCTCCAGCACTTAAGAAACAAGTATTACAAGCATCAGAAATGAACGAGAAACAGGAAGGAAGACTGAAATCCGATCGAGTACGCATTGCCCAAGTTCGTTCGTTCAAAACAGTCGAGCAACGGAAAGCAAGACAAAAAACCGTTCGTGTATGCATTGCACGTTAATTTAAATATTGGTGCAATGCATTACAATTATAATTATGATAACATCCTCAATCTTAGTATAGTTATTGGAAAAATGGATAAGTTAAGGATTACTTTCTTATTCAATCTGCACTTATATGAATTATTTTTAATTAACTTACGTTCAGGAATAAAAAATGATAGCGTGATGCCATATTTATCATAATTATATTTTGCATATTTTTTGCATAAAATGAAAAACATTTATAAAAAAGTATAACCACCTCAAAATCCACGCGGGCATAAGCTAATTCTATATAATTTTAATATGTAGATTTCTGTAACGTATATTTATTATTTCATAATAAATGTTTGATTATTATATTTACTGTAATGCCCCTGAAGCTACATTATAATCTCGAAATATAATTAGTAATTGACTACAATAAAGGATTTTTATATTCGAATACTTAAAATTTCGTGTGGAATTAGTCCAGTGTACAACGTGATTTTAAGCGGATTATAACATAAGAAGCCCACTCATCCTAGTGCCCATATAAGCCTTCCACCATTCAGAAACGGATGAGCTCTATGATTCCTAGAAATATTTCAAAAATATGCTAGTAAGAAATCAGCATAAATACTTTCCAAAAACAGGAAACCAAGGAGACTCAATTCCATAGGATTCATTCATTTTGCCAAGGTTTTCAACTCATATAAAGCGTCCACGAAATATTCATCAAAGCAAACGAGTTACCTATTGAGGCGAATAAGTGGAAATTCGTTTTGTGTTTTGCAGAGTGCTCATCTAAAAGCAGCAAATAAAAGGTCGACTTGAGGCCTTGGAATCATCAGAAACAGGAATGGGAGTTTCAACACATCCGGACCGAGTGAAATGAAACAGAGTTGTAGCTATAGAAATTCTTGGAAAGAGATTTCTCAACTCCAATCTAGATCTAACCTACAAACTGAATGGATCTCGATTATGTATTGCCCAAGAGGGTTCGAAGGGAGACATCATCACATGCTAGGAAAACCTTAGGTACAGAAATTGTGAGCGATTCCAAAAACTATGGGATCATATTCATAGGTATATCAGTTTACATTTCATTCTGAATGCATATACCTGCCGTTTTTTGACGACCTTACATTCATAGAAAAAACAGCTCCCCCACTGAAAATCTGGTATTACATTCCACCGAAATTATTTCTTTCAAACATGCCAAAGCAAGACACGAGACCCCGAGGACGTACTCAGTTCCAATAGTAATTAGCGAGTGGGGAACGCAAAAGAAAAAAAATCCAAAAAACATCATAATGAGAGTGGAAAACTCGAGAAATTTGCATTTATCATATACACTTTGTTGAAAACTGTATAAACTCAAAAATATGCTTTATCATTTACTTTGTTGAAAACTGCATATCAACGCCCCTTTTCAATAATCACTTTTAAGAGCTTTTGGCCGAAATAGGGTTTATGGAGTCAAATTTGCGATATTTGTAGCAAAATGTTGATAATTTTTTTCTAAAAAAAAAAGGATTCGAGTAGGCTGCTATCGTAAAATTTGACACATCCATATGATTCTGAAAAGAATATGTTCCAACAAAATGAAATTGTGATAGAAACATCACGAAGGAAACAATTCTAGTAATCTTTAAAGAAGATGATTCACAGGAAATAATGTGAACATTTTGAGGAAAGGCTACTTATAAATGCTCAAATAGTTCACCATCATGTTCCACACAAGCTGCTAGTCTTCTAGTAAATGAGTTCCGAACTCTAGCAAATATTGCTCCATCAGTTGAGTTGGCTTCCGTTGTCCTGTTTTTCATATAATCTGTAGTTGTTGGAAATATCTGAAAACTCTCTTCACATACCCCCAAACGAATAAATCTATAGGAGTCAGGTCTGGGGATCGCGCGGGCCAAGGAATAGTGCCGCCGCTGCCGATCAGGAGAAGATTGATCTAAAAATTCTCGCACTTTCCTATGGTTATGCACTGCAGCAACATCGTGTTGCAACCATATGGTCGTTCGACTGGAAAAGAGTTAGTTAAGTTATCTTGAATGGTTCTGAAATTGGGAATTTTTCTATGGGTCTATGCACAATGCTATTTTGACACATAAATTGACATAACTCAAAAACTATTGCAGATAAGTTGGAAATGTCAACATTTTCGACAACTTTTTCCACTACTCTTTCTAGGTTCCACACTACGTGTAAATCAATGAGAGAATAATTCTGAAGACCTATTCTGGTAAGCAATTCAATAACTTTATTCAGCTGATGGATTTCAAATGTCAATAGTAAGATTCTCACATATGAGTTTTCAGGACATGTACATCAATATTGAAATCACTTGTGCATATAATATTGGAACTAGATAAAGATACTTCGTCAATCGTCGTCAATCGTGTCCTCGAGTTCTGTCAAAAAAAACACATTTTATCCAGAAATGGGGGCCTATAGACTACACCCATAAAAGACTTCAAATTGATCCAAACTTGTTCGATGGTGTTCTTGTTATTGATAATAGTAGTGCAAAAAATATTTTTGAAATAAATGCACACCTCGCAACCTCTTGAACAAATTAGATGTTTTCTGAATATTCTATAACCTTTTATGTTATCTATCTATATTTATATATATATATATATATATATATATATATATATATATATATATATATATATATATATATATCGCCATCTTAACGTCCCTTCCGAAGGACGCATATCTATCGTCTTATCTCGTGCTCATTGATAAGACGCCTGCAGCTGTGAATATGCTACAACGCTATAGTTGTTAGGGCATTTCAACGCGCACCTTCCTTGTCAGGTGGTCACCCATCCAAGTACTAAACGCGCCCGATAATGCTTGGCTCAGATATCGATAAGACTCTCGTCAACCTGACCAGCCATCAGTGCCCATTTTCATGTATCTCTGTGATTCACTGGATTTTGGCTGTGTGTGTGTGGATCGATTGATTGGTCGGGTAGAACCTGGTGGATGTGACGTTATAATGATTTCAGTATTTGTTGGGTCATCATTATTTGCGCATGGGCATCAATGTAATGTCTGTGGTTCATATTATTTTGGGGCTGTGAAGAGTTATTTTTGGGAATATGAGCTTATGTTGGTTTTTCCTTGTTATACGACTGTGTGGTATATTTGGCTAAGATTATTTATATCTCGTCTATCATTCATTGCGCTTTTGTTCTTCTTAATTTATATCATTTCTTTAATAGCTCCTTTTTCCCGATTCGTTTCAACTGTTAAGATTTTAGTTTTTGTAAAACTGGGGTTGTCTTGTAAGATGTGTTTATTGAGAGCTGTACTGTGCTGTCTACAACAGACTTCATCCAAGTGTAGTTATTGGCAAAATAGACAAATTGAAGAAATACATTCTCTTAAAATTCTAATATGCATCATGTTTAATATATCCTCTTCGAAATCCACACGGGCCAAGCCACAGGCATAAGCGTGATGGGACAACATAGAGAAAATAATTAATTTTCACGCGGACGAAGTAGTGACAGCTAGTTTGAGATAAAACTAATATTAATGCATTTTTCATATGTTCATGATGTTCACCATTCACACAACTGGATCCTTTTCAAATATGCAATTCACTAGCCAGAGGATATTCTGACTCGTCTCACGAGCTACAAAATCCTATCAGTAGAATGCCTCTCACCGAGTATTTATTTCATTGCTCCGGAACACTTGTTCTCTTTCGGGAATGCCAGACAGGCGAAATAAAGGAGCGCTCGCTGCCCATAGATTTATAGCTATTTCCAGAGGAAACGAAAGAAAAAAATAGTGGTTCGATAAAAAAAACCATGTCAATTGTATTCGAGCTGAGTTATAGTCGTCAGGTATAATATAGGGTATTTGAATAGTTAGGGAGGTGTCCCAAATTCATTATTTTAGGGAGTGATTTACAAATTCACAGGAAACATGATCTAATAATGAGATCACAAATCGTCACTGTAATTGCAAAATGTCGTATGTTGCTTATTCAAATAGTAAAAAGGCGTATGGCATAGAATGTAAAAATGAACACAAGTATAACCACGGCTTTATGCGACCAAAAATGATAACTGACCTATAGAATAGTGCCTAATTGATGTTATTATTGATATGGTGGAGCACTTATAGCGTTATGAAGAAGATACAATTGATCGAAATACGAATCCCTAACATACAAGATGGGTACTTAACTCAGTTCATCTAGATAACCTACATATACATACATACGCATCCAAATGATTCAACACATACATATACAGGTTGATTTAAGTAGGCAGTGCATTAGAGGTTTTTCAACTTAGATAAGAAACTTGAAATTTGGTATGTTGTCATGATCGATCCTATCCATTCTATCCAAAATATTTTCAGTCACACAGATATACAGGGTCAACTTTCTTATTTTGGATGAAAACCAACCTTTTATGCGTTTTCCTGATAAAAATCACTACCGTAGTGATTGACGAAAGACATTATATCTCGCAAACCATTTGAAATTAAGAAATAAAATTTGTGGAGCAGTTAGCTGAAAGTCCAGGCTAACTCCTGATTTACCATCGATAATTCCATTTTCTACCATATGGGCGCAGGCGATTTTCAAATGTAGCCTTCAAAAATTGTCAAAAACAATTTTTTTTTAATGGCACCTATTATTTTGTTGTGACCATTCGTAAAATAATAATTTTGAGGTGAGTAATTCCAGCATTTCCCATACCTTACTTCAACCTCTTTCGGGTTATTCAATGAATAAAAAAGAATTGCCTTATCTTACCAAAAGATTCTTTGTATTTTCGAAATGTCATGGGAACAAAACTCAATTGTGATCAAGGTGTTATTCTGTCAAAGTGAAAACGAGTTGTGCTAATTCTGGAATAAAGTTGATTCGAAAATGGAAGAAATATCCAAACGGAGTTGTGTTAGACTTGTTTGTAATCCATGGCATTCATCAAAAAATTATTCAGCGAACTGTCCGTGAATTTAATTTGAAATATCCAAACATACCAAGTATGGCACGGGAAAAGTTCTGACTAGACCCATTACGAGAGTCGAACCACTAACTGGCCATGAAGTCAATCAACTAACCATTCTCGGATATTTTCAAGCATATCCTTAAACCTCAATACGAACGGTGTCTTTGGGATTGGGATTTTCATACTCTGTAAAACACAATCACACCGTCATAAGCTACATCCTTTTTCATTCATGAGACTGCAAAATTACACCCAGTTGACTTTCCCGGTGAGATGAACTTTCGAGAGGATTTATTACTCAAAATACAAGAGCACGCCGGATTCTTAGAAAACATAATATGGACTACTGAGGCAAAGTTTTGTCAGCAGAAAATTTACAATAAGCGAAATCGACATTTTTGGGGTTCTGAAAATCCACATATGGTGCTCGAAGTTGAAAATCAAGTGAAATTACGAGTAACTGTGCTTTTTTTGGCAGAACTAACTTAATTTAATGTACGATGGAAATTTGAATAGTGAAAGATACTTGGAATTTCCTGAGAAAGTAGTAGAAACCAGGGTTGTAACGGAGGCCTTCTTAGCGGTGGCGGATACGGAGGTGAAGGGCTTCGCCTCCGCGGATGCGGAGTTTAACGGAGGCGGAAGTGGAAGTGGAAAGAATAGTGTAACAAAAATAGTGTACCTTCATTGTACACTTTTTCGAAAATACAAACATTACCTACTCGTAAACAAAATTAAGGAAAGGCAAATTATATTTCACAAATAACAGTTTTGCGGCTTTGTCACCTTCCAAACGATTTCTTAGGTGTTCATAAATCGGCCGCGTCTTCGAGCGTCGTCGCTCGCGCGTTGTATTACATTTTATGAGTCGAAATTTACGACTTACGACGTAAATAAACCTCCTTTACAACTCCGCAAAAATGTTACGGAGGCGGACGTACGATTTCTTGCGAAACTTCCGCAGTAACGGAGGCGGAGGCGAAGCTCCGTTACAACCCTAGTGGAAACAGTACTTGGAAATTTGCCACTGGCTAGTGCTGCTGGTTCATGGTACCGGATAGATGTGGCACCACCGCAAAATACTAGAACTGTGGATAACAAATTGACAACCCTGTGCGATCACCGTTGATGGGGAAAATCGAGGACCATTTCTGTGGAGTGCAAGATCTCCAGATCTCACCCCTTTAGTCTTTTATAGTTGGCGTGGGGTAAAATATTTGGTATATTCTTCACCAGTTCGCAATATAGATGATTTAAGACTCAGAACAATACAGACTTCTGATAGTCACGATCCCAACGAAATCAGAAGTACTACGCAATCTATTGAAAGTAGAATATTAGAATGTTTGAACAAAAATACTGGTCATATTGAACATTAAATTTCTGTCAACATTGTTCTTGCTCGTTGAAAATAGTTTGATATGAAGATATGAAGATAGGGCATTTCTTGATTTTTATTGAAAAACTCGTTAGATTGAAGTTGGGTATGGGGAATGCTCAAATAACTCACCCTAAAATTGAATTTTCTTCCGAATGATGTCAAAAAATAGTAGGTGTCATTTGAAAAAAAAAAATTATGACAATTTTTTAATGCAACATTTGAGAATCGTCTACGCCCATATGGTACAAATTGGTACCATCGGTAGGAAATCAAGAGCTTAGACCTCCAGCTAACTGATTCACAAATTTGGTTCCGTAAATTTGAACGGTTTGCGAAATATATTTTTTTTCGTAAACTACTACGTCGGTAATTTTTTCAGAAAAATCGACATTTGTTAAAATCTGTGAGGGAAAAATCCACATAACTCAGGTTGTCTGAACTCAGAATCGAAAGGTCAATCGAAGCATTTGAAAAAAAAATGTTTTCGTTCAAAATATGAAAGTTGGTACCGACTTTTGGCACACCCTGTAAAAATGTATTACTAAAAAATTTTGGTAGAACGGACATGATCTATGACAGAATGCAATTTTTCAAGTTTCTATTCCAACTGCAAGTTGCAAAAACCTCCAATGCACGGCTTATGTAAACCATCCTGTATATAAAGTACCAGTTGCTTGATTCTATACAGAGAACGATTTCCTCTCAGGCAACGCCAACCAAGTAGAAACTATTTCGCACGTTTGGAAATGTAATTTAGGATGGAACCAGATGCCAATGCTCATTATCAAGATAGGTTTATTGTTGATGAAGAGACGGCTCTTGTGCATGCTGATCCCACGATCTCACTTCGGCAAATCGAAAATTGCCAATTAAACAAGAAACAGTTCGAAAAATGCTGAAAATGGTTGGAGCACTACAAATATCCGATATACCAGCGCCTTTACGAAAATGATAATCAGAAAAGAGTGATTGCAATTGGCTCTTTGAGAACCGCATAAGAATCCCTAATATCACGAGAAATTTCATATTCCGGTAAATCGAGATTTACGAATTTTGAAGTGTGTTAAATACCAGATAGTGGGTAACTGTGAACCACAGGCTTATCAGAGAATGGAAATTTCAGGAACGCTTTTGGTTCTGCGTCTGATTGGATCTCGAATTATTGAGCCAATAATATTCGATGGTATGTTGAATTGGCAACGCTATTTGGGATTTTCACAGAACGAAATAGCGAGTTTCATAGAAAATTCACCTCTCGATCTAGAGATCAGCAATCGCTAATATCATTATTGAATGGGGTTATGGAACCAATATTAAGACTTGCAATTTTGTGCAGAGAACATAATGGAGAAAATTATGTGATAATTTTTTTAATCATTTTCATGGTTCGTGACAGTGGTGAGTGACTACCGACCCTCCCTAAGTATATTACCAGCACACAATGCACTTAGATACAGGGTTACCCAGGGGTGCGTGCAAGCTCCATAACTTTTTTTCTATCCAAGTTATCGATTTGATTTTTTTTAACGGTAGGTTCGACGATGAGGCAGATTCTAAAAATATTTCTTTTCATATACAGGATGTCCCAGAATGAGATATACAACTGAATTATGTTTTTTTTTAAGCGACAACCCCCCATTTTTGGATTTGCCCCTAAATTGTCGTTATAACGCAGACTTATCTGCAATAGTTTTTGACTTTTGCCAATGAATGTGTTAAAATAGCATCGTGCATAGACCCACAGAAAAATTTATGACTTCAGAACCATCTAAGATACCTTAACCAACTTCTCTCCAATCGGTGAACTCGGAGTTGATGTTCCATCGCCTTCTACGATTTTTTGAAAATAACAAATTGAAAACGGCAACAGCTCGACTTTTTCAAATGCAACACCCTATATCTTATTGCATCAATGCATGGTATTTGTCAAGAGCTTTTTGTTGATATCAGGTTTGTGTAGTCTACTTCGTAAAGTTCGCGAGAGTTCTGCCAAAATAAGAAATTTTCATGTTGTTTTCGAAATAAAAAAAGCAATTGAGTAGGTCGTGTTTTTTCAATAATTGCACACTTCTAATTGTCAGTAATGAATTTCACTCGCAGAGAATAAGTGAATATTACTGTATTGGTGAAGCCTTCATTAGCAATCTACCAGTAGCAAAAACTCCACGAGTGTCTTCATTCCAAAAGTTAAGAGATCGGTTTGAACTCACTGGTAGTGTGTCTTATACTAAGAAGAAAATTATTGGTGATCTACTCAGTGAGAAAAATGAGTTTCAAGTTTTATTGATGCTACAGGAAAATTCTCACCTGAGCACTAGGGAAATAGCAGCGGAAATGGATATTTCACAAAGTAGTGTGAACGAAATAATATTGAAACATAAGTTCCTGAAAAAGTGAGTGGTTGATGGTTAATACACATCTTCTGATTTTATGAAATTGTATAAGGAGTATGCTGTCATATAAAAAATGCACCAGTCTGATGACTTTTGTGTACTGTCATAATATATATATATATATATATATATATATATATATATATAGTCTAACCGCTTTCATGGTCCTTCCATGATGACCCACTGCAGGGATCAACATGTGTTTGTTTCAATCAATCTCGACACAAATTTTACATATTTAACATGAGAATTTTTAATTAGTCGAAGATGTTTTTTACATGTTGATGTTAAGATTTTATTTGTGATGTGCACCGATATTTTCCTGTTAGCAGCCTCGAGTTAATGTTTCGATAATGAAATAAAGTATTTCGAGAACTCGACAATTTAACAAAGAGTCTTCTTTACATGGCCATTTCCTATTGACTGCAACCTCAAAGAAAACATAAAATTGGTTTTTTGTGTTTTCTAAACTCAGTTTTTTTCAAATAGTCCAGTCAAGAGACTATATTATTATATATATATATATATATATATATATATATACAGATTCAACCCACGTTGTCAGACCATTACAGTTATCAGACCACCACAGACCCACTAGAAATATTCATGATTTCAACAAACATTTTGGTGTTCTACATTTATTACAATCCCCAGAAATAACTGGAACTGAGAGGGGTAAAAAAAAGTGAAAAAAAATATAATTGTATAGTTTATGTCACGTTCACAAGCCCATTATATTTTACCGCGTTCTCAAGCCATTACATACAATTTCTGACATTTAATCCACGTTCATAGACCCGGCAGTGTTGCCGCTCTTTTCGCAATATATTATGATCAAATTGCGCAGAGTTTTATTTTCACAACACAAACACGCGAGGGAAATTAACTAGCCAAAAATTTTCATTCAATTTTGTTTACTTGACTTCTGTCTATTTCAGTCGCCAGAAAAATAATTTTTATTTTAGGATATTTAATGATTTTTACAAGCTTTTATTCAGTTTCATTTGTTAGTTAGTTCGTTCGTTTGTTAGTTTGGTTCAAATATCGTAGGTCAATTTTGACCGACCTAGCAGATGTTCATAATTCCGGGGGCAATGCATTATGGAATTTTTGTTAGAGAAAAAAACAAAATGGCGACTTCAAGATAGCGGACGAGATTTGTAATTATGGCCCTATTTGATTCAAAATCGGGATGTGGGGTATTCAGGGTCGGAGATTATAAAATGTTTGTCAAAATTCATGAGATGACGGCTCCCATATAGCGGACGAGTTTTGTGATTATGGTCCGATTCGATTCAAAATTGGTATGTGGGGGTTCTCGGGGTCGGATATTATTAAATTTTTGTCGAAACTCATAAACTCAAGATAGCGGCCCCAAGATAGAGGACGAGTTTTCCTGATTAGGATCATATTTCAATCAAAATTTGTATGTGGGAGTTTTCAGGTTGGAAGATTATGAATTTTTTGTCGAAATCCATTGATTCAAGATAGCAACTTCAGAATAGTGAAAGAGATTCGTGATTATGGTCAGATTCTATTCAAAATTGATGTGTGGGAGTTTTTGTTGTCAGAGATCATGATTTCTTTCAGCTCAAAACTCACAGGGAAGAGACCTTGTAATAATGATGCTCTATTAGAAATGAACAGATCAAGGCAAACTAACTAAGAAGCAAAAAATTAAATATTCAATAAAAAACCTTTTTATAGCCAAGATTTCGTTTGAGCCGTGTGATAAAACGTATAAAATAAGTTTAAGTCATCGCTGATAATAATACGATTACTTTCTGTTGAATTATTTAGTTTTAAAAACGTGAATTGTAATGAAATTAATACTTCAACGAATTGTTACTTACCAAACAATGAAATTGAAATTAATTGGTACCTACTTTTATGAATATTTGTAGGAGTTATTAACTTTGAGGAAGTTCTTACTTACCAACCAATCACTGCCCAATCAAATTATTTGGTACCTATTTTCCTGACAAGCTTTTTAAAACTAAATAATTCAAAAAAAAATAATCAAATCATTGTCAGCGATGACTCAAACTTATTTTATACGTTTTAGTACACGGCCTAAATAAAAGCTTGTCTTCGAAAAGGTTTTTCATCAGTTATTATCAACTTAGTTCCTCTGTATGTCAGTTTAATTGTGAATGGCATTCGATAGTACACCATCCAACTCTGGTAACGAAACATGGAAATATTGGTGTATATGGCAATGTATTGAGGCTTCTCAACTCTTATATTTCTAACAGATACCAAATATTGCCTTGAATAACTCTCAATCGCATGAAACAGTAATTACCTCAGGTGTACCACATGATCACACGTAGGTCCCTTACTACTCAGTATTTTTCTAAGAATCATAGAAATTTTTTTAATTGCATCTAAAATATTATCATACGTGGATGATCAAAAAATTCACAAAGGAATCTAAGACAACGTGGACTACTTAGACCTTCAGAATGATCTTAATCGTTTTTCAAAATACTTCACAACCAATAGGCTCGTTCTCAATATATAGAAATGTTCCCGAATTATCTTATCGAAGTGTTCACAACTCCTTTGACAACAAATCTTTATATAAATAACAGATACTCTAATCCGAAGATCAAGGAAAGGACCTATGGGTCATCCTGGATAAAAAAAAAATCCGTTAGAAAGCCATGTTGAGGTTATCGTTAGGTAGGCATTGAAAGCTGTCGGATTCAGCCTGAGAAATACCAAATAATTTTAAAGTCATCTCTATGTTATAACAATGTTGTTATTGTCAAAAATCTAAGCTACATTTTTGCCATCGGCATTTCAAATGTTATGATGAGAACTTTTTAAATTGTACGATTATTTATCCGGAGGAAATTTTCCAAAATACTTTTTGTTTACGCTAACCAATCTCTGAGTATTCAATTAATTGAAGTCCCTTACATAACAAACGATAGACTAATTTTCCACATGAAAACTTCTAATAGCAATTACTACAATAGCTCTCTTTTGATGAGATCGATGAATTCTTTTAATTTCGTATGTAATACCCACTTGAACATTTTTACTATCCTACCAATATATTCCAAAAGCATCTTAAAACTGTTCTGCGTTAAATTTATAATTTTCTATTAGAATAGATCACGAAATTGTTATCGATATGTTTTATGGTAAAACACTTTCTTTCTTTCTTTACTCCTTTTTTTACGTATAACTATCAGTTACAGAATTTTTCTGTTTTAGTTTATGGGATTCATTTTTAACCGACGAAAAACAAGGAGGAGGTACTCTAGTCGACGCGTATATATTTTTTTATGTATGACCACTCATAACTTTTTGCACAATGGTCCGATTTTGATGATTTTTATTTTGATGGACATGGTATGATTCGAAGTTGGTTCCAGGTGGATTTGAAAAAACAATCCACTTCTTAGGGTAGGAAAATTAAAAATGATTGTTGGTTCACCCACTGAATTTTCACTTCCTAACCGATTCTACCACGTATAACTTTGTACTGGGATATCCGATTCATATGATTCATTTTATAGTAAAGGGTATGCTTGTTAGTTGATCCCATATCAATTTGAAATCACACTTCTAAGGGTAGAAAAATAGGGGATGAGTTATTGAGTCTACACCTGTGAACCGATTCTGTTGAAACTTAGCACATATTATGTTGTTCTGATGACAACAAAATAGAGTACCGGAATTAATCTGATGGTGGGGATGAAAGACCTTCCAGAGATCTCCTCAACGGTTCACAGCAGCAACCTCGTGTTTGGGGTAATATGTACATATATAATTACATGTCCTGACTAACTGACTCACTGATTAACCACTGGACATAAGTGCTGAAATTTTGACAGCATTTTTTTTTCATATTTCATCCCTAGAGGGGTGAAATGGCGGGTGAGAAAGGGGGTGAAAGTGAAAGTAAAGTTGGTTTTGAAATTAGAGTCATGGAAATTAGTATTTCGGCCCTTCTTCACAAATTAAGATAAATGTGTTTCAAAATTTTTTAAAATTCAACCCTAAAGTCTGTATAGTTAGTTTCAACCCTAAAGTCTGTATAGTAAGTCTGTATAGTTAGTCTGTATAGTTAGTGAGGATCATGAAATTTGTTATTTGGGTGTGAAAAGGAAGGTTAAATTGGTATTGGAAGTTTGTATGCGAATTCCGTTGATTTTCTAGTTGGGGTCATAAAAAATTATATTTGAAGTCTTTGTGACGAATAGAAGAAATATATATTTCAGTGTTTTTAGAAATTCAACCCCTGAAAGGGTGGAATGGAAGGTGAAAATTTGCATAATGGTTCTGTTAGTTTTCGAATTAGGGTCATAAAAATTGGTATTTGAGGACTTTGTAAGGGATAAATAAATACATGTGTCACTGTTTTTATAAATGCATTTCCTGCAAGGGAGAAGTCAAGATGAAATTAAGGACAGTCAAGAAGAAATAGACACAAGGGGAGAAACAGGCAAAAAAATAAATAAATCTGAAAATACTAGAAAAAAAGTATGTGGACGGGTAAAATGAAAGCTCCGTCGATAAAAAATTGGTTTAGAGAAATTCAAAAAACATATAGGGAAGATGATCGCTCAAAAACAAATGAATGCCTCGAATTCATCAATCATAATCCTAATGATTTTCAGGAGAAAAATTGGATCAGGATTAAAACCCTAGTATTCAATACCTACCGTAACAAATGAATTTGGAAATGTAGGTTATAGTTTTCTTTACTAATTCAAGGGACTTTTTTACTTTCAACAATTTTATACGAGTGCAAATATTTGGTTTTCAATAACAACATGTTTTCATAATTTGTGAATTACTTGTGTAGTATCCTTACAAATATTTAAGATTTTCCGAGTGATGTTAGTGAAAACTTTTCCAAAACAATTCGGGAAATTTTCCTCGGATTATTTTTCCTTTTTTTTTTATTATTGAATTTACCGCTATTTTTGATCTCATGCGTCATTCAACATGAAACATGATTTAACTCTCCTTTGATTCCATATGCATGAAGAATGTAAATGAGAAAATAACCACCATCATCCAAATCATCATGAAAATGAAACAAAATATACAAGCTTTCATACAAATGCATAAAAAAATTATAATTTCCTTTATTCAAAACCTAACCGCACAATATTCCCAAATTGAAATCTGAAGAATCAGCCTTCAGTACAAGCTTTGAATCTGTTATTCACAGAATAACATATGTGACACTTTTGAAAAAAAATATTTGCATGGTAGTTCAACATATTTTTTTTCTATTCATTCTTATTCGATTCTTTGCAGTCATTAATAAAATCCATCATCTTGAATTCTTAAGCTTTTACAAAAAAATCATCTTTGTTTTCAACAACCCCTAGATGCCAATTTTGAAAAGAAATGGACCATGAATCACACATTTTTGGGCCATAAATCACACCACCATTTTGGAGGCGCCATCTTGATAATTTTGCATACAAATTGTCATAATACATGGTCACTCAAATGGAGAGCTCCTGGGAATTCAGAGTCGATTTGAAATGGGAACAATTCCAATTGCAACATTTGAACCTGATAGACAGCAAATACAGAGTGCAACGATATATTCTGGTTGGATTCGTGTCTTTCCTTCATGTAATAATAATAATAATGAGACTTTCAGCCCAATAAAATTAGTTCCAAAATCAAGTGATTAAAAAAAATTATTCGAACGCACCAAAAAGGAAAAAATAAGTTTTTCAAATGTGTGACGTGGGTTAATCTGTGTGTAACAGATTGAAAAGCTTGTCGCGCAGGGATACCAATTTTTTATTATCTATCTGAAAACATTGCGCGGCGAGCTTTTTAATCTGTTATTTTTCCTTTTCAGTGCATTAGAATAAAAGCTTGTCATTGAAAAATATTTTCAATAATATTTATTCAATTCTTTTCAGTCATTGAATCCGTCATCTTGAATTATCGAATTTTAACGAAAAATTATATTATCCGACCTTAACAATTTCTAGATACCATTTATAGATAAAATCGTCCAATGAATCACAGCACTCCTCCGCCATCTTGAATTGATGAATTTGGACAAAAAATCCATAATCTTCGACCTCAAAAATCCCCACACACCAATTTTGAATAGAATCAGAACATGATAAAAAAACTCGTCCGCCATCTTGAATTTATGAATTTTGACAAAAAAATTATAATCACCGACCACAAAAATCCTCACACCAATTTTGAATGAAATCGGACCTCAACAACAAAACTCGTTCGCATTTTTTTTTTATTCTTGACCCCAAAACTTCTCACACCAATTTTGAATAGAATCGGACCGTAATCACAAAACTCTTCCGTCACCTCCGATACCAAGGAACCCCACATACCAATTATCAAAAGAATCGGACCATAATCACAAAACTCGTACGCCATCTTGGAGCCGTCATATTGAATTTATGAACTTTGTCAAAATGATCATGATCTCCGATCCCAAAAACTCCCACATTCCAATTTTTATTAGAATCAGACCATCATCACATAATTTGCTCAACATTTTTCCGCTAACAAAAATTTAATAATGCATTGTCACCGGAATTATGAAAAACTGCCAAATTTCAAGGTAATCAAACGACTAGAAGTGGGTCAAAATTCACTAACAAGTTTTGATCAGGTATATGATCAAAGCAAGTTGAATAAAAGCTTTTCAAAAGCTGAACTTTGAAAATATCCATTTCAAATAATTGTTTGTTGCTCAATGTTTATTTGTAGGAAAATTTTCAGGAATATAGTGAACAGAGCTGTCAACAAATTAGTCTTTCAAATATAATTTTCCGTGAAATAAAGGCATCCTCAAATAATAAAAAATTACAATATATCGACAATAGGGTTCAAACTTGCTGCTGAAACTTCGTCAACACATAAACGGCGCTGCTGCCAAATTTCGGGTTGGTATTCGTCGGTAAAATGCATGGCATTATATACCATATGCTTCCCCAGCGGAAGCGCCGCCTACACGCTCAGTGATGGAACTAAATCAGTATAAAAACTTCATTTCACCGCTTTTCCGAACCCGGCCATTATTTCTCCCGTGTGCGTCCCAACCCTCCTAGACAGTTTTACATAGCAAAACCTTGTCAACCCGGGTCTGAGTGCGATTTGGTCTGGGTTCGTGGGCAGTATGTACCGAAACGGGCCTGTATAAACGCAAATATAAATATATATATATATATGGCGTTCTGTCTTTAATGACGAAGAGTTGCATTTTGTATTCAGATGAATGGCATGATTGACGAGTATTATAATACTTTAAACAAAATTTAAAGTTTTCTGATAACGAAACGATTAAGAACAACGGGTCGGTCAACAGACACAATATGCATTATTAAACAATCAAAAATCATCACATCCTTCTGTTCGACTAATGTAGCAATGCTTGCTAGTGTTCAGGGTTAATTTTATAAAAGACTAGCAGCTTGTGTAGAACATGATGGAGTCCTATTTGAGCATTTATAAGTAGCATTTCCTAATTTTTTTCCTGTTCTGGTAAAGTTTACTAGAATTGTTACCTTTGTGATGTACTCATGTTTCTATTACAATTTCATTTTGTTAAAACACATCCCTTTCAGAATTGTATGGATGTGTCAAATTTCAAGACAGCGGCCTAATCGATTTTTTTTTCGAAAAAATCATCAACATTTTTTATTTTGCAACAAATCTTGCAAATTCTACAAAGTAGACCCCACAAACCCTATTTCTGCAGAAAGCTCCCAAAAAATTCCATACAATGATGCAATAAAATATAGGGTGTTGCATTTAAAAAAGTCGAGTTCAGGATATTTGTGATTTGTCATTTTTTTAAATCGTAGTAGGCCATGAAACATCGACTGGAGAAAAGTTGGGGTTATCTTGAATGATTATGGGGTTATTAATTTTTTTGTGATTCTATGCATGACGCAATTGTCAAAAAGTATTGCAGATAATAATAATAATTATCATCATTAATTTTCCTTTAAGATAATTTACAAAATTATATAGGAATAGTCAAATCGATTTGATTAAGTCAAAGACTCATCGAGAGAAATTCAGCTACACTATAGGAGCAATACTCATGTAAAAAAAATTCTCAGTCTACTTTTGAAAACAAAAATATTACTACTGTTTTTGTTCATATCAGGTAAGTGTTTGAATAGGTTTGGTCCAAAATAGTTTGAAGAAACTGAAGTTATTTTGAATCTTGCGTAAGGAATATGTAATAAACCTCCACTTCTTGTTTAGACATTATGGATATTAGTATTCCGTAAAAAAATATGTTTATTTTAAAATACATAAACACATAAAAACGCAAGGCAATGGCAAAATGTGATATTGAAGAAAAATTTATTTACATAAGAATCTCTTAGATAACCTAGCTATACGTCGGACAATACGTATGAGCAATGAACACATTTTTGGACATTGTGAAATCACCTCAGAGACGACATACACCTTACCTTCTTGAGTCCACCTGAGCATGATATAAACTCAATAATTGATTTATTTCCAGCACAAAACCGTGAGCAGACACAATCAAAGAAAAGTCATCTGCATATGCAGTGTAGTCTAGTTCTCTAAGTACAGTCTCAATTTGATTGACATATAATATGAATAAAATTGGCCCCAAAATAGATCATCGAGGAACACCCATATTGATGGTTACTGTCTATTTTTCCCATTCCATCGTTATTCCGATACTGCGAGCAAACATATTGTTCCCGATTTTTCAGAAAGGAACTGATCCAATTTGAAGAAACCCTTCTAACACCATAGTTTTCCAGAGATGATAGGAGTTTAGTGTGATTGACGCAATCGAATGCCCTACTTAAATCACAGAAAATACAGCTGGACATTCGCCTGCCTCAATAGAGTCAATAATTCAATTGAACCGTAGTGGTTGATTTTATCTTTCGAAAACCATATTGGTTCTTATTCAAGATATAATTCCATCAATGAAGTTCATAAGTCTATCTGAAAATGCTTATTCAAATATCTTGGAGAATGAGTATGGGACAGTTACTGGCCTATAATTGTTCATTATCTTGGGCATTTCTTTTTTGTGTATCGGAACAATCCTTCCTTTTTTATAATCTTAGGGAAATGACCTTCAGAAAAGGAGAGGTTATTTGGGAATGTTATAGGGTATATTATTGAATGAAGCATTTTCTTCAGTAAAAATAACGGGACCTCGTCTGAACCAGAAGACTTTCTGTTTTTCAATCTTCTACTCAACATACTATATGATTCTTTTTCGGTATATGGTTGAAGAAATGAAGTGTGCGAATTAAAGTTATTACTACCGACAGTTTTTTGTTGATATACTACTGTGATCTATTTTCTTTATGATTTTCCACGATTCATAAAAAAAAATATTGAACTCAGTGGCGATAATATGGGGATCTTCAATTGGTGTTCCATTTTTTTCAATGAATATATTTTTTGGTTCTCTTTTCTCAAGCCGTAAGCAGGTGGTTCAGATAAACGGAATGAATAGTGAAATGAGAACTGTCACTTGTGGTGTGCCACGAGCGACCGTCCTTGGACCAGTTTCATTTACAATATATCAGAATAACCTGCTCAAACTCAATACTTCAGGAAGTATAATTTCTTTTGCAGGTGATACTGTTATACTTTTCACAGGAAACACGTGGAATCGAGGGAACTATAATGCAGAAAGACGTTTGGAAGGAATATCTTCTCACAGTGAATATTTCTAAAACCAAAGCGGTACCATTTACTTCTTACGAGAAATATTGACCCGATTATGAGCACTTGTCAATTGGTAACCGGATGATATCACTTATGACATCTATAAAATATCTTGGAATTTTAGTCATCTCTTATCTGAGGTGGGATATTCAAATCGAGACCACAAAAAAAATATCCGTTCTCTGTTCCATAAATTTCACGAACTCAGGTAGTAAATTCCACCCATAATGTAATGTTACACCAACTCACAGAAGATGACCCAGACCGAAGGCTGGAATTCTGTGAAATTATGATGGAAAAGATAGCTGGGAACCGCAATTACATAAAAAATATTTGTTTTTCAGATGAAAGTACTTTTTTTTAACGGAAACGTGAATACACAAAATGTGCGGTACTGGAGTGACACAAACCCCCATATCTTTCGAAAAGGTCACACATAGTTCCCACAGAAACTGAATGTGTGGGCAGGAATTCTGGGAAACCATATTGTAGGTCCTTTATTTCTGGACGAAAACTTGAACGGTAATTCATACCTGGAAATGCTACAAGAAACGATCGATCCATTAATACTCCAAATACTAGAAGAAAATGATAACGAATTCCAGGAACACATTACTTTCCAGCAAGACGGGGCCCCTCCCCACTTCCAACGACAAGTTCGAGAGTATCTGGATGTAAGATACCCTATGAGATGGATTGGACGTCGTGGACCAATCGAATGGCCGGCACGATCACCAGACCTCACACCTTGCGACTTATTTCTGTGGGGTTACAGCAAATCAAAAAGTATATGAAGTACAGTCCGACTCTTTGGAAAAACTGAAACAACGAATAACACGGGTGTGTGCTGGTATATCTGCAGATATAATGCATAATGTTCGGGAAGAATTTTCGAATCGAATATTTTATTGTCAAGAAGCATAAGGCGGATATTTCGAACACCTAATTCGTTAATTCACCACAGTTTTGCTTCTTATTCTCAATAAATAAAAATGCCATATAACAGTTGTGTTTTTTTATATACTTGACATTTCAAATGCATATTGTGAAAAAATGCATGAACGAAATAAAAAAAAAAGATGGTTGGAAGGGAAATTGAATTGTCTTTTTAACGATGAGCCACATAACCCCCCATGCTATTTGAAATTTTCAAGTTGATGTCCCCTGCGCCATCTATCGGGCAATCACGATGTCTTTCATTTCAAAAAGAAGCATCGGTGATATCATTCAATACCTTTTTTTTTCATTGTTCCACGTCGAACCATTCGAAGGATAACAGGGGGGGGACTATAAAAAGTCGTACTTATGCTTGACATTTTAAATGCACATTGTGAAAAAACAAATCAACGAAATGATAAAAACAATTAGATGGTTGGAAAGAAAATTGAACTATCTTTTCAACGTTGTGCCACATGACCCTCCCATGCTATTTAAAATTTGATGATCCTCCCGTGCCATCTATCGGGCAATCACAATGTATTTTATTTCAAAAAGTAGTTCGGTGATATTATACAATATCTTTTTTTTCATTGTTCAACGTCGAACCGTTCTAAAGTAAACTGGGGGGGGGCTTTAAAAAGCCGCACTGTATATTTTTTAGCCGGCCCAGTTCTTTAAGGGACAAGTTCGATGCAATGACAGAGTCGTTGTCCCATTGTTATCTTGGTTACTATAATATTTTCTTCTAGGAAAATCAGTTTCGAAATGGAACATAAAAATGTCAAAGAAAGACTCGGAAGCTTCATCACATTGATGAATTTCGTTCAGAAATGACCAGCTCTCATTCATAAGAGCTCTCTCAGATCTAAGGACCCGTATGCGTTATATCGACAATTCAGTGGCGAATCCAAAAATTGAACAAAAATGAGGAGTTGCCATTCAGAAAAACAGAACTTAGTTCATTTTGGAACACCTTCATATAAATAGAAATAGTTTTAAAATGTGCCTCATTGTCGGACCTATCGTTTAAGAAAAGTTCAAATCGATAATTTGGATAGAAAAAAGTTATGGAACTTGCACGCACCCCTAGGTCACCCTGTATTAGTTTGCTTTAATCCCAAAATTGGAATAAACACTTTTTTCTTATGTAGGTTCTCGATTACGATTATGAGTAATCGGATAATTTATGATTTCTTTATCCAATTTTGAGAACACTCATGATGATACCTGCTTGTATCACCGGTTCCTTTCGGAATTTTTCTGAAACTTTTCAAGGGGGTGATCTGATAATTCATAATTTTCAATATGATGAAGTGGAAATAGCTTGTTGTTGTTTAAGAAATGGTGGTTGGGAGCGTTTTTATGAAGGTACTTTTTGGTTTTGGGGCAATTTTTGATAACTGTTGAGAAACATGGGAGGTGCAATTTCATGGGGACCCCAGCTATCAATTGGATCTCACCTCGAAGCTTCCTTTGGTAAGTGCCGATGCCGTTCGTCAGTTGAGATGAATCAAGTTTGATTTGAATGGCCAACCTTATCCGATTGAAAAATCAACTGTATTTCCGCCATTTTTCAAACGATTTCAAATTTCCAAAAACAGTCATGTCACAAATTCAAAGCTCTTTCGCGCTATTAAAAACATGTACATGAAGTCACTTAAGGAAGTGGACAGTTTTATGTTGCGATGTCGGAATAAACGTATTTAAGTACCAAGCGACATAACCAAATTTAAAACCTGAATCTTCAAAACCATAGAAAAATTGGGGGGCCTACCTCACCTCGTAGTCACCCGGTATGTTGATAAGATTGGAGAAAGTAACGGAAAAAATATAGAAGTTTCAATATCTACTCGAAATATAAGACTCATCTTGCCTTCAATAACATATCCAAACTCCATTCCCGATCAGTTGACTAATAATTAGATAATCAAGTTGGCGAATGATTTTCTCGGCATATAAACAATTCACTTGCGAACAATTGATATTTTGCATGGTGATTATTATATATGATTGACAAACAAACCTTTTAGAAATATGGCAAATTCTAATTCTAAAATCGTGTTTATTTACTTTTTAACAAACATTTACACGACTATTTCTAGGATTGCAACATTCACTGGCCCTACATTGTAAACAGGCTCAAATTTATGATGAAAAATTGTACTGATCTGGGTCAACCGGTATACTTAACGACGTCCATCATAATTTGTCCTTTGTATTCTTTCAAAACTTCTTATGGTCTATTTTTCCACTTTCATACAGTCCATGAAAAACATGGTTAACGTTCCGTTGCATAATAAAGATTTTCTCACAAGAGCATTTAAAAATTATAGAAAATGTATTGTTTCTCCTGCTCAAAATTATCGATAGAGTGGGTACGTCTGTGAATGGTATTGAAATTTTGCCAAATATTTGGACATAACTTCTTAGTTCCCACTGATGAAATGTGTAGTTGAAAAAAATAATATGATGAAAAGTAAAGAACGAAAACAATGATATATAATTGGTATTAGAGGTTTTCCAACTTTCAGTTGGATTAGAAACTTGAAATTTGTTATGCTGTCATAATCGATTATGTCCGCTTGACGTAAAATATTTTTAATCCTACAGGGTGTGCCAAAAGTCAGTACCAACTTTCTTATTTGAAATTTTTTTCACATGCTTCGATTGACCTTCTAATTTTAGATTAGATAACTTATCTATGACTGTTTTTGACATATGTCGATTTTTCTGAAAAAACTTACCGCCGAAGTGGTTTACGAAAAAAATTGTATCTCGCAAACTGTTGGAAATTATAAAACCAGTTGGAGCATTTAGCTGAAAGTACAAGCTAACCCCTGATGTTATATTGATGGTCTCATTCTGTACCATATAGGCGTAGGCAATTTTCCAATGTTGCATTCAAAAAGTGTCGAAACCTCAATTTTTTCAAATGGTACCTACTATTTTTTCCAATATATTCGCAAGAAAAGAATAATTTCTGGGTGAGTTATTCAAGCATTCTCTATACCTAACTTCAACCTCTATCGAGTTATTCAATAAAAATCAAGAAATGCCTAATCTTACAAAGATATTTTCTGCTTTTTGAAGAATGCCATTGACACGAAAGATCATTGTAATAATTCGATCAAAAATATGGATTCCTACTCAATTACACAAAACAAATTATTATTGATGAACGAGGACAATATTGACAGAACTGCAATGTGGATGTTTAATATGACCACCATTTTTCTTCAAACATTCTTTTATTCTACTTTAAATAGATTGCGTAGCACTTCTGATTTCGTTGAGATTGAGACTGTCAAAAGTCTGTATTATTCTAAGTCTCAAATCATCTTTATTGCGAACTGGTGAAGAATAAACCAAATCTTCTCAATGTCAATTTAGTATCCACTATTCGAATATCCATCGTACATGAAATCCCAAGTGGTATTTTCAGTAGACGGAACGTAGCGGCCACGATCCTGGAAAACTTTGAAGTGTTTGACCATAACCACTGTCATGTAATACACACGTTTCCATCACGTGGCGGCTACCAAAATGTGAAAAACTTTTTTGGTGGCTGCTATGTTCCGATTACGTTTCTGGATCTTAGATAGCCACATTCCAACCACGTTGTGGTCACCTGGCAAAAACGTGGACGTGTAGTGGTCGACACTTGACACGTTGAACTCAACTGACTGCGCTAGTCTAATTGATCTGTAGCTCAATCTCTGTCCTGCAACATATTTTTGTAAAAATGATCCTCATTCTTTCATGTTGCCTGTTTTATTTCTAAGACTCGACTGTAAGTATGAGTATGTATAACATACAAAGACATAAGTATATGAATAAGGATACCTCATATGATTGGGTGTCCATGATAACCATAGCATTTCCTTCGTGTGCAGAAATAGTTTTCATTCATTCCATGAATCCATTTGTAGAATTTTCAGGGCCCACTACTGCACTGATATTTTTCTAGGGATTTTACTCCTTTTCTAGTATCCTGTTCACTTTCCATCTGAGTTCTTTCGCCTGGATAGGGTTTATTCTATCACTAGTTTACTCTACAGAGCTTACGATGTTCAGAATGGGTATTTTTTTGAGTACTGCAAAATATAATCCTTTCTCGAGCAGGAACTCCCCCACTTCTGTGAGGGGTTTGTAGAAATGTGGACTACGCTTCTCTCCTCAACTCTTCTCATCACACCTATGAAGCGTAGTCCACCCCAAAGCAACAATTGTAGGCGACCCATCTCGTCGACTTATGTTGGCAACAAAGCGTAGTCCCCACCAAAACCAACATCAGTTGGCGACCATTTTTGGAAATTACTTTGGAAGATGGCGAAGGTTGAAATGATAATAAAAAACGTTACCGGACAATTCTTAAGAGAATACAGAAAGGTCAAAGAATCTGTACGTTCGAGCATGAATACAGAAAGTGTGAGTACACTCCAAAATGATTTGCTTACAATGTGTTACTGAAAAGGAAAACTTTCTCAATTGAATATTGAATGGAAAGATTTTTCTGTGAATTGCAAAATCCACGGTAAAAATGAAGTTAGTTTTTGACAATGTCTAACAGAAAACAACTACTTTCGCGGCTAAAGCCACGCTGGACATTGAACTTCATCTGATAGATATTCTGAAAGGACCCTAACTCAAAAAAAAATCTGAAATTGAAAATTTGCATTTTCATTCAGATAGTTATTTGATTTTCTATTCCGGTCCTAATTAAGAACCCATATAGATGATTCCACATCTGATTTTCAAACAAAACAATGTGTTACTGTTCTTGAACGAATAAAATAAGCCTCGTCCTAGTTAGAATACGGAAATGGGGGTTAGTTACTGCATTGAAAAATACTCAAAATCATAAAAGTATTTCTTGTCATTGAACGTGTTTTACGATTCTAGCAGTAATTGTTCTGTCAGGGCACTGGTTCTCGTTCTCTCGAAAAGTAGCTAGAAAATTCATTTCTGGCTTCTTGGGCATAGGCAGAACTTTTTCTTCCGACTCTTCTTAGTGGTAGCATGTATGTGTCAAATGTTCACTGTGTTACCTCGACATAATTCCCCCTGTACTTTAATTTTCCCCATCCAATGCGCCAAGAAGCGTATAACTATTCGTCTTCGGTGAACTTCTTGAAAAATTATGCAAATGCACACTTGCTAATACTATATTCTCGGCTTTCTCCGGTTGTACAAGTAGTGGTTAACGCATGAAATAATTTCAAAAACAATTTCCTAAAATCGCCGGGATCAGCTCAAACAGTAATTTCCTTCGGAGTTTTGGCGTGCGATCCAGGATACGTTTCATAATTTCGTGAATAGCGCGTCTGAAATCATATAATTAAATCCCTCAAACATTTTTGTATCCAGTTCGGTTACTTATGACCAATACTTACGTGATAAATTATTATTTTTATTAAATGGTTTGTTCATTCCTCTAACAATGTTGACCCATCATATTTCTGTTAATTTGTCGGCTTTTGGATAACGTTACTTTGAAGTGGTTTGCACCCAAAATAAGTGTTTGAAGTGGCAAAACCCAAAATTGTGGGTACATGTCCATTATTGCATTTCGCATAATAGGACATGTAGCGAGTAGGTCAATTTTGAGTAACGGTTACCTGATGGTGAATTTTAAAGATAATTGTAACTTTGTAGTGACTTTGGCAATCGTTTATGGATAAAGCAAGAACGTGGCAACCATCACCACATATCACAAGCAAGTGCCTGCCACAATGAAGCTTTGATGGATGTTACTGAAACCATCATATTCTATTGAACATGTTTGTGACTTCAAAGTGATATTTAAGTGGTACAGGATGGTAACCGCAACGGTTATTCTTTACTTTCAAGTTTGAAAACAGGTGACTCTGCTTAGTGGTCATAATGTTTCAGATACCTCAATTGACACTAACAAGTTATAGAACTCTTGAGTGGCTACCAGAGATAGAAATTACGTTACTACAACCATGCAAATATAAAATAAAATTGTTCTTACTGTATATACAAAAAAACATTTATGCAAAGTTATACTTGATTTTCAACTTCGAGCACCATAAATGGATTTTCAGAAGCCCAAAAATGTCGATTTCACCTATTGTTAACTCCCTACCGACAAAACCTTGCATTATTAGTTCAAATTATATTTTCTAAGAATCCGGCATGCTCTTGTATTTTGAGAAATACCATCCTTGCAAAAGTTCCCCCTACGGGGAAAATCAATGGGGTGTAATTTCTGCAGTCTTATGAATTAAAAACTATGTAGCTTATGACGGTGTGGAATGGTTTGTATTGCAGAGTATGAAAATCGCATTTCCAAATCCGCCGTTCATATTCAGGCTAGAGGATATGCTTGAAAGTACCCCATTTGATTATTTTCATTGCTAGTTTGACTTTCGTAATGGGTGCAGCCACTTTCCCAAATTTTTTGAAATTATTTCTCAATCGTGAGAACCTTTCCCGTGTCATGTATGATAAGTTTGGTTATTTTGACAGACAGTTCTCTGGATTTTTTGAAACATGTGGAATACAAACAGGTGTAACCCAACTTTGTTTGGATATTTTTCCATTTTCGAATCAATTTTATTTATGAATTAGCACAACCCGTTTTCACTCCGACAGAATATTACTTTCTTAATTGCAATTGACTTTTCTGAAAACGAATCTCTTGGCAATACCTGAAAAGGTAAGGTATTTCTTGATTTTTATTGAATAACTCGATAGAGGTTGAAGGTAGGTATAGGGAATGCTGGAATTACACTAAAATTGAATTTTCTTCCGTATGATGTGAAAAAATATAGGTGCCATTTAAAAAAAATAATTGAATGCGACATTTGGAAATCACTTGCGTCCATATAGTACAGAATGGGACCATCGATGGAACATCATGAGTTAGCCTGTACATTCTGCCAACTGTTTCCTAATTTTGAACGATTTGCAAAATTAAATATTTTTCTTAAATTACTACGGCAGGATTTTTTTTGAGATAAATCGATATATGTCAAAAACTGTGATAGATAAGTTAACATAACTCAGGTTGTCTGAGCCAGGCATGTCAAAAAAGAAAGTTGATACCGATTTTTGGCACACCCTGTATAGATGTAGGACTGAACATATTTTGGGTAGAAATTACAGCATACTATAAATTTCAAGTTTCTCATTCATCTGCAAATTGAAAAACCTCTATTTTGGGGTTTGAGTTATTATTCAGGTGTATGTACATGGAATTGTATGGGAATGGAAAAAGTAGGTATGCTCTTGGATTTTGATTTCATAGAATTAATTCTCACTTTTTTCAAAAATTATTCAAAATTCAGACCCTATGTTCCAAGTATAATAGTATACAGGGTCACTATATTATAAATTAGAGATTGAATCTCTTCCAACTTAACAAAATAACATTATTCTAACGTGCACAAACACATTAACCTACTGGTAAGAATTTGAAGTATCTAGTTACAAACAGAACAAGAAAAATATTTTTTACATTGCAAATCTTTGAAAAACAAATTTAGTTTTCATGTTTGCAAAAAAAAGAGTGTGATTGAAGAGTGAATTCATGGGCGGTTTTCTGATCACCATTGAAAACCAACATAATCCTTCAGCTGTAAAACTGGGGTTTTGGAATACTCTTTCAGTGAGTGGACTTATTTCTTTTAAATTATTTTTTCATTGATTGTAAAAAGTTTCAATGAAAGACTTCTGTTTATGTTCAGAACTTCAATGAGAGACAAAATGTCATTCAAAAATATTCGTAATCCGGAATGAATTGACTGTGATTTCCACATCCAAAAATAAGTTTTACAATTTGCAAATTTAAATTTTTCACACAATATGGAAAAGCAAAGCATTTTTTTTCTAAAATCCATTTCCTCCATAACAGTAACCTTTTTCGGAAAAAAATTAAAATTCAGCAAAAAAACATTTCTCCACTAGTAAATATGTTTTCATCAACAGCAAATAAGTGTTTGTTTCTACATTTCCAAGAAGTTAATGATGAGTTCGAATAAGTCATTTGTTTCTAAAACATTTCTGCAAAACTCTGTTCATATCATTCTTAATTCTTGATTACATGAATTTTTCGGTTAAGTGATATTGCTTATTTTACAGTGTATAAAGATTTCTGGGAAATTTCAAACTTCAGACGTGGAAACCACGGATAAATAATTATTTCAGTTAGAGGATTCTCCAATCATATTTTATAGCCATTATATATAAGTTGAAATCTCAAGAAAAGATACTAAATGATGTTCACTAAACTGCGTTCATGAAACCACGACATGTGTTTCGCCATAAATTAGCTTCTTTAGGTGGAGACTGAACATCACCATGTGTCTAGAACGGGGATTATATCCATTACCTGTTTAATCTTCAGTAAAACCAATTTAACAAAGGAGAATTATTCGAGTTGAGAAAATATTGTGACTTTGTGCATTTAATAATTTCCGAACCTTCGAGAATTCAAGCTTTCTTTTCTATTTGTAGTATTCCGAAATCGTTGAGAAAATATTGTTTTTTAGTCAAGAAGTGAGTAGCATGAGTTGAATCTGTTTTACCATCGACGAAAGAGTTCAGATGATCTGATAATCACTCTTTGTATGTTCTGCCTGTTTGACCTATGTAAAAACTTGCACCAAAGCCACAAGTTGATTCATACAGTCCAGATTCTTCAGATTTCACGGTATTGTCTTTATTGTTCTTCATATCATATCAGTAGAAATAATGTCAATCCTATTATCAAACAAGAGATATTAGATTTGCTTACGGTTTGTTCAACTCAAAATTTGTAAATAATTTCTATTCTTCTGATAAAGGACTATAAACGAGTTATCTCCTGAGTCCTTTATTAGCCGAAATATATTCAAAAATAATCCTTTGATGAAAAAAATCTTATACTGGTACAGGTATGTGGACGACTTTTTGGTCTTTATGGGAACTACAAGACAATTAGAAATGCAATTTACCCGTCAATTGATTTAACAAAGGAAATGGAAACAGATAATTCTATAAACTTTTTGAACTTGACTAAAAGAAAAGTCAGTAATATAATTTTTTTAATTTTCCATAAACCTCCAAACAGACATACAATACAGTACCTCAACAATCCATACCAACATAAATTAGCCGCATATAACAGTATGATAGATAGGTTTATCAATATTTCTCTTTCAGAAAAAAATGTTAATAAAGAATTGAATATATTTGAACAAATTGCAATTATTAAATTACAGTCGAATTATGAATAATATTCTTTCAAGAAAACTTTATGAAGAAGCTTTACAGGAAGTGTTTCCTACTCAAAGCGAGAAAAATAATTTTGAAGTCACTACATATTTCGGCCCTCCTACTAAAAAAAATACTTTCTTACATAAAAACAACGTCAATATCGTATGAAAACACATAATTATTCAGGTGAATTTATTTAAAACAATAAATATAAAATTGAGAAATCTGAAATGCTTATACGAATCAACTTGTGGAGCATTTAAAAAGCGATTATCGGAACATACGAACTGTTTCGTCAATGGTAAAAGCAATTCAACTCTTGCCACTCATCTTTTGACTGAAAAACATTGTTCTGTTAACGATTTCAAAATGTTACATACAGAAAAAAAGGTTTTAAACTAGACTTTCTAGAAAGTTTGTAAATTAATAAATGCAAAAAGTCATCAGGCAAATGATGACCAAATCAACTTGAAGATTAAACGGGTAATGGATATAACCTCATTCTTCCTAGTCCCCGTTCTATTAAACACCTATTGCAATTTCCTTAATACCCTTGGTATCCCTAATTAGATTCATGGATCTACTACTACCTGCCTTGATTATTAAACATGATTTTTCAGTTAGCACCACCTGAAGAAGCTATTGTACAGCGGAACAGGTGTTCTAAATTTGTAAACCCAGTTTAGTGAAAATTATTTGGTGAAGTGAGTATCTTGTTTGTTTTTTTTAGGAATCAAGTAAGAACGAATCTTTCGTTTCATTATTCCCCATTGAATAAATAACTGAAGTAATTGTTTGTGATATCCAAATTTAGGTTTTTCATTTTGAAATTTTACGGAGTAGAAAGCAAAAAATTATCCCCAAAACCAACGTTGGTAGTAGTGCTTGCCTAACATTTTCTCGTGCAGTCTAGATAGATATCAACATAATATGATTTTTTGTTCATCAATAATGAAGGAAATATCTCACAAACATCAATGAGAAATCAAATCACTGCAATACCGTAAAAATACTTTTTACATAGTATCAAGATATTTCGGAACCGGTGATATTACATTTTTCGTAAATCTCTACGGTAATAAAATCATATTTATTCCATTGATACTGCAAAATGTTTTTCATATTCCACTCTTTCATAACAATGAACTGAGTAAGGCAAACATATATGTTTCCTGTAACTATGTCATGCAGGAGTTCATGTTAAACCCCATGAGGAATTGTTTGGGTTCATTGCGTTCCAATTTTGAATTAATTGCCCAAAAATAGTATTTTCAACAAAATCTCCACAATAAATATCAATTCCTTTTGAAAAAAAACTCGTGTTTCAATTATTCGAATTCTGACATAGAAGTTATGATCAATTGGCAAGTTTTATTAGTTATCGAAACCTTTCATAACTCCAGCACTCAAACAATATTCGCACATCAAGTTAGGAAAAGAAACATTGAATAAAAACCTTTTTCCTCTTTTCCCGCGCAATGTCCCTATCAACGTGAAAATGCCTACTAAATGAAAAACTGCTTTCCCATTTGCGTGAGTTACATCATTGCATGCGGTTGATGATTGACGGATGATAAACACAACTTGATGATATGATTGGTTGTCTACCGATAGAGTATGACCAAAAGCGAGAGAGGGTAAACGCTAGAGAGAGAGAGACAATCGAAAGCACGAGAAGAGATGAGTTTCAATGGAATAATTGGACGCTCCGAAGAAGGTCCCCAGGTCTCCAGCATCCCTATTACGCTAGATCGATAGGATGTTGAGGCCGCCCGGAGGGTGAAATGTAGGTTAGCTGGAGCATTGTGCCTATGGCAGGGCGGTGGCGAAATCGATACGTTACCGCTGCTACTGGCTGGTGCCGAATGTCTCATTCGGTGCCGATGCGCTCGGAGGCGGCAAGAGCGGCGCGCCAGGTCGTCCAAGTGGCGGGAACACAAACACGCCACCGCCGCCACCTCACAAGCGGACAAACACGACAACTCATCTATTCTCGCGATTCAATTTTTCTCCGATGACAAAAAGTACCTGTCTTAGCCGGAGAACAATGGCCATCCGCCATGGGTTTTGCAGCAGGGGATGATGGGGGTTTGCAGTCTTCGCCGGCGGGAGCGGACATTGTTTCGACTCCGGCCTCCACCGAGATCTGATCTCGAACGATGAAGAGACGGTCGTCGCCGGTCGACTTTCTGGACCGATTTGCACGAACTACCGATTGCCGCTGCCGCCGCTAAGTTACTGAGATGAGATCCCGAGCGCAGCATCCACTACCGCCAGTCCCAGATCCGCCCGCCCCCTGTTCCAACCCTTTACAGCCACCGGATCCCTGGACCCAACTCAGGACCGTTACCGAAAATTTCACACCTATCCGCGACACTTTCAGTATTATGTGAAAGTTAATTCGATTAACTCGGAAGATGATCGACAAATGATTCGACAGTGGCAACAAAAATCTTCTATTCCACCCGATTCAACTGAATAGAATAATCAATTGCTGAAATATTGGGAGGATTAAATACCCATTGTTCTTTGGTTGCTTTTTTCATTAAACGGTCGTTCATTAGTTTACTCAACAATTAGGAAAACCCATCAAATTGACAAGTCAACCTGATGAAAGAACAAATCTCATAATCAACAAGGTCGATTGTTTGACTGTTACCAGACAAAGTGAACAGAAAAATTATTCAAAAATCATCATCTGAATTCGTGCAAAACTAAACGAAACGAAATACCGAGCCTCCGAAAGAGTTGTAACCAAGATATTGAAATCGAACTAAAGTTGAGTAACAAGGTCAATTCTGTCAGAACTTCTATCTGCGAATAAAGTACACAAAAATTAATAACTGTTATTCTGAATTGATACGGAATATCGAGTGATCGAAAGAGTTTAGTTGTTGTTCCCTTTTGATGATGTTCTAGCTGATTGAAAAAAACCATTGTTGTACCTAAAGATGATGAAAATAATATTATTAACTACACTCCAATTAGTCCAATAAGTACTTTCTCCGAAATGTTTGATTTGATTGATAACATAAAAAACAAGGAATGCATAGGTGTATTCCTTGACCTTGCGAAGGTCTACGACACAATACCACAACTTGATATACTTCAATAGTATGGTATTCGTGGTATTGTATTGAAGATCTTTGAAAGTTACTCAACTGATTGGCAGCAACAGGTGAAAATAAGAAATTAAATTCGTGATCACGAAGCTATCCAAATTGGAGTTCCCCAAGGAACTGTTCCAGGGCCAATTCTATTTATCGCATATCTCAACTTAATGCTGGAGTCTCCTATTGATGGAAGTATAACCTTTGCCGACGATACCATTCCTATATATGATGATACAACTTTGATCCAAGTCAAAATTAAAACTGAAAATGGCATTCTCAATAGAAAAATTGGCTTAATCATAACAAACTACCACTCAATGTCGATAGAACAACATATATTGCTTTTTCATTGGAGAATTCCAGTAGGCCCAACTACAATATCCGACAAATTCCAAAATACCAACTTTGTAATAGAAGAATCGGAAGCTACTAAATATCTTGGAATTACTATTGATAGAAATCCTAAATAAAATCAACATATTACCAATTCAACTAATAAACTACGTGAACAAAAGGCCGCTTTTGATGGTTTATAAAGCCCTAGTTGAATCAGTCATAAAATATGCTATTCTGGTCTGGGGAGGGATCTATTGAAGTGCATTGGTTCCTCATAATATTACACATTATGTACCGAAATTAATATTTCGTGAAGGTAAATTACACCCAACTGAAGACTTATGTAACAATTTTGGAACTCCCAATGCTTTCGAAGTAACTGTACCTTTTTATACGAACACCAAGAAATGAAAACCTTCATCTCTCACACGTGCGATACCAGACAAGTTACAAGTGAACAATTATCAGTGATTATCATTCTAACGTAAAGACTCTGATCAAAGATATGCGATTTCCTAAAATTTTCAATATTTTGCCACCAAAAATGAGATGCCTAACTATAAATTGTTTTCCAAGGGATGCAAGATATATATAAATATATAAATATATATATAATATATATATATATAATATATATATATATATAATATATATAATATATATATATATATATATATATATATATATATATATGAAAAACGGCTCACAATATCCAAAGATCATTCAAGGATAACTTTCTACCTGAATTGATCTCCGCTACAGATTTACATATTGTTCACCAGCTCTACAGCATAGCTCTCAAGTATTTTTACTTTTTACTTCCAGATTTGACAGTGAAATTACATTAAACTATAATAAAAACTATTTTGATTAATATTTATCTTCATTTCACACATACAGGTCCTACAAAGACCTAGGTGCTCATATGTATACAGTGCGGCATTTCATAGTCCCCACCCCCTGTTAACTTCTGAACGGTTCGACGTAGAACAATGGGACGAAAACCATTTTGAATGATATCACCGATACTACTTTTTGAGATTGGAGTGGAAGTAACGGATCCTAATTTGAGGCTTTCAAAATCCCTAGTCCCAACAATTTTACGAACAGTGCTTCATTTTCAAGTGATACTCACTTTGTTCAATACCTCTAACAAAAACAAAATAATTAATCATACAGTGCCCATTGCCCCTCCTCCTGTTAACTTTTGAACGGTTCGACGTAGAATGATGAGACGAAAAAAAAAATACATAATAATTTCTCGATAGATGGGGCGGGGGAGCACTTCAACTTAAAAATTTCAAATATCATGGGGGATCCACTGGCACATCGTTGAAGAGATAATTCAATTCTCTTTTCAACCATTTAATTTTTTTCGAATTTCGTTAATACTGTTTTTTACAATATGCATTTGAAGTATAAGTGCGGATCTGAATGGTACTTTACCTCGATAACTTTTGAACAATTATCCAATTTCTGACCCAAATAATACCTTATTCATTCATTTTTAATGACCATAATCATAACGGATACCATTTATGGGATTTGGTGAACTGATAAGTAAGCAGTTACCTAGAAATGACTAATATGGAATTGGATTATTTTGTCGATGTTTAAGACCTTCTAATGTATAAATGACTATAACACTACTCACCTGCTCTTCATATTAAAAACAGATAATCGCATGTGTATTTAGTGAAGAGTTTCACCTAGAGTGAATTTGATAGTGAAACAACACAATGGTAGGTAGGGAAGGGGAAACACGAATGGACACGATTGGCACCAATTTTGCTTCATATTCTCAATTAATAAAAATCCTACATGATAGTTTAGTTTTTTGCTATACTTGACATTTCAAATGCATATTGTGAAAAAATGTATTGACGAAATTAAAAAAAAATTGAGTGTTGAAAAGAGAAATGAGTTATCTTTTCAACGATGTGCTACTTGATTTCCCATGCTATTTGAAATTTTCAGGTTGATTGTTCTACGTTGAACCTTCCAGAGTTAAAGGGGGGTATGAAAAGCTGCACTGTATAGAGGAACTAGAAAGGCAAGCTTGAGTTTGGTATACTGATGGATCCAAGATGGACGAAGTGGGTGGAGTGAGAGTAATAGGCCCTAGTTTTAGGCTGTCAAAAGCCCTATGCAGAGCCCCATAAATTTTTTAAGCAGAAATCCATGCGATAAATTCGCGCTTTGCAAGATGCTCCAGGGGAGCAAAAATAAGACAGCCAAGCAGCACTGGAAGCACCTGTGAGTCTAGACTGACTTAGGACTGCAAACTTTTCTTGGGATATCTAGGGACAAACACTCAATTTCCTGGCCCATAACCTTTCTGTGGTCTTTTCAAAGCCGCCCACATTGGGAAAGAATTTTGGCGCTCGGAATTCGACCAAATCAAAACCACTGGTATCAGGTTCCAGGATGAAGACAAGCAAAAAGGCTTCCGAACCCATCGCCAAAGGAAGATAAACAGCTTCTTGAGTCGGACAAATAAACTGGAAACTGGTAACGGGACTGTTCATCGGACATTGTCCTCTGAGTTATCATCTTCAAAAAATGGATAGATCAGACAGTGAACTGTGCCGTTACTGCAAGAACTGCAGAACACCTGCTAAGCGACTGCTAAGCGCTGTTTTGCAAAAGGCTCAAGTTCTTCGAAGAGGTTTCGTTAACGCACTCGAATGGCAGGAACTTAGCTCCCAGGAAACTGATACACTTCGCAAGGAGTCTCGGAATCCTGGGCCTTGAGATGAAGGATGAAGGGTAATGTACAGAAGATCTCATAGGTCGAGGGAACGGAGAGGCTGAAGAGTTATATCACCCCCCTACAATCTACAATCTCTAAGCAAGAGAAAACATTCACAAAAATCATATCATAATCCTTGGAAAATATATTGAATATAAAATATCGATTATTCAAAATAGATTAAGTGTTACCGAACATTTCATTTTATAAATTTCAATATCCCCTATTCAACATACGAGCCAAGGAAAGCTAAACATGATTTGCCACTTTAGGAATGAACAGGATTTGAAACTTTCAGAATGCAGAGTGGTGACGTTATTAAGAGGGGTAAAGAAACTATAAATGATTTTTGAAAACGATGCGCTGGAATATCTGGGAAACAGAACTAGCAAATACTCACTATACAGGTACAGATAACACTTTATCTACGAAACACACTGTTCTCTGAACTTTGTGAAGGTACCAAACTATCACAGTGGCAAAGGACCCCAATATTAATGGCAGTTTCCAAGAAAACAATTTGCTGGTTGTTCCCATTGATGATGCATGATTGCATGATAGAATTGAAGCTCTGACACAACAGTTTTTGGGTTGTTTGGTTCCCATGAATTTGTTCCTCCATGAGTTATCATAGATATCGACTCAGGGGTGCCTTTATATGAATTGTCGGGAGCAAGGGTGAGTTGTTAGTATGTAATATTACCAATATACGTTTAGGTGAACAGTGATTACTAAATATCAGCATATTTGACCCCCCCCCCCCTATAAGTATGTATTTTGTATCCAGAAAACTTATTTTTATGTTCAAGTTTTATTTCAAAGAGTATATTTTTTGGTTCATTTTCAGATATTTTGCTGAAATAACGTTAAAATGCCATGACTGATAATTTGATTTCTTTTATTAAAAACAGAGGTCCGCAACTTAAAAGCTGTTTGATTTCGTTCAACCAATTTTCATGTATTGTGATGTGCTAAATACGAACAAAAATTTAAAAAAATCCTAGACGTCAACACAAAATGCAAAATTAAGCAAAATCTCCTTAGTTTCCAGTATTTTCTTAATCTTAGGGTGTTTAACTAAATTTAAAGTAAATTGTTTATATTGCTTTATTTATCGTCGGCTTATTTCTGCGACCAGGGCTAAGCGCCGAAGCTGGTGAGCACACTTGCCCCTACCGGCAGTTTTGCCGAATCCTCTGTTGTTTCAGAACATCTATGAACTCGGGACCGCCATCTAAACGTCCCCTCCGAAGGACGGCATATCTATCGTTATATCTGGTGCTCATTGATAAGGCGCCTGCAGAGGCAAATATGCTACTACGCTACAGTTGTTAGGGCATTTTAACGCGCACCTTTCTTGTCGTGGTCACCCATCCAAGTTCTGAACGCGCCCGATGTTGCTTGGTTCAGATATCGATGAAAAAGTCAAAAATACGTTTAATTAATTCACATCGGTTCATTTGAGATATACTATCCTGACGACTGTTACTTTTGTTCATGAGATGTGAAAGGGTATAATTTCATACCCTTCCATACCCCAATCTCCACTCAGCAATTCGTGCCAATCACCCATGATACACATATACCAGTACCCAAGCCACCTGTTACTTTGGAAAAGATATCTAGCTCCGATGGAGGTGAAGTCTTACCTGAACCAGATGACAATTCCAGTTCTGACTTCTGACTGAATCATTTGGTAAGGGACTTGAATCTTCTCAAAGATGCCACTGAGTTACTCGGTTCATGGCTCGGAAGCAGGAGTTTATTGTTGCCAGTGGTGCTTTTTTCATAGTTCCGACATCGTGAAAAGGAGTTTGTTCCTTACTTTGCCCGGGAAGATAAGTTGGTTTATTGCATCGATGTCGAAGGTTTGATGGGCCAATTCAGAATCCAATATGATTCAACGCAATGGTGTCTTTCCATAGATTCTTCAACAAGCTACAGAGCAGTTTTGCATCAAAATGGCGATTTTTACGCGTTTATTCCTTACACTTGAAGGAAATCTACGAGAACTCAGAATTGGTTCTCAGTAAACTCAAATATGAGTAAAGGATCTTGTGCATGCTAAACGGGCAACAAGCTGGATATTCCATATAATTGTTTTCTGTGTCTATGGGACAGTCGAGACCGACAACATCACTGGACCAAGAAGAGTTGGCAGCCGAGGGTGCTCACAGTCGGTCAAAACAATGTCCTCCGAAAAACTTTGGTGCCTCCACATAAAGTGTTTCCACCTCTCCATATAGAATTGGGGTTGATGAAGCAATTCGTGGAATCACTTTCAAAAGATGGAGAATGCTTCAAATATTTGGTCACCAAGTTTCCAGGCCTCTCGGAGACAAAATTGAAGGAAGGTGTGTTCGTTGGAACAGACATAAGAGGGCTTATAGCTGATCAAGAGTTTGTGAATACAATGACGGATTTTCAGAAAAGAGGGTAGATCAAATTCAAAGAGGCAACAGATATTTTGTGAAGTGCATTTTTCCCAATCCCACATTGATTACTTTCCCGAAAATTTTGGAGCTGTGAGTGAAGAACAAGTGAACAATTTCACCAGGATATCAAAGGGATGGATAAAAGATATCATGGAAAATGGAGCATGACAGACTACTGTTGGATGGTTCAGACATATATTCCAGATGTTACTCACAAGCGTTAATGTACCAAGAGGTGTCTCACAGGATAAAAGAAACGGATTTTAGTGTGGTTCAGTGAACTCTGTTCAGTTCAAAAATTATTTTCATGTAAAAAATTTAATTAATAATCAATTTTCCGAATCTATTTTAATTTAGATTGTAAGTATTGCCTTATTCAACAATGTAACCTAAATTGTCAGGAAACATGATGTCCTTTGACAAAACGGAGGTCATTTTCAGATTCAGCGTACAGAAAAATATGAAGAATATGTAAAATAACCAAAACAGCTCTTGAACATTTCTTTAATGCGCATCTGTGAAATCTACGAAACTATCGGGGAACTTCATGGAACGATATAATTTTGTTTGCTGCAAGTAGATAAATTTCAGCATTGCTAGTATATTTGTTTCATGTAAATGATCTTCTGTATGTCAGCTGAGGAAATTAATCATTTAAATAATCTTGAAAAACATTCACTCGCGTTTCATTATCATGAAATACAGCAGCAGTAACTTTTTGGTGCCACTGAATGACAATTCCTTACATTCACTGAAAAACTTTATCTCAACAGTTGTGTGTCACTAAGAACTATATAAGTGAGTGAATCATAAGGTCTGGCGGTTATTATTTACTTTTGTTTCACTTGATCATCATTTTCAGATGATGATAATTCGATAGATCACGATATTATGAAAAAAAATTGGTTTAATTATCGAATATAACCTCTTGTGGGGTATTCATGTTGAAAAGGGAAACATTCTCAATTGAATATTGATAGAAATATTTTTCTGTGAATTGAAAAATCCACGATTAAAATGAAGTTATTTTTTGTGAATGTCTAACAGAAAACAACTACTTCCCCGGCTAAAAAAAATAACTTCATTTTAATCGTGGATTTTTCAATTCACAGAAAAATATTTCTATCAATATTCAATTGAGAATGTTTCCCTTCTTATCATTCTGATTTTATACGCTGCATTATAATCTTGAAAATAGTAAAATAGTTTGAATCGCAGCAAAATTCATGTAATTTCAAGCTAAGTTCGAATGTAACGTTCATTAGTTGTTGTGAGATCCGTATTCAATCATTTTCTATCCACTTCACAGACGATTTTCATGGAATTACGAATTGATCAAAAACTAATTCATGTACGTATGACTGAAATTGAAGTTTTCGGAGAAGGATCGTGGACCAGTAATTGGGAAATCATGATGTGAGAAGAGATATCCATAAAATTTGAAAAATCAGTGCATCCGGAAAGTTGCTTGCTTCTGACTGAATTTCAATTCTCAAGTCGAGCAATTATGAAAAGTATTTTTTGGGTCCTGGCGGCTATTTTAAACTTGTCTGTGAATGTTTCTAAATGAAAAAGGTAATAAAAAATATGGAAGTATTACGAAAATAAGTACAGTACGCCCCTGCGTTTTTTATCTTTCCCGCAAGCCAGGGAATCAGGGATTTCTGAGACGGAATTCCAGGAATGTGACGACTGACTGGTCGACGTCGCGCTGGGCTCTTCCATCGAATGATCTCGATGTTTCACGAATCGACAAGAAGGTACCGGAAAATTCTGGATGCCAATAATGAGGATATGAGTTCGAGCAAGCCGCGGAACATTAGTTTTAAGTGAATTTTTAGTGCAGTGCGGTACCCAGTACATTTTAGTAGTGAACTGTGGTTGAGCATTTTATTGTCAGAGTGCATTATTTTTGAGTGTAATAAACGGACATTGAACTAATCGAGTATTTTTTATTAAAACGGACTCAGTTCCGTAACAATACAAATTTCCCGTCAACAAAATATTTTTTCTGAGTAATGACACTTCAAGATTGAGCAGAATTGCATCCCCTAATATTTTCAGGGTTTTAACTTCCAAGAAAAATAAGCTAGTTGATATTTCAGTATGTTATCCTAAAGGTTGAGAAAGGTAGACGGTGGGTCAGCACCTATGATCAAAATATACATGGGTCTCAGTATTTGTGAGATCCAATTCCAATACCTGAATAATGAAGTAAGAGGTTTCATCTTGTTTCCTAAAATGTTAATAGCACGACTGATTTGGCCGAAAAGTGGTCGGGTGATAGTGTGACCTATATTTCATATAAATTCCTGCAGAAAGGAGAATATTGTTCATAATTATATTTTATACCAGCCTATGCTCACGTGAATTTCGAAGTCATAATTTTACACTCTTTTTTCCATGGGTCTAACTAACGGAACACTCATACACATTTTCACCACATATTTCACCTATTTGAGGGTTGAGTTTCCAGAAACACTGGAACACGTATTTCTTTATTGGTAAGAAAGTCCCTAAATATATATTTTTATGACTCTAATTCAAAACTGACGGTACCCCTATACAAACTTCCAACATCCATTTTACCCCCTATAGGGTTGAATTTCCGAAAACCCTGAACTACGTGTTCATTTATTTGAAAAGAAGAGCACAAATACCAATTTTTATGACAACTTCAGAACTAACGGAATCCTCATACAAACTTTCAACCCTCATTCCACTATTGAATTATCAGTAACAAAGACCCCAAATATCAATTCTACCACCCTGACAAAACAAACGGTACTTCAAAAAACCTGAAATACATGTTCATTTATTTAAGAACAAGAGCCCAAATGTCAATTTCCATGACTTCAACTTCAAAAATAACGGAATCAAGAAACAAACTTTCACCCCTTTAGGGGTTTAATTTACAAAAATACTGAAACACATATTCCTTTGATAATCACAAATACTTCAAATACTTATTTTTATGACCCTAACGTAGAAACTAACGGTACTCTTACGCAAACTTTTAAGCCCCATTTTACTCCCTTTAGGGTGGAATTTCCAAAAACCCTGATATACTTGTTTCTTCATTTGAAAAAGAAAGGACAATTACCAATTTCCGCGCGATGACGAAAGCTAACGCGACTCTTTTCAAATGATTTTATTATGGCTTACTAAAAGTTTGTTTTGCCTGTTACGTGAAACGTGAACGATATTTATTCAAAATGGAATGGGTTATGCGTTTTCAATAGACAATTTTCCTTGATTTTGTATAAAAATTCAAATAGATCGGTTCTCTGCCTTGTGTGCCTGCTTAATATGCATACCTTAATTGGTAATTCAGTTTGCATAAATGCCATCATTTCCATTACTTATTAATTGACAATTGTTAATTGGAGCTGCATAAATCCACCATACTTGCTCAATGTCCATTTTAAACAATTACCCGCAGTTCTAAGGTTATAACTCTGAAGTGGCAGGTTATAATAGATGCGACATGTTCGCCAGTTTCAAGTTTATAAGACCTATTGTAATTTTTAGGTTATAACTTTGAAGTGGTAAGTCATGGGTCTGCGACGTAAGAGTCACTTTACAGTGGTGGAAAAGTTGATAATTTGGTCCCACTGCCACGTGCTCACAATCGAGCTACAATACCCATATTTCACAGTAAACTTTCAATCGTTTTAATTTTATCACGATCAGAAGTATCCAAATTCAATATACTCACTTACGGGTTCGTTCGTTATATATTCTTATACTTATAGGCGATCGAGTGTAAGAAATGAATCAAGCAGAATGGAAGAATGAGGAACATTCATTACAAAAATATGTTGCATGACAAAGATCGAGCTACATATCAATTACACAAGCGCAGTCAATTGTTTAATGTGTCTAGTTTTGGCCACTACATGAATTGAATGTGCCTATCTGAGATCCGGAAATGTAGATCGGAGCGTAGCGGCCACCAAAAAGTGTTCCCCGTTTTGGTAGCCGCCGCGTGATAGAACCGTGTATATTACGTGGCAGTGGTTGTGTTCGAACACCTCAAAGTTTTCCAGAATCATGGCCGCTACGTTCCGTCCACCTCAAATGTTACTTGGGTAACTTCAAAGTTGACGGTACTCCTATACAAACCTTCAACCCACATTTCATTACTCCCTTTAGGGTTGAATTTTCAATATGGACTATATTTTTATTTATTTGTAGAGAGCCCATATACCAATTGCTATGACTCTGATTTAAAAACTAACGGAATCACCATACAAATTTTCACTCCCTAGGCTATTTCACCCCTTTAGGGGTTGAATTTTCGTAAATCATGGAACACGTGTTATTCCATTCGTAACAAAAACCTCCAATACCAATTTCCATGACTCCAATGGATATAAAAGAACCGTTTCGTTTGAAACGGTACATGAAAACGTTGCACTCAAATTCGACATAATATTTTACTCATCGCGCTCAAAGAAGTTTCACTTCAAAAACTGAAATGAAGAATAATATCTTCCAAAATGCCTATTGACTGGCGTATACATATACATATTTCCAGAAACTATGTGGAATTGATATATTTGTAGAATATTGGAGAATAGTATTGCAGATGCCAGTCACTGAATGATACGAAGGCAGAGAAAGACACTGTGCATGTTTTCGAAAAATCGGACTTCAACCTCATACCCCAACATCAATCTTGGCGACCCGACTTCAAAGTCGAGCATAGCAAAGTCATTGGTAGATAATATGTTCTCAAGATTTGTAGCGATGGAGCTACATTCCGACCAAGGAAGGAATTTTGACTCGAAGTTATTCAAGAAAGTTTGTGAACTGATGGAAATCAGCAAAACCAGAACCACGGCAATCCACCCCCAGTCAGATGGTTGGAAGATTCAATCGAACTATGGAAGAACATCTTTCTGAGGTTGTGGAAAAATATCGAAACGACTGGGACAAACACCTTCCACTATTTGTGATGGCTGTGCATGACTCAACCAAGCTTACCCCGGCTAGCATTATATTTGGAAGGGATTTTCGATTGCCGTGTGACTTGCTGTTCTGATCTCCAAGCACTCAAGAGGTAGACTTGCGGGACTATAGAGACTAACTGAGGGATAGCATGTTGAAGAGTTCGAAAGAGATTGACATTGGCAGGATGAAAGCTCGTTGTGATTCAAAAGCTGATTCAGAAGGATTCAAAGAAGGTGACCAGATTTGCTTGTACATTCCACGTAGGAAGAAAGGTGTATTCCCAAACTGACACCGTTTTGGAAAAGACCGCACGTATGATAAAAATATGTTGCCAGTAAATTATACCTCATCTGTCGGTAGACAATCCATTTTCAGAGCCCCAATCGTGAAGGGTATAGTACCGTTACTACTCTGACTGAGTTATTGGATGATATGATCGCCATGGACCAAGGGGTCTTGATTTTGCTGGATTTCGTCAAGGTGTTTGACACCTTAGGAACTGATCTGCTATTATCTAATCTAAACTATTACGATTTCCGAACAATTCATCAAAACATACCTCTAACATAACAAAACATCAATTTCTCGCCTAGTATCAAAGGGAGTGCCACAGGGCTCAGGTTTTGCTCCATGCCTCTTTTTGATATATTCTATGGATATAGCTGACCAAGTTGATAACTGTACCAATTCGCTGATGACACTCATTTAAAAAAATATGAAGTACGTCAGACATGTGTGAATATCAACAATACAATATAATTATACATGTTAGCATGGACTGAGAATCAACACCAACAGGAAATAGTTCGGGGAACAGTGATACCATTCAAGATAAACTGAACATATAAACAAAATTGAGCCATGCGACTCAGTCAGAAACTCTGGACTGATATTCAATACCAAGCTTAGATTAGAATCGCAGGTCAACTGGGTACTACAAAAATGCTACATGTCCATGAGAAATATCCATTGCAGTAAAAGCATTTTGAACTTTACACTTCGTAAGTAGCTATAAGAATCCCTTGTGTTGATGAATCACCTAAATTATGCTGACGTGGTATATGGATCGTGTCTTGATTCAGATTTTGCAGCTAGAATTCAAACAATACAGAACTCTTGTGTGCGACTCATCTTTTCCTTAGGCAGATCTCATCATGTGTCTGGTTAACTTTCCCAGATGGGTTGGCTAGTATGTTTAATGGAAGAAAACTACACTTGGCCTGCTCAGCTTACATAGTCCCACAGTATAGATCTCCAGTATACATCCACAATAAACTAATCTTTGGTACTGCCATTCACAAATGCTCCAAAGATATTCAATAAGATACCAATAAAAGTAATGGAGGAAAAGTAATTCATGAACTCTGAAAGATCTTACAGGAATCATAATATGGTACACTGTATACATAATTTCACGCCGTTTCTCCCCCGTATATTTTTTTTTCCATTTTCTCATATGTTTTATCTTTCCACTATTGTCTTCTTATTGAACAATATTCACCCATTGATTTTTTGTATACTATTCTAAGCTCATATGTGAATTCCATGAATTCATTTAATTGTTTTTATGGTGTCTCATGGTACTCGGTTGAGACGAGCAGCTATAACCTGGACTTCTCCGAGAATAAATGAAATAAAGACCTTTTATTATTATTATAGAGAATAAACGACGTGGTTTACAGAAACCAGCGCAGCCTTAGGACTAAGATGAGAGTTGTTTATCTGGGAAGACTGGAGCCCTATCACAGTAAACCCATGGCTTTCGATCAAGATGAACATAATTAGAGGATGAGACAGAAGTTTCTGGGTTGTAATGACCTTCATATAATAGGGCAAGCGAACCGCGGAAAGACAGTTAGTTGTTGTTCCGATAAGTAAATTCGGACAGCGGTATTTCAACAGTGAACTGTGTTATTGTGTTGTTTTTGTGTGTTAATGAACGGACAATACCTAGTTCAGGATTCTAATAGCCATGAACCATAGATTCGTAATATTTTTTGAAGTTCCCAATTTATTCTTGATTGGAGAGAGGGGTTGGACAACAAATTTATGTACAAGGGTTTCATCCAACTGTTATGTTCAATCCTACTTTTCCTCTTGATGAGAGACTTCCTCATAACATCAGCTTCCATTTTCCCACTTATCATATGTTCAGTTTTGGAAATCATTTCGGGTCGTTAGACTCTATAACCAAGCCTTTCATCACTCTTGATTGCAAGTTTCACATTTTGAAAGACTGGTACATGTAATTCGACAGACAGACAGACACTGAGAAGATATAATTAGTGCTGTTACCTTCGGTGCAAAACCCTACACATTAGAATTCAAAACATTGAAGTTATCGATGGTCATCCATTTTGAACAAATCTAATAATTTTCTAGGATCTAAATTTGGAAAAAAAATTTTTTACGAATTTAAGAGTTCTATGTTTCTGAGAGAAGGACTTTGGGAGGTGATCAAAGTTGACTTTCCATTCTTGAAAAAAAAAATAGGTATATTAATAATAAAATAAATACAAAATCTAAATAAATTTTACATACCATATTCATAAAATTAGACACTGAATTTCAATCAAAAATCAGAAGTGATCAATATAAAACCTAGTTATGACCTGAATGCTTTGCATTTCAGCTGGAAATATTTTCTTAAGGATCATTGAAGGTTGAAATTTGTGACTATTAGATTTCAAATTCTTTTTACGGTTTAATTTTTGCCTAGAAAATATAGTGCGGCATTGCTCGGGGTTCGAACCTTTGGAGGCCCCTAGACAGCAAATAGTACTTGCAAATGGCGCTGACGGTCATATCAACAAAAGAAAAAAACAAACTCGGATATACAAAATCAAGAGCAAATAAAACTAAGTGTGATAACGATTATACAGAATTGAATAACAATCACTTGAAATCAAATAAAAAAGGGACTTCAATCTCGGATCCCTGGGTTTTCCATTTTGAAGTCAGACTCCCGAGATTAGAAAAGGGATTAAAAAAAAATGCTCGTGGCCCTTCTACGAATTCGTAGAATGAAATCGAGGAATATCGTGAATACGATTTCTCTAAAACCCAAAAAATGCACATGACCAAACGACCTTTGATTAAACTATAGCACTCCAGTTTTAATTCTCACACTGAATCCCACTCCAATCGTTGTTTTTTCAATCATTTGTACTCAATTCCAACAAAGGAAAAAGTCGACTTGAAATCTATTATTTTCCCTAGCGGAACGGAGAAAATTTCCAATCATAGTAGAACCTAACGACGGTTAATTAACACTAAAGCTCCAATGCATCGAGAAGGCAATTGCCGAAGGTGCGATGATTAGGAACTCAAAAAGAAAATCGGAATTCACGGGGTGGTTGTCTGGAATTACGCTGAATAATGAGAAAAAGAATCCGTGGATATATATCTTATATACAGTGACGTCCAAGTAACGGATAAATTAATTTTCTACGTAATTTACAATTTATGAGTAAAATCCCGAAACAATTTTTGATTCTGAAGTGACATTTTTTAAGCATAATTTTATACCTCCTCCTTCAATCCCCTTGGAGTGACAGCAAATAGAACGAGGGTGCGTGGTTAGTAGGAGATTTAAGCCGGTTCTGGGTCTCCCCCCACCACTATGACGTCACGTGTGACCTTGAATAGTTGCAGGTGTGCAGTGTGTGTGTGTTTGACCTTGAGATTTGACTTTGAGATTTGTCATTGAGTTTTGATATTGGGTTTGGTCGACTTTGAGATTCGACTTGACCTTGAATATGACCTTGAGATTCATAACATTAAGTTTTGACTTTGAGATTGACTTGATTGATTGATTGTTCAACTAAGTTTGATCTTGTTTGTTTGACCTTGACTAATGTTGTGGTGTAGGCATACATATTCTGTGTAGTCATGACCTTCATGAATCCTTGCACTCTCCAAGCGAGGAGGGCGTTTGTCCTGAGAGAGCTAAGAATGAACTGCGATTATTGATGAGTGCGCTGAATGTCAAGAGAATCCCCTCAAATCCATACAGATTGCGCATCGCATCGGACTTGTTGTATGGTGGGGTATTTCACTGAAATATTCCAGAGAAGAGTATTTCGAATCAGTGTCTCCTCCAGTGATCATTGAAAACAAGTCGGTGAAATGTATTCGTGTGATTGTGGTAAAGATTTCACCTCGAAGTGATAATCTACGTCGACATCAACGGGAAACTTGCCAGGAGGTCCTTCAGTGAAACGAGTTAAATTGAACAATGGCGATGACTCCACCACCTGCACCACTCTATACATGTAATTGTTGTAATGTGACATTTCCATATTGTCAAGTCAATCCCTCACAATAGAACACCTCGCACACAGGACGAATTCATGTGTTCACTTGTGGTGGTGTACACCCCATTAAAAATGCATTCAAATGTCGCATTTCCAGCCACAGAGTATCTAGTGAGAATATGATACAGAGTATGCACCTTTTCAATGATATCGCTATAAAGTACTCGAGCTATTGGAAAAAACATTAAACTACACAACCCATCAAGGTCAACATGGAAGTGTTTGGAGTTATGTCATTCAAACACAGGAATTGACAGACATCAAATCGTTCAATTCTCCCAATCGTATAGCAGATCGATCAACTGATTTGAATGGATTATTCGATGATTTCTGACATTATAATTCGCCCAAAGTACGGAGTTTGAGGAGCGTGATTCCAGGTTTGTAGTTATAATTGTTGCAAATGATGAAAGGTTTAATAAAAGTAATTTTTCAGGATGGAGTTGTGAGAAAATTATGTTCCTTGAGGTGAACATAAACAAATACAGTCCACTTGGCGGATCATCATACATGAAACTTCCGAATTCATTGAGAGAAGAAAAGGTGTTGTCAACATAAAAATGAAGACCAATGCTGCTTTGCATGGGCCGTGACATCTGCATTATTCCCCACTAATAATAAAGTGTCGGAGGTTCATCCTATCCACATTATGAGACTGTCTTGAATGTAACAGGTATGGATTTTCCAGTAAAATTACGTGATATAAAAAATGTTTGAGTATTTGAATGATATTTCAGTCAATGTTTATGGTTTGGAATCTAAGATTGAGAATAAGAGAGTCAAATATGAGGTGATTGGGCCCTTGCGATACTCCTCAGAGAAAACTCAGAAGACATGTCAATTTATTGCTTATCACAGATGAGGTGGGAAATAGTCATTATTGTTGGATAAAAGATCTCTCAAGATTGGTGTCGTCAAATTTCA